>JAOVYT010108323.1:19476-260032 GCA_025674515.1 Trogloglanis pattersoni | reverse complement strand
AGAGTTGAGTAGTATGTTATGGAAGTGGTGTAATCCGATTAAAATCAAAAGTAATCATGAGTTTGACACGATGTTGAAAAACATGTGTCCAATAGTGACTATAAGGAGGACTAAGAAGTTTAGTCTCCAACACGTTGAAAACAAAAATGAATAGGTTTGACGACTATTTCATTAACGGTTTATTTATCCACAGCATGATGCTTGTTATCAAACACAAAAAACCTATGCATGTCGACATACCAGGAATGGATACCGGCCAGATTAACGGTGCGGCAAGCATTCCTAATATTTTTAAACGACTCTTTATGTTATTACCAAAAACCTGGCCTAATGTTTTTTCGCTGAAATTATGGAAATGCATAACAATCCTCAAATGGTAAGAACTGTTGTTGTCCATTTAACCACGGATGAAGGTCGTTTATTGCCATTTGTGCTTTGTGCATATATGCTGCCGGAATATCAAAAATCAACGCAGCCGATGCACCTACAACCGATGCGAGAGTATCGGTATCTCCACCAACATAACAGGATAGTTGCATAGCATGTTGAAAACTCGTTGCTTCATGCATGATATGCACAACTTGATAAAATAAATCTAAACTGTGAATAGCAAATTTTTGTTCTGAATGTAATTGTACGCATGTTTTAGGATGATGAATCTTCTCATTCCACCATATGTGACGTGCCTCTGGATTCTGCTTGAGTTCATCACAATAATGTAAATATAACATAACAGCAAATAGTGCATCTGGGTGACTATGGGTTTCTGATAAATTCTCACGAGCAAAAGCTTTTTGCTCGTCAAGCGACACATCGGTGCCAGGTAAAAATGAAACACGCATTAAACCGCCATTACCCCATGATTGATATTTTTTACCCTCTTGAATCCACGACTGAAACTTTGCCCCATAACCTACATCCAAATAGTCTAATCCAGCTTTTTGTAAGCAATAAGCCGATGGTAATCCTGTTTGAAAAGCTCTAAAAGAGGCCAATGATAAAATAGTATCATCGGTAATGGTATGGTGTTGTCGTATCACAAATGGATTTTTTAAAACAGACTTCTTGGGCGCATGGATGTCCCATACATCATAATGCCACGAGGTCCATTGATATCCTTCAACAATACTGCCAATCATATCACCAATAATGGCTCCATATAAACTATTATTCATCTCATTTTTATACAACAAAAATACTATTTTGTCAATACTTTTGAATAAAATAATAAATTATTGTCTTTTGTAATTTGATAGTGCAATTTAATTGTTCTGGATAGGTCAAAAACATAAAAAATATTTAGGCTGATTAAGGGTTTTTTGTTGTTTTGATAGACTTGTTTTACACATAAAAAATGATATAATAATATATATCTAGGAGATAATTATGACCACCACAAATATTATGGCTTCTTTTATTCAGGAGCAAGATCGTATCGCTGTTTTTACCCCATTTGGTCACCCCAATAGTCGTCAACGGCAACATGAAGTGTTTTTGTGCCAAATTGATAAAAAACTTTCAGAGAATGTAGATCTGGTGAACACCTTTGCAAATATTGTTGCCAGTGAAGAGATGAAGGAAACACCCGAAGAAAAACGTTGGTTTGGTACGGAAGCACTCTGTCATTCAGAAGCGGATGCGTTGAATCTTCGTGAACATGTTAAACGTATTATGTATTCAGACGTTGTCAATCAACGTGGTGGACAAACACTTATTGTCGGAATTCAAAAAATTGATCGTAAGGAAAGAGCACAATATGATGGTGCGACCCATCGTGTGACTGTTTGGATTGATCGTTTTGTACGTTGGAATGAAACAACGCATACGTATCGTTCATTGGACGATGTGGCCGATATGCTTCAAGCAAGTAATTTACCTTTTGTTGAGAAAGATCCGTTCTCCCAAGAGAAAAAAATTGAAGATATTCTGTTAGAAAATCCAGAATTACTGCAACGTGCTATTGCCAAAATTCTTATCAATAAAATCTAAAACATATTGACATATGATAAATGACCGGTTAAAATAATACTATGTTATCTTTAAACCGGTCATTTTTTGTTCTCGCTTATCAAAATACGTTCCCACACAAAATGAACGATACCTTCCCCCATTCCTGTTATAAAGCGTATGTGAGATTTATTCATCATTTGAACTCTGTTTCGGATAGAACAACAGGATTTTTTCATCCATTTGAAATGGGCGATTGGTTAGGATATTTATATTTAAACAATCATGAAACCTTCAAAGAAGAACTCGAATATTTGAGATCATTAATGATAGTGGATGGGGCACTTGTACCTTTGGATATGTCTGCCTATCATCATTATCTTTTTAAAAAGTACGGTATAGGTAACCCTGGAGCACAAATTACAAGCCTTTATGATATGATGTATTATGAGGCGTTTCAAGAAAGATATTATTACCGTGATCTTTTTTTCTATCCTATGATAGAGCTGAAAGAATATCGCAAGATACATAGCATGCTTAATAAATATAGGTCCTATGAACCCTTATTAAAATTGCGGCGAGAACATAACAAATTAACATTAATTCATTTTTTGCATTACCAATCGCATCATTTTTATCACTTGAAAGAACAACTATGAAAACTTATTCTATTTTACTGAACACAGATGTTACCTATGAACAAACAATGAAACATCTTGCACAACTCAACATTGGTCATTATACCAATCAAGAAATCAATATTCATCAAGAAAATGATGATTGGTATATTTCTTTTAAAATTATGAATGGCAGTATGCGGAATAATCTTATTACCTATTGCTATCAATATAATCCCGAAGAACATGCCATTGATATTCCCGCTCATGTTCCTTTTGGTAATCCTTATGATTTTGTGCATCGTATGATTGTTGAATACATCGCAGAACATTATGGAATTCAATCGTATGCGTATGGTGATGAAACCATTCATCTTGCTTCTCATGGCATTTATACGAAACTTCCTGATAATGCGAGCTTTCATGATTATGTAGAAAGCCATAATGCACATGAAGGTATTATCGCATTTCTAGAACATATCCAATTGAAACTTGCAGAAAAAACCATTCCATGGTCTAATAATCATTTACCGTTCTAATTAAAAACCCCGCTAGAAGCGGGTTTTTTATCAACCAAACTCGACAAGGTAACGCATATTAATTTGATCCAAACTGAAGACAATCATTTCATTATTTTGGACACTCGCTACACCACCTTCAGCAAAAGTACTATCAAATCCTTTTTGAGGTTGACGACTATCATGACGCCCTGGACGATACATTTTACCCATCGCCACATCTGCTAGAAACATAAAAGTTCTGTTTTGAACAGTTGAATTAGAATCCCAGTAACCCGCCGAATAATTTAAACTTTTGGTGGATTGATCTGAAAAGTAAACACCATTACCAAAGGCTCTACCACACACGTTAAATGCATTTTCATCGGGAATAATTAAACCTTTTCTTAAAATGCTTAAGATATTATAACTACGAGTACCATGCCATAATCGCATCACGTTTCCAATTTTTTGACTTTTCTTTTCAAAGGCTTTTTGCATTTCTGGATAGGATACTTCATAAACAGATTTAATTTTTAAATTCGAAGATGCATGAGTCTTTTTAATATTATCTTGATAAAATTGTGTGATAGCTTTAATCACATCTTTATCTTCACATAATTTCATAGTTGCATCAAAAATTCGAGGTATCTCTTCATTGCCATCTTTCATTTTCTTCGCTTGTTCGATGCGGTCCAATGCCATATCAATGGTTGCTTCCATTTGGTTTAGAAAATCTAATTGTTCACCGACTTGTTCTTCATTTTGAATGAATGTTAAATGCCAACCAGCACGACTGCTCACCTTTGATGGAATAATATTACAATAATCTTTAATGAGATTTTTAAATACTTCTTCATCTTTTTTCTTGGATGCAAAGTAATCTTTAATTTTATGAAGGACTTTACGGCCATCATCAATCGCTTCTTTGGTTAAAATACCAAGCGGAGTTCTAACCAAACCTGTCGACATATCCACTTGAATGTTACCACCGGATGATACCGAGATTTGATGTGCGTTGACTTCTGTAAAATACTGAACCAAATCTTCAATTATTTTTTGGCCGTTCGATATTTGACTCAGTGCAATTTCTTTTAATTTTTCAGTGTTGTTATTACTTTCTGCAACAATAATGTCATCCATAACTTTAACACGAACATAACCATCACGCTCCTTACTGCGAATTTTGGTTTCCATTGCACGACGACCATATTTTTTTTCATGGGTCTGACCTGCAGAATCGACTCGACCATTCCGTACAATCCAACCATCATCAGAATAATAAGTGACTTCCCAAAATTTATTATTATTTGCATCGGGGTCTGATTTAATGTATTTAAAAATTTCAACTATTTGCGCCATAATGCGTCCCTTCTTTATATAATCTTATCAAAATAATCACTTATTTTCAAGTCTTAAGCATAAAATCTATATTTTTAAAATATAGCACAAGACAGGTGTTTAAAAATAAATTAACACTCTTATTTGAACTTGACAAACCATCCTTATTTCATTACAATAATAGAATGAAAAACTGGATTATGACCTTTCTATGTGTTGCATGGTGGAGTCCTGCTTTTGCGTTATCTTTTACCGTTTCTGAGGAGACCATTCAAGAAAAAATGAATAAAGAATTTCCTCAAGTGATCAAAGATGTCAAATTGCTGGAACCTAAAATTCATATTACACCAAACCAAACATCGGCTTGTATTAAAGGGCAAGCTTTGACCATTCCTTGGATCTCGGATAAAATAATTCGTATTTGTGGAAATTTAACACCGGAATGGGACAATCAAAAAGCGGCTTTATGGGTTAAAAATTTTACATTAACGCAAGCAGATATTGACGGTAAGCCTGCACCTGCATGGTTAATTCAAAGTCTTAATACGTATATTTTACCGAATATTAAACCTGCGATGGTATATCAAAGTGATAAATGGATTGCCAAAAAAATTGATAGTATCACAACAGAAGATAAAGCAGTACGCATTCATTTTTAACATAAAAGGAGATTTACATGCAACTTAGTCAATACACGCTTGGTGGTCTAACATTTATTTTAGAAGAGGCAGACATTACACAATTTCAAGGCGATATGATCGTGAATGCGGCTAATGAATCTTTGATGGGTGGTGGTGGCGTCGATGGAGCCATTCACCGTGCTGCAGGGCCGACCCTGCTAACGGAATGCGTCTCGTTGAAAGGATGCCCTACTGGGGAGGCTAAACGCACAGGGGCGCATCAATTGAAGGGGGTCGGCCAGATTGTTCATGCGGTAGGACCTCGATATGTCGATGGGACGCACAATGAGCATCTTCTCTTACAACAGGTAATGCATAGTATTATGCGGGAAACATCCACTGCTAAAACCTTTGCTTTACCGGCCATTAGTTGTGGAATTTTTCGATTTCCTTTGAATGAGGCCATTCCGATTATTATGAATACCATGGCCGAATATCAAGACCGCCATCAAACCATTCATTGCATGACCTGGATGTCACCTGAGGTGAAAAAAGCTTGGTTGGATTGGTTTAATGGTGTTAATGCGTCATGAATAGATAAAATATGTTCCGCGATATCCCGGTCTAACAAGCCGGGATATTGTTTTTGAATATAACGAACAGCTGAATGAAGTTCATTAACAATACGTTCTTGAATGGATGTTAACACAATGGGATGCTCTATCCGCAACATGTCCCAAAAAGGAATCCACCATATATCTGCAAATCCAACTTTTGTTTCGTCATAGCACATTTGATTGATTTGCCAACTTTGATGAGACAAAAATTCGTGTAATAGATAATTACGGGCACCCAAATGAAAAAATAGATGAGGATATTTCAAGGTATCAATTATCATATTTTTTGTACAATAGTCTTTTTGTAATAACCACATGTAATTTTTTTGTTTATCTTCCACATTAAAATTCATTTTTTTAATATCTTTTTGCCAAACATGATAGTCTTCATATGACCACTGATTATGACTTCTGCAGTATATTTCACAAGGATGTAGGGTTTCATTCATAATATAAGGGATGTTTCCTCGTGTTGGACGGCAATATTTTTTGATATATTTTTCATAAAATCTATATACTCTTGAGCGGTATTAACAGATGGCGGGGCTATAAGTGCAGTAGGCACATAATCCCAATTGGTATTCAATAGGTGGGTCAAAAATTCTACACGTAATGGACGAATATGTGCTTCCGTAGAAAGGTGATACAGATCATAATTATTCTCAAGTAAGGTGTTAAATGCTCTCACCATTGTATTCATCCATGGCCAATGTCGTGCAATACCCCCGCAGGCTTGGCATAAACTTTCTGCATCCCATATAAATGACTCATCATTATATTTAAGACTCAAGTGATCCGAATAATCATGCGTGATAACAATGCCATGTTCATTTTCAAATTGTATTTGATTGTTGTTAAATACATTAAAAGTCACATCTGATTTGAGCATATAACATGTTGAAAACGGTGTTGTATCCATAGTCGCCAATTGATACCCATCGACAAATGAAGCCATATTTTCCCATGGAGTTAGGCGCATCGCAGCACCATCATACCATTGTAAAACTTCTAATGAAAAATCTTTAAAAGCCGTGAAGATAACTGTTGGTACAATGTTTAATGTATTCTTTTTTAAAAAGTCGGCAGGACTATAGGAACCATTGATTATCTCTTGTGGTAGTAAGGGATATACTTTACCATACACTTTAACGGGTGTTGATAATAAAACACTATGTATCATATAGGTATTATACTATGAAAAAGAATCTCTATAACATATTAATTCTTATTCTTTCTGTTTTTGAACATTAAGTTATATCACAATATCACACTCTTCGGGAGTATCATTCGATAATGTACCGATATACGATGTTACATCATCTGTATTCCCATGCAGTAATTTTGCTATGGGGTAGGATATTTTATGTGAAAGATACGGCACATACCATGCATCGTCATTCCATTTTTCTTGTCGAATGATGTGATATAACAATGTTATAACTTGCACATCATAGGTTGAATATTGTGCAATGTGGGGCAATTCATAAGCAACATAGTGTTTGGCCCGTTCCGATAAAACATCATATTTTTGATGAACCAGTGATAACCATATATCTGCGTAATGTTCCATATTGGCATGATGAAAAAAAGTTGCTGATACCAAAAAAGGCCTTTCAAGCATGCGAACAAAAATAGTTTTCATAACATTCTGATCATGAGTATTCGCCGTTGGGCCTAAAAAATGTAAAAGATGCGGCAGCGGTATCGGACGAATAGCATGATGTTCTTTCACATAATTGGATAAATCAACATACGACACTTCTTCAAATTGTGTTAATGGATGCATTCCGTAGACTTCCATAATACGCATTTTATAACATTGATAATGTAACGGATGTCGCTCTGGGGAACATTGCAGTTGGTCCAAAATGGATAAAGGGCACGTTGCCAGAAATGATTGAATCAGATGTTTATCATATAAAATTAAAAATTCTTTTTGATAATAGGGATATTTTCTTTGTACCCACCAATTTTTTATTATTTCCCAGACATTCAACATGCTTTATAGTAACTTTTTTTTAAATTAAATCAATAAAAGACGTTGTCTTACAAGCAAGACTTCATTATACTGACCCCATGATTTATATTGTCAATCTCAATACAGGTGTCATGGACCATATTCAAACGTGGTTCCATATTTATAAAGCTGTTACGCAAAAAGAGCCTGCCCATGTTGTGCCGTATTCCTGGAATATTTTAACGCATTTTGGATGGCACACCCTTCCAAAAGACATACATCAGGCCATGACACAATATTTAAACACTGTAAATTATTGGGATATATTGCAACCTTATCCTCATGTTCAAAACACGGTCAATCGTTTGAATGCAACGGTCAAAGTATGCTTTTTTGGTGTTTACCCCAAAAGTGTACACAAAAAAATTATTGCATGGTTACATCTTCATGGCATTCAATATGACAATTTGGTTTTGGTTGAACGCAAAGAAGAGCTCGAGGTTATTTACAAACGTTTAGATGAACATTTTTTTATAGATGGAGATATCCAGCATACGCATGGTCATGCCATTGTTTATGGGCAACCTTGGACATTATGGGAAGAATACTATAATAAGATTTCTACTTCGTCAGCACTAGAGGTGGTGGAGTCCCAATCTGATAATGAAATCGATAAACTTAATGCTGAATTAATCTCTTCAACGGAGGCTAAAATATCATCATAGTGATTAATGAGGTTAACAATAAACCATTCCATATCTTCTAGATTGATAATTCTTTCTAACACCGTTGAAACCGTATTCAAGCGCCAACGTAATGTTTGCATAATGTGTACCAGGGATGTCCAGTCATCTCCATGACTGGAATAAATTTCAGGCGCTTGAATATTGATACGAAAGTCTGCGCTAATATTAATCGTAATTTTATGGTGATTGACCAATAGAAATATGCTTTTATTTCCCGCCAAGAAAACGGAATGTACCGCTTTAACATGAATATCATAACGAGGCGTAAAAAAACGGGGAACTTTATTACAATAGGCATGAATGATGGTTTTTATCATCTCTTCTGGAGCAAGAGGAATGGTTGCGAACGAAGGTTTATCTATCATACGCGCAAGATACGGTGTATATTGTGCAATCCATTCAGGATTAATTAATATATGCTCACCCCGACGAATCATGATATATAAATCTTCTGATTTAAAGAAGAGGATATCTCCAAATGAACCTTGGATAATATAATTATTATCTGCAGGCTTTTTAATAGTATCGAGGTGAGGAATCTTCATAATTATTGAACGAATAAAGGCACTTCAGTATCACATTGAATAGCATCATTTTGCAAGATCATATTACGTAATTCTAATATAGAATCTTTATTTTTTAAATCAATTAATAACATACAATGTTCTGAATGACGTTTCTTTAATATATTAATAAGCATCTGAATTTGATGATTAGATTCTGTACCATTAAACAGATGTTTAATATTTTTTTTGTAAAAATTACGATAGAGTTTAATAAACGGAATATCTTTGATAACGGAATAAGGCAATTCATCAAAAATATCTATCCAAGATTTATGAATCTCCCCAAAACATTTGATGTTATCGCAAAGACATTTTAGAATTTTTACTTGTTCTATTGGAGGTGCTAATTTAAAACTTTCAGGGGCTTCGACATTTAAATTAGCACATTTTAACGGAACATCACCATGTGGAAAGGCCTGGACAATATAATTTTTGAATTCATAAAAACGCCAATAAAAAACAGACGTATTTTGTATACTTTCGTTTTGCAATGCATAATCTAATAACCATTGTTTCTGTTCTTCTGTTGCATAGACGCTATAATCTTCACATATTTCTAATGCTCTTTTATTCATAAACATTAAAAAATGTGATTTAGGAATATTTTGTATGATATTGCTTAATGGTTGATTATTCTCTCTAGCGTTGTTAATCATTTTTAAAATAAAATTAACAACTTTTTGATGAGGTAAACCATCAAGATAGGTATCACTTGTCAAGATAGGTTGCTCATCCCCTAACATAACATGCGGTGACACTTTGGCCAATTCTGTCAGTACCTCACGTGAAAAATAAGAACGTAAAGACTCTATTAGAATATGATCACTTTGATAATTCAGTGTTTTAAATATTTTTTCGTGCATATGAGGAAGCTTACCAAATACAACTGATATGTAGAAAATATGTCTATCAACTTGTATTAAGTCTTCTAATGCCGCATCATTCATCTGTAACACTTTTTGAACTAAGTGCACAGTTTCTTTATGAAATTCTCGCATAAGACCTCTTTATTTAGTATAGCACTTTTATGAATATTCAATCACACTTTCTACCATAGTATCTGCATTTTTATCTAAGGTGATAATCATTTCATTTAATGAAGAAACAATGGCATGCATATTTTGAACCATACTTGAGAGTTCGTCCATCGTATGGGTTAACTCATTCGAAGCATTCTTCTGTTGTGTTAAATCTGTTCCTATAGCAAGAATTTTATCTAAAACGTACGTAGAACTTTGAGCTATGTGCTGCAATTGTTCATTTAATTCTTTTGATTTTTGGACATTATTTTCTAAAATATTTTGACTTTGAGACGTAATGTCAAATACTTTATTGGTATGTTCAGTCACATGGGTGACACGTTGTGTAATATCCAAGGTGGCCTGGGCTGTTTTTTCACTGAGTTTGCGAACCTCATCGGCAACTACCGCAAATCCACGCCCTTGTTCACCCGCTCGGGCCGCTTCAATCGCCGCATTCAGTGCGAGTAAATTAGTTTGTTCTGCAATTTCTTTAATGGTGGACACAATACCGCCAATGGTTTGTGATTGTGTATACAGTTCTTTAACAATCATTTGTATTGCATTGAAAGATTCATGCGTTTTTTCAAGCATTTTTTGATTCTCAAAACTACGTTTTTGTCCTTCTTTTGAAATGGAGGCATTCGTATCCATCAAATGCTGTATCTCAATGATATGCGTATGAATATCTGCAATGCTGCGCATAAGCTGTTCGACATTATCATGACTTTGCATCGCAATAAAAGATTGCTCATTGGACAGAGAGGATAAATGACTATTATGCTGGGTCAACTGATTCGAGGCTGTTTTAATAGTTTGTGATTGTGATTGTATATTGTGTATGACATGAGAAAAATCGTGCATCAAATGGGCAAAATGATATTGAATCGAATGAAATTCTTTAAATACTACTTTTTGTGGAACATAATGTGAAATATCTTTTTTTTGACTCACATCATTGATTTCGTCACCAATAGTGCGTGAATCTTTCCTTACTTTCCGTTGTAATGAGACTCCCAACACAATGCTACCAAGAAGAATAAGACCTAAACTACCACCTAATATATAAAAAGCACGTTGAATGTTTTTTTCTGCGCGTAATTTATGGAATTCTGCATCATTTTTGATATTGGTGCGTAATGAATCAGAGACTTCATCTAAACTATCTAAATAACCATTGACACTCCCTAGACTACCACGCGCTTGACGTAATTCCGTAATGCTGTGATTATCAATCATATTTTTTAAAGAGATAAATGCTCGCTGATATTCTTTGGATGTCAGTAAAATTTGCTCCATGAGTTTGATATCTTCTGGGTCAGCTATTTTTTTTGCGTTTTCAATAGCCTTTTCTAATGATTGTTTGGATTGTAACCATTTCTCATAAGCAATACGCATAGCCGTAACATCATCCATGTTTAACAACACATCTTTTTCATAACGGCGAAGAGATAAAATGCTATCTTTGATGTTACCACTGTGGAGAGCCATCTGTACATTGTGCTCGGCCAAGTCCTTAATTTCTAATCTTGCTTCCGATAAACCATAAATACCTACACATCCCAAGACTGCGCTACCAACGATCATACTCATCATGGTATAACGCATGTTTTTAATGATACTTTGAGTCATAATCCCTCCAGATGATATCATCATGGAGGGATTTTTTATCTTTGACAAGTGCTTTATGGATTATAAACTAAAGTCACCACGTTTTTGACCTAAGAAAATATCCATTTTCTCGTACATTAGGTTAATTTGGCACCAATGTTTTTGTTCTTTTTCATTCGTCGGAAACGGTAATTCTTTACCTGTATCTATGAATTCAATGGCTTTATCAAACATCGAATGGGTATTAACTCGATGAATAGCGAGAACCCCCATAAGGTCATTCACATCGTATCCTAATTGTTGTATTATTTGACAATAAAAATACATTTCAGAAAAAACTTCATAAAATTTTGCGATTTCTTTGTTTTGAACATTGTCATTATGTAACACGGCAGAAAGATAGGCTTCTATGTTGTGAATATTTTTTTGAATGGTTGATGCATCACCAGCATCAAAAGTTTCAAAAATATCAGCAACCAAAGCCATATGAATGGTGGCTTCCAGGTGATACATCGAAACTTCTAACTGTTTGTTTTCTTTGCTGTTTCGATAACCTTCAAAAACACTGGTGACTAATGACATATTAATGTTGTAACCTTCATCTATCATATCTTTTAAAATCAGACCCAGGTACGCCCCTATTTGTTCTTGCTGTTCTGGTTCAGAAAAAACACTGGATACAATAAGCGCAACTTGTAATAAGAAAGCATAATCGGATGGATATACTTTATTTTCTAACATATAGGCTAGTATTGAAATAGTATCATCATAATGATGAGATTGAATTTTATTGACAATATAATAATTCGCGCTAAAGTCTGGATTTTCATGTGCTTTACGTAAATTACCAAATAAAGAACTAATTTGATTCGAATTCTGTGCTACCTCGTGCAGTTCATCAAAAAAATTAGTTTTACGAACTTTAGGAATAAGTTTTTTAATATCAAACATAACGGCCTCTTTCTCTCAGTATATCATAAAAGCTATTGACACAGATGACATGATGCTTTATAATAATCTTATTATGAAATTCCAATTTCTTTCTTTCCTCCCCCTACCGCTCACATCCTAGTGAGCGAAAGTTGTTTTTTTGCTCCTAAGATGTGAGCGTTGTATTCAAAATTAACAGATTTATCATTCATTTTAATACAAAACATCTAGGAGAATATTATGTTTTTAACCCAACACTTTTTTAACAATCAAGGTTTTGAAAAGAACCACACTCAATTCGATACTATGAAACTGATGGAAAAAGCCAATTTCATTGCCAATCAAGGCAGTGGTATTTATACCATTTTATCGTTAGGAACACGCATTGAAGATCGTATTATTCATGTTATTGAGCGACATATGAATCGTATTGGCTTCGGTAAAATCCGTATGAATGTTTTACAGCACAGTGATGCGTGGAAAACGACAGGTCGTATTGAGTCCTATGGTGAAGAATTATTTCATGTTTTTAATCGTAAACGCAGTCATTTTGTTTTAGCGGCCACTGGCGAAGAAAATATCACTCAACTGGTTCAACGTTTTTATCAAACACAAGCGATGAACTTAAACGTGTATCAAATTGGTAATAAATATCGTGACGAATTACGCGTCCGGGGTGGCTTGATGCGCTCTAAGGAGTTTTTGATGAAAGATGGTTACAGCTTTAGTTTTGACCACGCCTTCATTGAGCGCACCTATGATGAGGTACGCGCCGCCTATTGTAAGATTTTTGACGAATTGGGTATCAAGTATACCATTGTCAATAGTGACAACGGTGAAATTGGCGGTGATAGTTCTGAAGAATTTATCGTAGATGTCGGTGGTGAAGATGTTGAAATTGCTCATATTTTTAAATTGGGGACAAAATACAGTGAAGCCTTTCAATTAAAAAATCAGCAAGGTGTTTATGCTACATGTGCCTGTTATGGTATTGGTATCACACGTTTAATGGCGGTTTTGTGTGAATTACAACGTAATGACAGTGGTTTTTACGGTACATCAGCAATGCATACCTATCAGTACATGATATCCATTTTAGATGCTGACAGTCTTCAACATGGTTTAGCATTGGGCGTGACATTAAAACAACAAGGATACTCGGTATTAATCGATGATAGAACGCATTTAAATAATGGTAAACAATTAGCGGACAGTGAATTAATCATGATTCATAAACGCATCATTTGTAGCCGACAAGGTCTTCAACGTGGAAATTGGGAATGTAAAGATTTAAGCAATGGTACGATTGAATATCTGAATATATAAAAAAGCCCGCGAGGGCTTTTTTTAATTAAGGCTTAAATTCATTGTATTCACAGATTCAATGCTGGTCGCAAAATCAACCAAATTAGTAATTGACATATGAGGATGAACATCCGCATAACTGTCGTTTTCACCATCGGTATAATTATGATTCACAAATACTGTAATGGTTTCATTATCGATGTCTTTAAGGTATTTCTTCAAATCATCGAGAAAATAAACAGGATTGAGAACTTCTAAAATTTTAGCTTTAGGATTTCTATTCAGAAGTTTATCAACAGAATTTTGCTCTGCAGTAATCACGCGTGAGATAGGAAGACCATGTAAAGCAATGTTCGCTTCTCGCATCGTTCGTTCTGATTCTTTCATCGCTGTTACACATACCAATTCATAACCTTTAGCAACTAAAATCTGGCACATTTCTAACGCACCAGGCATTAACGGAAAAGATTTCCATAATTCTTTTTCTACCGCATACTTATTCATTTTTTTCACTTGTTCTTTGGTCAAAGACGCTTGACCATAATAGGCCGCGACACGAAATGCATTCGGATTAACCACCGATAAGGTATTAGGCTCAACATCGAGTGCATAGGCTAATGCATCTTTCATACCTTCGTTGTAGTGAAATAAAACGAGGTCTCCATCTAAGGCAATAATAGGTTTATTCATGGTATCATTATACCATGAAATTAATGAATAAACACCTTAGCACATTAGAATTTAAGACAATATTACACAACGATGATTACAAATTATACAGTCAGTGTACTGAAGCAGAGATTCAAGAACTGTATCGACGTTTTGTTTTTTTATATTATCAATATTCTTCTTATTTTGATCCATTTCCAGATATCGTGAGAATGGAACATTTAATAGGTGATTATTCTCAACATGCGTATTCGATTCAAGCACGCCTATTATGTAATGAAGTATCTTCACGTGATATTAAATATTTGGAAAATTTGGAAGATCCCACATGCTTAATGCCTGAATATATTGATCTTTACATACAACATCTGTCCACAGGATCTGCTCTATGGATTCTCGAGTCCTGCCCTAATATTATTGATGTTTTATTAAACAATAACCGTATTCTTACGTTAGTTGCGCATATCAATACACATTATAATATTGAAGAAAAAATGAAAATTTTACGTTCTGAAACCCCATCTGAACAATGGGACCTTGTTTTTGAAATTTTAGGACTCCAGCCTGCACGGGATCCCTTATTAATACACATGATTCACCAATACGGCACATCCGTACTCAATAATTCGAAAATCCATTCACATGAAACAACTTTGTTTATTTAAAGTATTAATTCTATTTCTTCACTGATATTGTATGCTTGATTGAGAAATACATCTTTACCTAAAAGAAGATATTGAACATATAATTCTCGCTCACGTTCTGTTAATTGATTCAAATCATGGGGTTCATCTCGAACATGGGCGCGCAATGCTTTTCCTAATGCATTGTGGATCAAAGTTGATTCTTTGAAATCTTTTGGCGCATCCAGATACAAGCCAAACAACGGATTTTTACAATACAAAAAATGAATCATTTCATACTCATATTTGGAAGGAACGTAACGTTTATGTAATTCTATAATTTTAGATGTTAAGGGATATAAATCATAGTATGTATGGAGAAGTCTCAAAACAATAGATGAGGGATATTGAGGAATAATGCGAATCATCCATTCTTCATAATGGATGATCTCCATAGCTTTCTGTGGCCATATTTGTTGCAAACTGTACATTACGTCGTTAAATTCTTTGGTAAAGAGTTTGCGTGTGTATAAGTATTGTACCGCTGTTTCAAAAGTATTAAAGATGTTTGCATCCATATGCTAGTATATCATAAGTACCAAGTAGGCGGTATCGGTAATACAATGATGTCACATATAGAATTATAAGGTTTTTTACCATGATGATTATACCATGTCTGCAGATATCGTTCCGCATGTTCAAAATGTAGGAAAATATCATCATGCATGCCATCATCACAATGTCTACGGGTAATATACAATGCTTGATGTTCTTCTGGAACAATAAATGTCATCGCTTCAACATCGTAATGTTCATTACATTCATTTTTAATTATTTTCTTGTGCTGTTCTAATACTTTTTGCGAAGAAAAAATATGTTCAGCCCATTCTACACGACCTGTTTTTTTATCTTTTATATAGAGTGCGTAAACTTTCATGCCCCTACTATAACTTTAAAAAATATCTATCGCAAGTCTCAAATGTATATATTTACTTCTTTTTCGTTAAATTCTTGTAACCAATCATTTAAAATGTGTGGTAAATCAGACTCATTGAACCATGAACATCCAGGTTGTAAAAAATTTAATACTTCTTTTTTGGAATAAAATTGCCAATGTTTATGCCATATGTCTTTTTTTGTGTCGGGAATATACGGCCATAACGAAGGTGTTGTATATGGAATCTGTAAGTTTTCTTCTTCAAACAATACGCTATCATACCAAAAAGCATATGAACGTTTACGTTCATATTTTTTTTGTTGTAATAATAATATATAGGAACATATCCATCCTAATTCGTAAGGATTAAAACCTTCAATATGTGATAAAGACAATTGAGATAATTGTTCTATGTTAATTTCATCTGAAACAAAAAAACTTTGGATATACCAATCGGCTAAATTGTTAATATTTTTGTATTCGATATCGGATCCATACATTTGGCAACATGTCACAAAAAAAGAATATGGAATGGTTTCTTTTTCTTGCATTAACCAATTTAACATCGACCAATTCGTTTTAATGCTTTTGTGTGTTTGATAATATCTTTGATAATCTTTATATAACTGAATAATATGTTTTTTCGCTGGATGTTCGCTCCAACGTTGTATAAAAAAACGCCATTCGGAACGGCGTTCAATATCGGTCCATATCGTTAACATTTACAGAGTATGCGTGATTTCAATTTGTTCTGTCAAGATTTGCGGTTTGAAAAACTCTTTTAAATCCAATAAGTTCCATCGCTTAATAGGGTTTCGCAATTCTTCAAGGTGAATCATGGGATGAATTTTACGCGGGATATGAAAAAAGAGTGGTGATAAATCTTCATTCCATAAAAAATAATACAAGGTCGCATTGGTTGAACGACCAACAAAATACACCCAATCTTCTTGAGACCATTCCCACCATTCTCTTAGCAAAGGTTTGTTACTGTGTAAACTAGCGAACCACAGATCGATTCGCTCTGTAGACGATAACAAACCCCAGTTTCTATCATGCGATTGATAATGAAAATATTCAATATCCGCTAAAAATGTATTCCACTGTGAATGCGGTATAAATGTTTTATAAAAGGTAAAATATGTTTCCACATGATGATCCCTCATGTGGAAATGTAATGTTTTTAACTTCTTAATAAACATATGTTGATAGGAGGAAGGCACATGACTCCATAGGTCACCTAGGCTATGCGTAACGTCAATAGAAAGCGTATGAGATGAATTATGAAAACTTTCATATAACGCCATCCAATCATCGTAGTGCGGATTGGTACTGTATCTGTGAGCAAAAATAGATTCTTTTACAAAAAAAATGTCATGCCATATATTATTATTTTTTACATGCATCATTTTTTTATCATAACATAGGTAGGTGTAAATTACAACAAAAGTTTCTCTTCTGGCGGGTAGGAAGGTTTATCCATAAACCTATGAATATAGTCATCAAAACGATAAATGCCTTTTTTAACCTCTAATAAAACATCGTTGGATTGCATATCCGTATGAACATTTTTAAATAAATCATGATGTGCATCTAAGAGTAAGCTTTGAGCTTCTGTGAGATAATGCGTATGTCTAAAATAATAAATAAAAAAGAAATCACCGAGATAATGACGTAATTCTTCAATTTCTGTCACATTAAAATCGCGTGTTTGAAATTCTTGTGCGTGTTTTCCAATATAAAAAAATGAATACTCGCCAGGTAGATGGCAATATAATCCTTTGTTAGCATTTCGAATTAAACGCATCATGCTATGCCAATACCAACAATCGTACCGTGTTTTATCTGACAGTTGTGCTTGTAATACAAGCAAAGCTAAATCATGTTCACAATAGCGTGTTAAAAATGGAATTAAATCAGCATGGTGTAAAATATCACGAAAGCGATATAGTAACTCTTCTTTCATCCATAAACGCAATGTCTCTTTATGATAAAAACGACAGAGATCAACAAATTCTTTCATCTCATTATAATGCGCCCTATTTCATCATTAATCAATCATTAATGCAGTCTCAACATCGATACATGTTGGACCTAAGAGTAATTCCATAGATAATGTTTTTTGATAATTTTCGGGTGATAAATGATAGACACCGTATGGTATTAATCCTAATTGATACAGTTCAAAACATCTATCTATACTTCGCATAACCTCGGGATGAATATTGATATAATCATTCTCTTCATTATCGATGGGGGGGGTTATAACCCAAGAACTTCGTCCTAAGACGATACGTGTATAGGGTTGTATTTGTGGTTTAAATAACAAACAATTATTCCAAATGAAATGCTCTTTCGTATGTTCTAAAGTAATCATTTTTTCAGTCGTTTTGGGACATTGAATATACGGTCGCAATAAAGACATTAAAAAAATTGACACTAAATCATCATAGGTCGATGGATTTAGACATTGTGTATGTTCCCAAAAAAAACATTTGACAATATCGTGGATATTGTTATGAATATCAGGAAAATCTTTTTTAAACAAAAAAGATTTGATATTAAAATACGGGTCTTCAAAATTTTTTTTGAGAAAAACGTTGCGTGGACTTTCTACATGAAAATTATAATTAGATAATAATTCATTAATTTGTAGGTCCAATGGCAACATTATTTTCATCCTTATAGATACTAGCAAAAATTGTAGCGGCTTTTTGACTAGCAGTCAATGGGATTTTATTATTACCTACAATAATGCCTGTTTTATGTAACATAAGTGTAGGCTGAGATAAATCAATTCTATCTTGATAATCGGCAACAGAGTTAATTAAATTATCTAAAATATATTCTTTACCACCATCTTTAACCATAAGAACCATGTGCGCTTCTTTGGTTTGCACAACTTTTAGATGAACTAAATAGACATTATCGGATATCCCTAAATCATGTAATAAGCGCATTTTTAAAATAGCATAATCTTCACAGTCACCTTTTCTATTTTTAAATGTTTCTTCAGGTTTAGCATAATAATCTGTGACGCCATATTGTTCGATATCCGATTTAAAAGCAATAATTTTATTCACTCTTTGATTGACCGTTTTGAGTTTGGATAATAATGAATCTTGTGCTGGAATATCTTGAATAACACTATCCATATTTGCATCATTTAACCATGGCGTCGCAGAAAATAAATTATCTAACGATATAAGCGGTTTATACGCTGCTGAAGAAACAAGGACCTCTTCAGATATAAGACTTTGAGAACTCCCTATATTGACGGATTGATCCGCTAACGCTATGGAAGAAACGGTCATCATAATAGCAACAGCTGATATTTGATGTATTTTATTTAAAAACAACGGTAGCTTATTAAACAAGGTCATAATAATATGCTACCACACTTTTTATGGTGTCGTTTTACACCATTGTAAAATACATTTGACAAATTTACATTTTATTTTGTAAAAGTTCTAAATGACGCAATAATTCTTGACTTGATTGCTCCATAACATGAACGGCCTTTAACATTTCTTCACAATTTTTATTATAAAATGCATCAATGGCTTTATGTCCATAGGTATGTACATTTTGATGAGGTGTGTTCATAGCACCAAACTCTTTTATGTGTCCAAACATCGTTTTCCCCGCTTGATGATACCACTTTCCGAATCGACAATCCGTATGCCCAGCAAAATCTTTTTTATGTTCTTGACTTAAACCTAATACCACTTCATAGACTCTAAACTTGTAAACTAAATGATCAATTTTAACCAATTCTAAAAATGTCTTTTTAGATTCTTGATTCAACGATTCATTTAAATTTTTATTATCGTTCACAACGTCATTCATCAATTCTGCCGTTATACTTAAATCTTCAGATAACGTATAACCATGCTTTACGTTGTCCTTCATAAGTCCATGCGACTCTTGAATTTCTGTCACCATAGTAGCAATCACACCTTCAATATGTTCTGTAGCTTTGCACGTTCGTTCACTTAACTTACGAACTTCATCGGCCACGACAGCAAATCCACGTCCTTGTTCGCCCGCACGCGCCGCCTCAATTGCCGCATTAAGTGCTAATAAATCCGTTTGTTTAGCAATATCTTTAATGATTTGTAAAAAATTTTCGATCGTTTCGGTTTTAGTATTTAGATTATCTAAGGCATGGAGGCTTTTTTCTGTTGACGTTTGTAACTCTTTTAAATGTTCTGTCACAATCGTCACAGACTCACACCCTTCTCGAATATATTGGGAGGTTTGATTGGCTGTTTCTCCATAAGTCAATACCCGTTGTGATACATTGTGAATACCGCTTTGGGTGTCTGTTAAACTAGTTTTAAATAAAGATAATTCACTGACTAATGTTTGAAGACATGATAATTGATTTTTTAACAATTTATTTTCTTGCTCTAATTGTGCAATTTTATTTTTATCTTCTTGAGAGGATATTTCTTTAATGATTTCTTGAATCACTGTTTTTTGTGTGAAAAATTTCATAATTGTTATTTTATAGCATTATCTCTATGATGCAACTAAAAATATTTTAAAAAACTCATTATAAAGACCTCATCTTCTTGAAAAATGCTTTATCATAAAAGAAAGGACATCTTATATGACAAAAAAAATACTATCTTCTCTTGTGCTTGCGGCTATCATTCCTTCTGCATTTGCGGATGGCTATCTTATGAATAGTGCACAAATGCAAGAAGCGGAAATGATACGCCAGAAAGCGATTAGTCTCAGAAAAGCAAACATTGAAGATCAATGGTCCTCCGCATCCAAGGTTCAACAAACCCCTGAACAAATAAAAGAAGCAGAAATGCTTGCTAACCGAAGTGCTAGTTTGAGCAATACCAAAATGGCAACCACACCCACCATTTTAGGTAATGCTGAACAATCTACACCTACTGTTAAAAACAGCAACAAACCTAAATCAGTTCCAACCACTACCAGTAAACAGTTACCAAGTAAAAAGAAAACAACACCATTGGTTACTGGTAACAATATTCCTAACATTCCTCAACCTACTGTTTTAGGAAGTATACCTACCACTCAATCCGGTGGCAGCATTCTTTCTCGTGTGTTTGAAGGTGACGTAGCGGCTATGCTGAATGTAGGTTCTGTTATTGCTCAAGAAACGGGTGATGAAAAAACAGCTAAATATTTACTAGGTGCGGGTGGGCTTGTGGGCATGGGTGATGTTGCACAAGACATTCTTTCTGGCAAAGCCGATATGGCATCTGCAATTAAAGGTGTAGCTGCTGCTGGCGCTATTTATGCAGCAACCTCTGGAGATGAAGATAAAGTTAAAGATTTTGGCCGTGGCGCCGCTATTTTAGGCAGTACCGGTGCCTATGCCCATAGCGATGGCATTTTTGGATCATTACCGCATCCTGCAGGAACAGCGACCAACACATCTCCAAAAAATATAGACATCTCTGACAACATTAGTCAGAATGAATTAAATGACGTTAAAAAACGTTTAAAAATGAATAATGTGGATGTAAGTACCATTATTATTCGATAAAGCACCCATGGGGGACTATTAAATCTATATTGATATTTGTTTATTCAACCATTATGGCTTTAATGACATTCGCTGAATACCCCCTTATTTAAGGAAGAAACTATGAAATCAAAACTTTATGTACTTTTACCCCTTGCGTTTGCTGTTCACTCTGCTTATGCAACATTATTACCGACCCAGAATACTACGAACATGGGTACCTTAACGACTACGAAACAAACAGCTAAGCCCGCTGTCAAGGCGACTGTTGCCCGTGCTATTACACAAAAGAAAAAGCAAATTGAATTAGGCGAAGTGGCAACCAAACCTATGATTATAGGTTCAACTTCCAATAAAAATGCTGGATTATCATCCTCTACCGGCTTATTTTCTAAAGTATTTAGCGGAAAAATGGCGGCCTTATTACAAGTTGGTGCTGTTATCGCTCAAGAAACTGGGAATGATAATGCTGCTAAATATTTATTAGGTGCTGGTGGTATCGCAGGGGCTGTCGATGTAACACAAGATGTTATGAATGGAACTGCCGATGCAAGCACGATTGCTAAAGGCGTAGGTTCCGCTGCAGCCATTTATGGCGCTACCTCTGGCGACAGTAAAGATCTGCAAAATTTTAGTCGCGGTGCTGCAATCTTAACAGCAACAGGTGCAATCACAGATAATACTGCTTTGATGAATACTATTACATATGGTAATGAGACGATTTACACTTCTCAAAAACCTATTGACACTTCTTCTGTTCCTATTGCCAACACATTTCAAAAATGGAGTGATAACGACATGAGTGGAACACGTTCATCCTACAATCAAAAAACGATTGAAACACTCGCAAGTCAGTTAGGTGGATATCACCCTGCTTTTGACCAAGCAACCACACAAGCACGTGTAAGCACCATTGAAAGCGCGATAAAAGCTGGAGGTGACGGCGATGCAGCATCCAAATTAGTAGAATGGGCAAATACCGATGGATATACTGTTGTATATACCAATCCGCAACTTGGCGAAGTCATTAACAATAGCACGACAAGTCCCGTATCTTTTGATGTTTTATCTCATAACTTAAGTCCATACACAATGGTGGTCAAAGATCCTAGTTCCAATGGTGTCTTTATTGTTCGTTCTGATGCATTAAACACTTCTGCTGTAAGAAGTACGGCAGAGTTTAAAGCCGCTGTCAATGCTGAAGTATCAAGACAAAAAAGTGCAGGTAAAACACCTATGACTTCTGAAGATATTAAACAAGCAGGTATAAAAAATTTACTCGGCTATTTTTAATTTTAAAACCGCTTCCAAGCGGTTTTTTCTTTTCATAACAAGTATGATATACGATAATATCTTATGCTTCATTTGAATACTAAAACAATCGTATGGTTCTCTATATTACCTTCTTGGGCGTATGCCGGTGTCTGGGATGTGCATTTATTGCATTTACAGAGTAACCTTCGGCATTATGATAAAGATTTTCAGAAAAAAACAATGGAAATGGCATCCAGCATTTCTCAACAATGTAAAATGCCCGTTGAATCATTAGAAATTCCGGAAATTTACTCTTCTAAAAAAAATATTTTACCCATGCAATACGATTGCAATCGCATTCGAGAAGATGGTTTCGATGTCCACTGCTCGCATATCATACCCAGTAGCATCATGAATATTCCCTATTTTAAAGTTTGGAATCTTGGATTTAATGAACAATATTATCAAACACTTCAATTTAAAGAATCATCACAAGCTTCTCTTCATTTTCAATGTTATGTAAGTGATGTTCCTTTTGAATATAAAGGAATGGCTCAATTATCATGGAGCAAAGAATCACCTTTAATTGTGAATACAAGTAACGGGGCCATTACAGCTAAAACAAAAAACATTCGTATTCAATCAAAAATTCCCTATTTTAATGGTCGACTTTTTGAATTCCATGTTTTAGGAGTGGCTCCTTATTTAGGAAAGGATGCCATTAATTTACATTAAAAAAGAGCCTCCCGGCTCTTTAATGTAAATTAATCCTCATGGGTTTCTTCATGAGATGACAATTTTTTCAAGCTATTGGCCAAGTTCTCTACCCGTTTGTGTGTTTCATCTACTAATTGATTGATTTGCCCCGCAGAATCTGATGATTTTTGAGCTAACTTTCTAACTTCATCCGCAACAACGGCAAATCCTCGCCCCTGTTCACCGGCTCTGGCTGCCTCAATCGCTGCATTCAATGCTAATAAATTAGTTTGTGTCGCAATATCATTAATAATACGACCAAAACCAGCAACCTGTTTGGTCGACTCTAATACATGACTCATCTCTTCATCGGTAACACGGGCAACTTCAAATTTGGAAGATACGTCGACACCATAACTTACAATTTTAAAGACCTTTCCGTCACTGTTGACCAACGGGCATACACTACCACTAAAATAATGTGGTTTTTCATTGACATCATATAAAACAAATTCTCCACTCACTTGATGATTCTGTAAGACCCTTTCAAAATAATAATCACCAATAATTTCTTTTAGATTGCGAGACCGCGTAATCATGCTTTGCTCACTGGTCTCACCTAAATGTTCAATAATATAGTTATTAGCGGAGAGTAAACTACCCTGCAATGACCATTCTGCTACTGCATTATTTTGTCCAATAGCCTCAAACCTCTTGGCAAATTCAATTTGACTTTGTTTGGTCGCTGAAATATCAGTCTCTACACCAATAAAATGTGTAACTTCATTCTGCGCGTTAAAGATAGGTGTAATACTAGCCTGTACCCAATACCCGTGTCCATTTTTAGTGTAATTAAAAACCTCACCCGTAAATGTTTGTTTATGTTTAACAGCTTGTTCCAAAATATCCATATCACCTTCGTGACTTAAGGTTCCTTGTTGGAATGTTTTAGGGTTTTTTCCCATAACTTCATCTCGAGAATAACCTGTTAATTGTTCAAAACCTTTATTAACATAAATAATTTCACGTTTAGGATTAGTGACAATAATGGCATTTGTGGTTTGGTCCGCAACGAGTGACATCATATGTAGCTCTTCTCGTTGAGCCACCAAATGAGACACATCTTTTACAAATGCTGTATACATGATTTGATTGTTTACTTCAATCTTTGCAAGGGCCAAGTTGGCTATTTTATGAATATTAGATTTTGTTACCAGTGGAACATCTCTCGATGTCCCAACAATTTTATTCGTCTGACTTTTTCTATTGGCATTGACATAATGATCATGATTGGCCCGATGCATATGGGGGACAAGCATCGCAACATTATGCCCAACAACTTCATCTGCTGTATATTCCCATAATTTTTCTGCCGCTTTATTGTAAAAGATAACATCATTTTTATGATCAATAACAACAACGGCATCCAAAGCTTGCTCTAATGTTTGAAATAATATTTCTTTCCATTGGGTTTCTTTGGTGACATCCCGTCCAATACAAATGGTGATATCTGCTTCGGTATGATTTGTCCATTCAATAAGTTTATCGTTACTTTGTGAAACCCATCGTTCTTGTTGTAACGTATCACCATGTAATGTTGGTAACTCTACTATGTTGTTATGAAAAACAATGAGGCCATTTTTCACGACAATCACAGGATCTGATATCGATTGAAATAATGACCATTGTTTCTTTTGAATCCATGTGCTTAACATATCCTGTCCTTTAGTTACAATATAAGTAAAGGAACATCTTTTGTCTAGCTTCTTTATTCAAAATGATATAAAAAATACGCCCAAGAATCTCTTGCACCAGGTTTGTGCATAATTTCTTTGATATAATCTATCGCATAATACGCATCTTGTTGACGATTGCACATAATATTAATGGCATGATTTTTGAAAGGTTTTGGTAGTTGAATATAATCATAAGCAGAAATAACAAATCGATTGTAATGTCGCTGATCTTCAAACATAGGTGATTTAATCATGCTTTCTAATTTGGCTGTTAATTTAGCACGTTCTGTCCAACCTACCTCATAAAAATAGGTCAATAATCGTTTATCGGTTAACTGAGAAAATTTAGAACCTAAATTATTAGTTTCATGTAATCGGATTGAATAATGCCATGGCATTAACGACTCCATGAGTTCCATAATTATGCTTCGCAAACCGTGCTTATCTTGTTCTATCAAAATAAAACGTTCTTCATGTTCTGCAGGATTTTGAATGAGTCTTGCCATAAAAGAAATTAAATCGATACAGGTTTCTTTTTTATATTGGCATACCCAACTTTCCAAGAACCCAAGAATTTCGTGTACAATAGACCAATTAACTTCGTGAGCTTCGATCAGTTTACAATCCCAACCCTGCCACTCATTGAAGGCACCATCTATAACCGGTGCTTCCCCCGGAACAAAAACCATCCGGTCATAATATCGATGATATTCTTTATACCATAATTGTGCACTATTATATTTTTTACCATTCCAGTAATGACTACTGCTCTGGTGAACTTGTACACTATTGGCAAAAAAGAAACGTTGTTGCTCATGATTAAATGCAAATTTTTTGGCACCATTTTTAACAATGGTAAAACGATTATTTAAATCATCAATATGTTCACCTAATGGTCCACTAAAGGGATGCTCAACCGCAGGTAACGAATGTTGAACACTATAGAAAGGTTTTTTGGTCATCTGATTTCCTAATGCCTTATCTTATCATATTTTTGTAAAATATTTACATCTTATTAAGAATGATGTACTTTTAACAAAAAATCAAGTATAAACAAGACTATTTTAAAAAATATTTATTTTTTTGTCAAGATTTCATATTTTTTTCTCGACATTTTAAAGAAAGTTTATGTTACAATATTTTATGAAGTTATCCTTGAAACATTTTGGTATCATTATTGCAACAGCAAGCGTCATGAGCGGAGCTTTAGGAGGCGCACTTGTTGCATTACATGAACAGGATAATATCGCCGCAAAAACAACTATCCATAAAAATATTGAACTTCTTGGTGTTCCACCTACATATATACTCCCTCCCGTTGTTTCTCTTAAAACTGTACCAAGCGATTTATTTTATGCTTTACAGTTATCACCCGAGCAAAAAATATCCGGCATGATGGCACGGAATATGATTCATCTTGATAATATTGAATTATGGCATCATATGCAAGATCATATTCGAAAAACAATACAACATCGTCCAAAATTAATTTCAGGACTTCCTCAACTCATGTCTTTTTATGAGCTCCAGCTTTTCCATGCTGAAGATTTCTTACAAGAAGAACAATATCGATATTTTTCAAAAAATATGTCAAAATGGATTGATTTAAGTACTTTATCTCAAGAACAGCAGTACTCTATACTTGCACAATTAAGCGAAGAATCCATCCATTTAGAATTAAATTAATAAACAACATTCTTCTTGGGTATTGTCTTTTTTATCTTTCCATCGTTCATATTGATCCTTCGAACACATGATATTTCCAATATGAAGATAGTAAACAAATTCTTCAAATTCATTTAAACTTATCGTCTGATTACAATAATCATCCATAAGACTAAACGCACAATCAGCATCCATAGATGCTCCATGTGCATATAAGATTTGTAGCAAAATGGCCTCAAATCGTAATAATGGTTTTATTTCATTAATTTCTTGGGGAGTAAACGGATACTTATTGTATTTTTTGACGTAAATATAAGGAAAATCTTTTTTGGATTGAATCACCCATCCCTTGTTGAAATACCATTCCAAAATTCTGTGTTTCATATCAAAGGCGTTATTACATAATTTTAATGAACTTAAAGAGGCTTGACAAAATATATGTCGAGCTAAAAATCGATACCATAAAATAATGGGTTTTGTATTATTTTTAATATGAAAAGATTTTTCTAGTGGAGGAAAAAAATTGTAAACATACTCACAAAGAGTCGGAAAATGTTGTTGAAAATCAGATAAATGCAATAAGGGGACACCATTTATCAACAACACTTCTTTGTGATATTTTCTTAAACGTATAGATGCAACAAAGCCTTTCTTAATGATGTAAGAAATATTATCCAATGAACATATATATTCGCCTTGCTGATAATGAATCATAATACTATTATGAACTTAAAAATATTTTTGTAAAGTCTACCTTTCAAACATCAGTGGTAATTCTTCAATATGAACTTCTTTATCAAAATTATTACATTTTTGTATCCAGTTCATCATACTGATATCGTCTTTGATCTTGTCATGCTTATATCCTGTTAACTGAACAAGATATTGCGGGTGTTCAGATAATACATTAAAAACTTCATCTACCTCTTTTAATTCTTGTTCATTCCAATTTGATGGCCATTCTTGATGAAAGAAAAAACTTTTTAAAATATTATTATTATAAAAATCGACGTAATAATGCAACACCTGAATCATTTCAGGCTCAAATGACATTCGTGCTAAAATATGTTGTAAAAGGCTGTGGTTAAAAACACGTTCCTGTATTTGCATGACTTCGGGAGTGATTTGTCTATGTAAAAACAAGTTGGTTAAAAAAGGAATGGAAGCATGATCGAATAAAAACGTTAAATCTTCAATATCGGGAGGTAATTGCCATGATTCAAACGCCCAGTTATACCAGGATTCATATTGTGTTTTATCTTTAAAACCTTTATGTAATGCAGACTGTTCAATAATTTGTAATAATTCTTCATTAGGTTTGATATTATTTTTTTCAATATAGTCAAAAAAAGCTTGTGTATGCAAAGCAATAATATCGGTTGCGTCATCGATATCTAAATCATCATACAGTTCATCATGAATAATTTTTTCAAAAACAATATCACCTATCCAACCTGACCAATCAAAATCTTCATGTTTTTCCCAAAACAAAATACTGTTTAAGGTTAATGAACGTCGGATAAAATCACTATCTTTAGTCTTAAAATCAATGTGAAAAAAATGTTCACATCCATAAGGACTACGCCAATAATAATCCGGATGGTCTTGCAGCAATAATTCTCCAACATGCAAAAATTGTTCTTTGCTTAATAATTCTCTATTATTATTTTCATGATAGTGAGATAAATAGGGTAAAAAATCGAGATAGGGTGTAATATCTTTTTCAACACTTAACACACCCATCATGAGTATGTTTAAGGTATCCCATTGTTTATGGTTATACGCTCTTTGGCACTTTTCTAAAATTGTCATATGGATAGTTTAGCATATTTCCTTTTTTTATCTACTTTACCGTTCTGATTATGTTTAATAAAAAAACCGGGTATCCCCGGTTTATGGTGTTGCTAAAAACTCATCTTGTATACGTGTTGTATCATAAACGGTATTCATGTCAAAAATAACAGGTGGATTTTCTGGATCAATTTCTTCTACCAATTCTCCACGTGCTTCTACGTGTTTCTTCAACAAATCATACATGGTGTAACGAGAACGTTGATGAAAGGCTTGAACCATATTTTGTAGATTCGCACCCGCTGCTGTTCGAGAATTACCCGCAGATAAATCCAACCAAGTAAAAGTTCTATTTTTAACATCCAATAATACTGTAAGAACCATATTACTGTTCATCGATATATCGACCATTTGCTCTACTTGGTCTCGTTTAATGTTATCTTTTTCGACAGCAGAAATATCATGAGTCCAACCCGCAAAGCATTCCGTAAGGGTATCAAATGGAATACCTGAGTAGCTGTTAATGGTCATCGTGATATAATGGGCCTTGCTTGGTAATTTAGCAAAATTAATATCAATATATTCTGCAGCACCTTCAGGAGCAGAAAGCACATCTCCACTATGACGAATACCCTCATACTTATTCCAGAATGAACATTCGCCCACTTTATTAAAGTTGACATCATAAACAACCGCACTTAAATCAATATCGACACCATATGTACCTTGCATGCCTTTTTCAGACCAGTAGGTAAACAGTCTAATTTCTTGACTCGGAGCCATAGGCAATTGAGTACCCCGTGGTAATGTTTTTAACGCACGACTTCCTGAACGCACCGCCGAAGGAATCGGTACATTTTTAAGAATGGGGTCAATATAAACTTTACCTAAAGCGTCCATTTTGCTGAATCGACTTTTCAGTTCTTCATCAATAATACCGCTGAGTTGTAAAGCAACGTCTGTCGGTACTGGAATACTCGATTTTTCATACACTTTGAATTTAGCTACAGAACCTTTCGGCATAACCATATTCATAATGGATTCATCCAACAAAGCCCCAGATACCGAGGTTAACAATTGTGTTGGAACATGGGCTACCACTTTTTGCCATTCGGCAATAATATGGCTTGCAGTACCACGCGGGTCCCGTGCTAGCTGACACAATTGACGTGCGAATTGCCCAGGCTTCTTGGTCAGCAAGGTGGCTGCTTGGTCAATCTTACCTTGTTCAATCGATTGCTCTACCTGTGTGTTAAACGTAGGAATATGTTTTTGATTGCGCAACATATCAAATAAGGCAAACACGTGAGGATGGCTTTTTTTATACTCGCCCACATGCAAGGCTTCACCCAGACGTAACCATCGATTTTTACGGTTTAACATGCTGTCCAACATATCTACACTACGTCCAATTGTGGCTTTCTCCATAAAATCCATCAGAGCACGACGTTGCGGACGTGATAATTTAAATTTAACTGGCGTAGCCAACGATGGATCTCCCTTCGCATAAATAGCCGCAATACGCATAGCGTCCGTGACAACGGCGTTGTCCGGAATAGCGCTCCAACCGTAGGTTGCTAACATACGGGCCATATTCTCACGATTCGTTAATCCACCGCTTAAGTTATTGGCTGGAAAGGAGGTAAAATCAACTAATGTTTTAACAGCCTCAAAATCGTCTTCAGACCATGCATTCGCTGCGCCTAAAAACGCCTTCAATAATGCATGAGCTAAACCCTCAGACTCAATGCGTAACAAAGTCGGTTGTTTAAAATAACGTTGATTAAAACGAATGTTTTTATTATATCCAAGGAGTGCAAGGGCATCAAAAGGATTCGCTTCATAATCATTAAGACTTAGGTTATCACCCAAATATTCATAGGGAAATTTAGGGTACAACGGTTGATAATTCACCGCACTTTTTGTTAAGTCACGCACACTTGACAACTGCGTATCACTCCAGACTTTTAATGCCTCAATGTCTTGATGCGACAATGTTTTTTGATCCTGAAGAGATAAGGTGAAGCCAAGACTCTCAAGGTGAGAAATAAAAGTTAGCACGAAGCCTGCATTGGGACCAAATGTCTCATATTCTTTTTTCCAATCTTCTTTCACAAGAAACGCATTTTTGTATTTTAAAAGTGTGGTCGTAATAGTCATAATAGGTATTATATCATGTTTTTGTTTTTTGGCAATATCCGTTATGCAAAATGTGTTATCATGAAGTATGAATAATACTTTTAAAAAATTTGAAACCGCATGTAACGATGCCTATCTTTTCATGAATCAATATCATTTTTTACCTGCAGAACTTTTAGCCGAAATAAAATTAGCCGCACTTGACGTTGACCCTCAAGAAGTTGAGGAGAAACATCTTGGATTATCTTTTGGATTATTTTTATTAAACGCGCATCCAGAACTCATCCACAAAGCGAATGTTCACTGGCTTATAACCGAAAACGTGTTGCAACATTATGAATATGTTTCAGAAAAAACCATGAGCCTTATATGTTCCAAGATTGATTTTATGGATGATCATCCTATTAATTTTTCCAATAATTTACCTTTCGGAATAATGTCAGCATTGGAGCGTGGGTTTATTGATTCACAAACATTCCATCCCGCCTTCAAGAGAACAGCTCCTTTTTTGCATACTTTGCCTATCAAAAAACAAGCATTCGGATTGGCTGTAACATTGAACTATCATAAAAACATGGACCATATTGTATTCCAGGACGAACAACAAGCCTTAAAAATTATTAATTGTGTACATAAACTTAATCTTCAAAAGAAACAACCAACATGGTGGAGTTATAATGTACAATCTATCCACAAATTATATGATTACATTAGTTTTTTGCCTTTTATTTCGGAAAAAGATAGTTTTTTGATTAGTTTATTAAGCATGCAAATGACAGGAAGAACACCTCCATATTTAATCAAACATGAAAAATTAACACAAGAAATCTCACAGTTACAAATTACAAAAGCCAAAGATTTGCAAGACGCTATTTTTAATTTTTATACATCACATTATGACCCGCTTTGTACTTTTGTTGATTTTTCGGATAAACATATGCTTTTCCATGCATGGCAAGAAATCAACGGATTCAAACCTTTATCTAAAGAAGCCCATTCCGAAACACCATTAATGCTATAAAAGAACCATTGACACAGAATCCTCTATACGGTATAATACACCCAATAAGAGGATTTTATGATTGAACTTACGAAAGAACACGCAGGCGTTATCCACACTATGGCAGGTATCGCCGCTAAAGGTACAAATAATGTTCAGGAACACATTCACATCGAACGCATCAATGGACAATTAATCTTACAAGCGTCCAATGCTCAACATAGTTTAAAAGCTGTTTTTAATGCAACTGGCGATAATGAAACCTATCTGGTTCACGCCAAAAAACTAAGTGACATCCTTAAAGCCATGGGGAATAGTATTTCTCTTGCTGTTAAGAAAAACACTGCTTCTCTTCAAGGTGAAATTAAAAATGGTAAAAGTAAATACGCCATTGGGTTACTGGACCCTCAATTGTATGTCCAAATGAAACCTCAAGTAGCTCTTGGTTCATTTGTTATTGACGCTAAAGATTTTAAGCGCGTGGCTACCATGATTGGACATGCGCTCAACGACCAAGATCCAAGAACCTTTTGTCATGGCATGTATCTTTCTTTGCAGAGCAACACCTTAACATGCTCGGCGACCGATGGTCATCGCATTGCGTTGTATGAACATTCAGTGTCAAGTAATGACACCATGGCTTTTGTGTTACCTAAAAAATCAATGGTGGATGTACAACGCATGGCCGAAGGCCCTGTCGATGTGACTCTCACTAAAAACTATGTTACCTTTGCATGGGATAATCTGACATACACCAGTAATCTCATTGATGCTAAATATCCAGATTTTAAACGCGTATTACCTCAAAATCCTCTGCCATATGTAGAGATTCCTCGCGAAGAATTTGAATCTGCACTACAACGCATTTTGGTTGTTATTGATAAATTTCCAGGTGCTAAAGCTTCGTTCTCTTCTAACTTGGTTAAATTTATTGCTCAAAAAGATAATGATATCGCCGAAGTAGAAATGGATATTGTTTATGATGGTGCACCACGTGATGTTGGATTTAATGTTTTCTATATGAAAGATATCATTCAAAATCTTTCATCGAATGTTATTCATTGGGCATGGGCCGATCGTAACGCCATTTATATTACAACACCTCAAGATCCTGCATTTAAATGCATGGTGATGCCTATGAATGTATAAAGACCCGCAAGGGTCTTTTTTTTATATTGTCAACACATGTTTATTTAAAAATCCATATTGTTTAAATTCTTCTAATGATTGGAGAAATTGTGATTCTTTATGTTGTTGCGCCTTATGACGTTCAATACCATGAACAAACGCCTTCATGGCTTGGAAATGAGGACGATGACGTTCTGTCAATACATAGGGTTGTTTCAAAGCGATAGATAATACCATATACGTCAAGGAATTTGGATGTTTCACATGGTCCGCAAGTGCGGGAGCTTGGTAACCATAGGCATCTAATAACTGTATGAGAAAATCCATATTTTCAACCGTAGTGTTTCCTCCATTACAATGGGTTAAATTGTATACAGAAAATAATCCTTTTGTAATCTCACTATGAGATGGTTTCGTATTCATAAAATCGTTCCAAGTGTCTTGGAACGATTTTTTCATATCTATAAAATGGTCCATAACCTTATTATATCATATTTAATACGGACTGTTTGTCTTCTGTTTTAAGTAGACTTAATAAGGTATGTTCCACATCTGTTTTATAAGTCTCTAATGTTGCACGCATGCCTTCCTGCTCCTCAGGGTCTAACGCATCCCAAAGTACAACTAACTCTTCTTTATTGATTAAATTCGGAGCACGATAATGACGAATGACATAGAGCAAATAACGACTCTCTTCTGAAAATTCATAATCAGGGTTTTGATTAAGCAACCAATCCACTTTTTTTAAGGTTGCTTCCGCACGATCAAAATATTGGTTCGCCATTTCTTGACTTTCGGAGAGAACCGCTCTTCCATGGCACCATAACATATACATGGTATAATCTAATGCATCTAATACATCAAATTCGTCAAAAAATTGAAGTTTTTGATGTTGTACAAAATGATGAAACCCTTCAATGGTAATCTCCAAATCTTCCAATAAGCGCGCCTCTACACCTAATTGCCCCCAACTAAGTTGAACTTCTTCTCGATAATTATCAATATCGATTAATAAATCTTTCCGATTGTTAATATCAAGCATTAGGAATTCACGCCCAAAATAGTGAAGACCCTTTTTGATAACAGCATCTCTTTGCTCATCATAAAACGATAAAAACCCATCATAATCATCGATATACATATAGTAACGACACATGTGATAAATACTATACAATTCCGTTATAAGAAAAAGCCTTCTTCCATGGGTATTAAATTGTTCGATATCGAAACGATGAAGAAAATCTAGAATATCAGGAATAGCATCGGTTAGTAATGGATCATCTCTGTACGTAATAACAAAATGATTGAGCCATTTAATTAAAAATGAGACATCTTCTATTTCGTACGCTGTTAAATGACAATAACGAACGAGATATTCTTTGAGTAATTCCGGACTTTTTTCTTTTTCTGCTTGGATAATTTTTTTTTGCAGATGACTAGAAGATTCTGGAAACCATGAACGAATGCGTGAAATAAAAGACATAGAATTTCCTTAATATGTTTCTTATATTACTCCAATAAACATAATCTGTCAATTATGAAAAAAGGTATTGACACAAGTTTTTATATTTGTTAATATAGCTATTCACTTTAAAGAAAGGATGACAGAGATGACTCTCTACGAAAAACTCAATACTCTTATCCAAGAGTATCGCATCGCACGTGACAGTGCGACGGCTAAAGCACTGCAAACTATGCAAAGTGAAATTGTCCGCAAACATGTCGATAAAAAGAAAATTGCACTACCTTTTGACGCATCCAGTGATGCTGTGGTCATCTCCGTTATGACCAGTGCTATTGAGAATGCTAAAGAATGTATTACTGCACTTCAAAAACGTGAAGGTAGTGACGCTCAAATTGCTCAACTTTCCAAAGAAATTGAGATTTTTAGCACTTTCCTACCAGTGATGGCCTCTGATGCTGATGTTCAAAACTTCATTGCTCAACTGAAAGCTGAAGGTCTGAAAAACATTGGCGAATTTATGCCTCGTCTAAAAGCACACTTTGGTAATACTGTAGATCTCAAAAAAGCGAAAGACTGGATTTAACTTTCATGACCGCGTCACGCGGTCATTTTTACTATACTATTATGAAACTTACTCTCTTTTATCGAAAAAATTTAAATATGACACGGGGGAAAATAACCTCCCAATGTGCCCATGCTGTTGTGTCTTTATATTTATCTTTAGTGGATTTTGATACTAAACAATATCATCATCCAGATGTGCATGTTCTTTTTGAAACGTGTTCGATTGAACTTGTGCCCGTTGATGATGAAACATTTAATGTGCAAGCACAAACGGCATTAACTCATATTGTTGATGCTGGGCGCACCATGTTTGGTGGGGTTTCTACAGAAACGGTTTGTTTACACTGTGATATTGATTGGAAACCATGGATGAAGAATCGCCCCTATTCTGTAGAGGATGAAATTCAAACCAAACAAACCATCATGGTTGACCGCACTTTAAAAGATAAAAAACAACTTTCTATGGATGGTATTTTGGCTTCGTTAAAGGCCATCATGTGGTGTGTTCAACAAGCGCAACAAGGTATACCCATGCCGGCATTTGAATATTGGTGGACGCATGCTTTTGCTAAAATCACCTTACAACTTAAAGAAGGTGATACGCTACCAAGTCATATGCATCAAGTCGGACATGCCTTTGCTTCTGCTCCAGAATTTGAGACTGAACGCGTGCAATATCAATCTTTTTCGTTGTTTTAACAACACTTCTCTTGGTATGTCAATACAGATAAGTCTGCCTGTATTGACATATTTTATTTTGTAAGCTATACTAATCTCATAGTAAAGGATACATTATGAACAAGACAGTACTTTCCCTTCTGATTGCATCGATGCTGGCCCTAACATCCGTTGCAGATGCTAAAGTTGGCAGTGGTTCCAAGGCGAGCACAAGCACCAAGAATGCCAGCAAGTCGATGGGTTTGACTCGTAGCAATACTATGGCCAAAATTGAATCTCGTAATTACCAACGTCCCAAAGCTCCAGAAGTGACTGCACCGGTCGTTGCACAGTCTAAACCTAAATTTAATGTATCGACAACTAAACCAACGGTTATCGCAACGGCGCCCACGGCTCCATCTACCATGAATCCGCCTGTGTATAAAAGCAAATCTCAGACGTACTCTAACAATCATTCTTCGGGTATGGATGTTGGAACAGCTATTATTGCGGCTGAAGTGATTGATGAAATTGGCGATGCTATGGAAAAAGCGCCTAAAAAGGTTGCTGCGCCGAGCACACCTTCGGTTAATACCACGCCTATTCCGATGACGCAATCGACCGTTACTAATAAACAAGGCTCCTCGATTTCTTCTTTATTTTGGATTATCTTGTTTATGTGTGTTGCTCTTTTTGCTGTCATGTGGTTTGTTATTTTCAAAAATAAATCGAATACTAAAGTTCCATTTGAAAATAAACCCGATCCTGTTTTTGACCCAAAAATTGAAGTGCAACAAACTGTACGGACGGGTAATGAAGAGCAAATTCTTCGTGAGAAAGGTGAAGAATTTTATGTTGAATTTCAACGTGCAGTTGAGAAAAAAGATTTGGATTATATTCAAAAACACGCTACAACTGAACTCTTTGATAGCATCCGTCATGACATTGAACACTACACCGATGCCACCACGATTCAAAAGATTGAAGTTGAAGATGTGTATGATATTCGTATGCAACAAGGTGTTTTTTACGCAACAGTTCATTTTGTAGGATATTTCATCTATAATGATAATCCTCATGCCCCAGAAGTCATTGATGAAGCATGGAACCTCATGCGTGATGAACAAGGCGTTTGGAAAGTAGCCGGCATTCAAACACTGTAATACTCATGCCTCCTACGGGAGGCATTTTTTTTGAAAGAAATAATATGAAGAAAACAATATTGTGCATTACTGCTATTTTTAGTCTTAATGCGTATGCGTTTGCGCAAACACCATGTATAACGTCTATCAACAAAGACCACAATCGCAGTGACCATGGACAACCTCTTGTTTCTCAAACATACCTCAAAACCTACGCTCCGGAAGCTATGAACAATTTTGAACATATTAAAGATTTGCGAAGAGTGGGTGAAGTCATGGGCGTCTTTAAAAAAACACGTTACCATGTCATGTACATGGATAATCCTGCGAATCCATCTATTCTTGTTATTGAATCTAACGCCGACCCTAAAGAAGCGCACGCGGTAGAAGACGCCATCAAAGCTATTCTACCTGTTGATACGTCGTTAACGTTAATGCATCAGCATATCCAAAAGTGCCAAAAACGTTAATCCCGAATCAATAACATTTCGGGGTGCGACCATGAACCTTCTGTTGGAAATTCATTTAACCACGGAAGGTTTTTTATTTCTTCAACCTGTTCTAGCATATCACATAGATACATCATATCTTTACTTAAACCATATTCAGGATGCACAAACGATTCGCCAGGAATGCGCAACCCAACAAAAAGATAGGCACCATGCTCATAATCTAAAATATGTAAATGATAAGGTCTGTGCTTAAAATGTCGACTCATAAGTTCTGCAATATCTGCTTTTCCTGTTAATTTAATACGTTGTCCTATTAACCATTGAATATACATGATACACCTCCCGTATCATACCAATACGATATATACAGGTATAATGCAAGTGTGTTATACTTTCTTTATGAAAGCTATTTTACATTTTATTGACGCACTGCATCGACAAGCTCCACTAGAAGAATTACATGCTATTACCAAAACTTTTGAATATCCTTCGGATAAACCTGGGCAACGTTCTGTTGAAGAATTTTTGATTTCGAGTTTAAACAATAATGATGTGATGGTGCCGTATCAAAGTATGTGGCACAACTACGTTCAATCTATTGATAATGGTGAACCATGCAATAATATTTTATTAAACGGAGAAAAAACTTTTTTAGGACTTATGCTGTTAAGTCATCTTTTAAAAGAACAAAACAAACATAAAAAATATCATCCTAGTATCGAAAAATTCTTACAATCAAATTGGATATATAGTTTATGCCTTGGTAATTTCTACGATCTCAATTTTATTCTTCAGAAAATTATATTTAAAATTTATGCTCAAAAAAATGGAGTGAGTTCCTTCCCATATGAACAATGGGTACATGAGCATTTTGATATTCTTATTCCTGAGCTTCCTCTCGACCATTGGAAACGACATGCTCTTTTACCATGGGGCGATGATAATCTAAAGAAACGTCTTGTCGAATATTTCATTCATCATTTAGATGGTTCACCTTTAATTGCTTTTATACAACAAAAACTTCCTTACCAAGAAGAACTTTTGCCTCATATTGATTTTTTAAAAAATCATAATGAAATACAAGCGTATATGAAAAAGGATAATTATTATGCGTGGATGTTGCGTCTGATTGTTTTGCGAGAAGTACCGCCATTAGAGCATATCTTTAAACAGTGGATAATTGAAAACCGTAAACTTAATATGCAACCGTATATGTACAACGCATTCAATGAGTATTTTGAACAAAATACCCTGACTACATCTCCAGAATTACGACGTGATATTTTGACGTATTTATTTAAACATCAAGTTAAACGTGAAAATCATCAACCTTGTTTACATTGGTTTGGTATTCATTTGACACCTGGTTTTTTTGTATCCGAAGTTAACGCTATTATGAAAAATGATTATGGATGTACAGCAACTATGCGTGAACGTGCAGAACTTCATAATCTATTGATGCATCACGTTCCACGAGATATGTTATTTAAAGAGGTTGATAATGAAATTCATGGCAACATCCAACTGCCTGAAGCTGAAACAACTCTTTTTATTTAAAAATCCCAAGAAATGTCTTGATTGGTTTGAACATGGTGTTCAAACCATCTATTTTTAAACATAATTTCAACACCATCGACTTTTAATGGGCCGTTATCATCCGATATAAACCATGTTCCATCATGAATAAAAAGCGGCGAATGACGTATGATATCTGATAATACAACATCAGAAAAAACAGGTGTTTCTTGTAGTAAATTATCCCAATGTTGCCACCATAAACAACCAATGGATTTATTATTCCAAATTAAATGCATGACTCATTATGACATATTAAATACACATTGTCGAGTTGTTCTGTGTTATCATAACATATGAACTATATTCTACAAACTTCAAACTTTAATAAATTACAAGAATATCAACGATTCGGTATGGCATTAACAATGGAAAAAGGACCGGATAGGCCTGAAGTTCAGGGAACTCCCGAAGAAGTTATTCTCTACAAAACACTTGATGCGGGGGCGGGCTATATTGTCGAAGATACAGCATTAGATATTGAGGGATTTAATGCAGGCGTTAATATTCGATGGATTCTGGAAAGTGGGCTCCTACCCACAGAAGGTGCACGCGCCACATGGCATGTCTATATCGGACAACATACTGGTGAATTTATTAATATAAGCCACGCAACATTAACTGGACGATTGGTACCTTCAGAAAGTCAAGGATTTGGTTTTGATCCATATTTTATTCCTGATGGCTATTCTCTTAGTCTACATGATATGGGCCCCACAGAAAAAGACCGTATAAGTCCTCGTAAAAAAGCGATTGAACAGCTTTTATCAAGTGTCAATATACAACACATACCTAGTGCATCTATTACGCCATGGACAGGAGGATATCAATGATACTTTCGGCCTTTGAATTAGGTATGTTTCTTCAATACGATAAAGATTTTGCAAAAACAACGTTGTTTAATAAAGAAGAAGGTCAAATTATAGTGACGGCGTTTTCCAATTGTGGAACCGTTGACACTTTTGAATATATTTTCAGAGAACCTTTTGATACTGTAGAATTTAGACGAGATAAAGAAACTGTATGGGTATTACCGACTTCTTTAGAATTAAAAACTTTTTGTTCTGAGATGTGGTTGGAAAGCATCCGCAATATGCACAATTACGATGATTCTTCGACCGTGGCAGCTATGTATATCAATCGATACGTTATGGAAAAGGCTCCCCTTGATACTTTTCCATATATTGATATGGATACGCCACGTCAAGATACATGGGTAAAATTATCTATTCAAAAAGATATGGTTAAAATTAAAGCACCAGCCATGTATAAAAATGACATTCATTATTATGAGAATATCTATTCTTTGCGTAATTATTATCTCAACTATAATATAGGACCTAGTTTTAGACGGGCAGATAGTGCCACCAAAGTAATGTATATCCATTTACGTAGAAAATTAGAAAATTCATGGCCAGAACTTGCGAACAAGGATATTGAATTTAATCTTCCTTTATATGATTTTTTACATTTAGAATTCACTGCAGAACAACTATTTATGATTTCTATGTTAATAGATTTACATCAAACGGTGACGATAACACCGGAATTTTTAGCCACATTGTCAAAGCCTACAGAAACATCTGAAATCATTTTACATATCTAAAAAAATATGGTGAGATAGTCTCCATGTCTCACCATACCGTTAATCTTGTTTTCAAAAAAAATCAGTGGTTTTTATATTATAGTTCTCATAAAGGCGCTGTATCCTATTTATATTTAGAAGCACAAAATCAATGGTTGATGTTAAGTATGCGAGCAGAAGATGCCGTCACATTTCAAATTATTGAACATCATGCGCATATTGGAATACGATTATTAAATCGTTATACGGATATCTATCAACATATGACTCCATGGATTATATTGTTGTTTATGAATAATAAAAAATTATCTTCTATATTTACAAGATTAAAATCGTATCAAAACCAATCCTCTTTTATCCACATGTTACACCCTGAGGACCTCCCCTCGTTTTTTCAAGAAAAAGAATGTGAAGAAATCGAAGTATTGACAGATTAGATTTTAAGATATATAATATGTTTCTTTAAAGGAGAATATATGCCAGCTTGGATTTTAGAGTCCCCTTATAGTCCTTCGACTCAACGTATTTTAGGTTCGTGCCGAGATTATACTACACATAAAGAAGATACCATGATACTCCATTGTTATCATTATCCTCACAATTATGAACTCTGGCATTTAACCAATGAAGACGGCGAGATTGTGGGTGCATTATTGCTTCAACACGATGATTATGTCACCTTTAGCAAAATGGTACATGTCCCTAAAGAATATCGCCAAATGGGTTGGAGTAAAAAACTTTATAACCTGGCCGATCAAAAATTTGGACCCCTCGTTTATAGCGAGGACCGTACTTCCGATGGAAATAAGTATTTGCCACAATAAAAAAATCCCTTTCGAGGGATTTTTATCCAGGAAAATATTTAATCGCAACACCCGCAAGAACCAACGCAACAACTAATACACCAAGAATCATTGCAATAGCTTTACCTTTACCACTGTTGTTTTTATCTTCTGTTTCATTACTCATTTTGTATAACTCCTCAACGTATCATAGAATCCTCTTCACTTTTTGTCAAGCGTATGTTATAATAACCCATTGAGGAACGCAATATATGACCACTTTAACATTAAATGATGTCCCGCATTTACTACAGTGGGTTCAAAAAATGAATCTACCTTTTACTGTTTTTGATTTGGAAACAACAGGTTTTCACCGAGAAAATGATCGCATTGTTGAAGTTGGCATGTTAACACTCCATCCAAGTGGGCGAATTACTCATGCCGAACGACTCATTAATCCTGAAAAACTTATCCCTAAAGTCGCGAGTGATATTCATGGTATTACGAATAGTATGGTCATAGATGCACCTAATTTTCATCAAATTGCCCTCTTCTTTCAAGATGCCTTTAAAAACAATATCATTGGCGGATTCAACACTCGCCAATTTGATGTTGGCATGCTCATGGGCAATGCGAAAGTTTACGGATACCATTATGAAACACCTAAACATCAAGTCGATTTACGTGATATTTGGAAAAAATTATCCGATAGTAGTGCTGGCAAACTTGGCGATTTAGCCGAACATTTTAATGTTGAAGCCGGAACTGCGCATCGCGCACTTGGTGATGTTGAAACGACGATACGTGTGTATGAACGTATTCTTGAATTACATGGAGATCAACTCTTTATCGATATTTTTAATGGCCAATATAAAACACCTAAAGAAACCAAATCGGATCAAATGAAAGTTCGTATTTTTGATGGTTTGCACAATGCTATTGTAGAACACGGATGTATTTCTGAAGATATCTTGGTTCAAATTGCAGAGACATTACAAATCAAAGAAAGCGATGTTTCTTTTGCCGTGTCAGATTATATGAAAAAGAACCCGGATCATATTCATTTTTTCAAAAATGCAGATATTCAAAACACTATTCACGGACATGTTAAAAATTATTGTCAAGGTCAAGTTAATGTTAAATTAAAACCACTTAAAGAATGGCTGATGACAACACACGCATTGGATATCGATTACACCCAAATCCGTGTCGCATTACATGAATTAGAACGTGAAATGGCACAGATAAACAAAGGAGAAAAACCTCATGTTTAATAAAGAAACGCGATTATTCGCGTTTTTAATGCAAGAACCAGCGTTACGTGCACTCTTGGCTGAACAATGGCGTAAACACCCATTATCTATAGATAAATACCTTCATCAACCTACACTTTCTATTGAAGCCTACAATACCAGTAAACGTATTTATATTCGAGATCCTTATACATCTCAAGTCATTACTTATATAGAATATACTGCTTCATTGTTTAAGTTTTGGAAACCCGCATGGACTCTAATGTTGGACCCGGAAGATGAAGAATGGCAATATTTTTGGGAATCGTTTGTGAAAACAATGATCCAAGAATTAGAAACTACCCAAATACAAAACAATGTTTATCATAATGATTTCTTAAACCAAATGCTAAATACACCTCATAATGAATGGGTAGAACAATTGCAATTGATGCATCAATTATCTTTACAACTTAAAGATTTTGGACTTCCGACCCAAAATGTCACAACCGAAGAAATAGATATTATGCTATAATGGATGCATTTAGCCATGTGTTAATCTCTCAAAAAAAGAAAGATGAGCATCATGAGATAATGTAATATCATTACTAAAATAAATATCTAATATTTGTTCAAGATGAACAACAATCGTATGCCATAAGGTCTGTTCTTCCGGAGTTAAATCTAGATACGAAAACAGCTCTTTTTTTTCCTCTAAATACTTCATGCCAAACACAGGGTCACAGAGTGTAATACCCACCATATTATCTATGCTATCTAACCACTTTCCTTTGTGAAATCGTGGAATTTTGTAATCTAACAATCTTTGATATAACGCATTTTTTTTCTGTTTTCTGGTCACCCCTGAAACGTCTGTTAATAACAAAACAGTATTATAACCTGCGTCACCTAATACATTGGCTAATTCCACAACATTATAACGGTCTAGTGGGCAATCCTCTAGAACATCATGACATAACAATGCACATGCTCCTATGTCATCACCGTATAATGCGTAATACCATAATGCTAATTTATAGGGATGTTCTATATAAGGTTTATCCGTAAATTTACGCCGTTGTAATCCATGGGCATACTGTGCTTTTTCATACACAGAGATAAAAACACTGGACGATACCAATTGAGTAACATCATACGATGCATATGCTTGATTGTGTTTCTGGATATGCTCACGTATTGCGTTTACATGAAATTCAATTTCTTGGTATAAAAAATGAGGTACTTTAGATTGAATAACCTTTAATTCATCGGACCACCAGGTTATGTTTGTTAATGTCATGCTTTATCATAGCATATCTATCAATAGAAAAAAACCGCCGAAGCGGTTTTTTTAGGATTTCACAAGACTCTTAACTTGTGTAATTAATCCAGCTACCGAACTTAAATTATCTGGAACAATCACTGGGCTACCATTGTGGACCATATGGGCATATTCTTCCAACGCTTTTTTAGCCAAATCCAATTGCGCTGCGGATTGTCCTTCTGCTGTATTTAATTGATCACCAATTAATTTTAACGCTTCGGCTTGGGCAGCAGCACGAAGGCGAATCGCTTGTGCGTCCGCTTCTGCAGCAATACGAACGGCATCAGCTCTCGCTTGTGCCGATAAGGTGACTTCTTTGGCATTACCTTCGGCGCGATTAATGGTTTCTTGTTTTTTACCTTCAGATGCCAAAATAACTGCACGACGTTCACGCTCCGCTGTCACTTGCTGTTCCATCGCACGAAGAATTTGCTCTGGCGGACGAATGTCACGAATTTCAAAACGCAACACTTTTAACCCCCATTGCGCGGTACTTTCATCCATGGCTTGCACGACGGTTGCATTGATTTGTTGACGTGACTCATTCAACTCATCCAAACTGTAACTACCTGCAGCACTACGTAAGGCCGCTGCACCTAAGTTTTCAACACTGTTGCGGAAATTGTTGACACCATAGGCAGCTAGTTTAGGGTCACTTACTTTGTAAAATAAAATACCATCAATCAAAATCGCCACGTTATCTTTGGTAATAACCGTTTGTTTCGGAGTATCCACCATTGTTTCTTGTAAACTAATCACATCGCGAATGACATCAAGATACGGAATTAAAAAATGCAAACCTGGCGACAGCGTTCGCGAATATTTACCCAATCGTTCAATAATATATTCACTTTGTTGTGGCACAATGGTAACAGTTTTGACCAAACTGATAATCACAAACAACACGAGCATCATTGAAACAATATTACTCACCGATATTTCAAACATTATTTTTCTCCTTGAATTTTAACTAACACAAATAAACCATCCTCACGAACAACTTCTAGATGTGTTACACTCTCATCTATCACGCCATCCACCAATTTTGCATCATACGGCACACCACGATACTGAACCTTCAATGGGTTTCTAGATAACACATTAACAACTTGCCCAGCACTCGCCGACTCAATCGCGGCATTCACATCAGAATCCACGCTGTTACGCTTTAAATTCAATGTCGCTTTTACAAATACAACAGCGCCTGCCACAAAGACCAACGTTAACCATGGCAAGGTTAATTCAAATGCCCAACCTAAGGAACCCGCGAGAATGCCCGCCAAACCTAATCCCAGAAGCACATAAGAACCCAGCATTAAATCTCCTATGACCGTGAGTAACCCTCCAATTAAAAAGATTAAATACATTCTTTTTTCCTTTCTACCTCTATGTTAACTTAACACGTTAGATATGTCTATAGGCAAAAAAATAATCTTCCGAAGAAGATTATTGTACAATCATAACAGACCAATACTCTTGAGATATTTTTTTGCCTCTCCAATTGAAATATTGTAATAAAATCCATCACGTTTTCGTATACTCTGAAAGCCCATACGTTCGTATTGCATGGCAAAACTTTTCAAACTACTTGGCGCGGCACGAAACGAAGGATGCATATTCTTCCATGCCAAAAATGCCTCATATAAATTGGACGCTTTAACATTAGGAGTAAATAGTTCTTGAGCCTGGTCCTCTCCCCAAACTGCTGACATTATAAAACTGATATACATATCATTATGTATCGCACTTTCAGATTTTAAAATTTCACGTTTCACACTGTTGGGAAAATCAAACACTGAAAAATCACTTAAATCTATATCCAATAAATAACGCATAACATAACGCACGCTTTTGGATTCGGGGTCATTTAATAAGCCCCATAACACACTAAAATATTCCCTACTCGGTTTGTCTGTGGTGACATCCGGCACAAAGAATCGACGATCATCAGGCTCAATCGGAACCGGATAAAAACTATTGGATGCAATCATAAAACGTGCGTAATGTTCAACATCGTAAGGATCTTTATGTTTATTTTCAATGGATAACGTACGTTCTGAAATAATAGATTTTAAACGACCTTGAGAACGTTTATCACCACCCCATGTGGCTTCATCAATAAATACGAATAATTTATTGTTTAAATGACCACTAAATCCACCCGCCACCAATGAGGGGTCACTGATGCGTTGTGTATAGGTGTCGCCTACTATTTTTTGCATGAACGATGCCCATAACCCTTTACCAAAACCTTGACCACTTTGCAATACCACTGCTACCCCCGGTTTTTCTTCCGGTTTTTGTAAAAAATGTGCCAGCCATTTAATAAAATAGGTGTATTGCTCTTCTTTGTCAGAACATAATACAGAACGAATATGGTTTAACCACGGTTCAACATATGTTTGCATTGTCCATTCATCTTGATTTGAAGCCGGTGTCAAACCCCATCCTTGCCATATATTAAAGACTTTTTCATTCAATTGCTGAGGGTAAAAACGGGCATTATGGTAGGTTCTACGATACTCAAACGAATCCATCCATTCATCATAAGGTTTGATGGTTTTTTTACCTTGTATTATCTTATGATTATTCATAGCTCGTACACTAGGCAACTCTTCAAATTGACATAATTCAAAATTAAAAATGTGCGCAACGCCCTTAACCATGACAAATGCATACTTTTGATTGTAGAAATCAAAATACGGTTTTAAAGGTTCATCCGTCGGTACATTAATGGGATATACTGGGTAGCCTTGCTCAGCTACTAAAAATGGTTTGTTTGTGTCATACATATAATTTTCCTTAAATTTAGTTGACAGCACACATTTTCTTTGTAATAATACGTTCAAAGAGTAATGCAATACATAACTCAAAGAAAAATATAATATCCTTAAATTATGTTCATCATGAAAAAATGTGTGCTTTTTGTTTTTTTGTGCTGCTAAATATTTTTTATATTATGTTTTTTAAGCTCTCTCAAAGCTTTGTTTTTATTTCTTGATTTTTTCATACTGATTAGTAAGGCGGCAACCTTACTAATTTTCTTTTGTATTATCACCAACGTTTACCATTCAACCATGCTACAACATCGGTATATAAAAAACGTTTTTCATTGGTAACATCGGATGCCACAATAGGTGGAAATTTATGCGGCTCACGTTTTACTTTGACACGTACAGTTTCATAACGCAATTGTAAAATTTCAGCAAGTTCTGCAATACTAACGGTTCTGACTTCCTCACTATTAAACATAATTACTCCTTAATTTAGTCTTTCATTAGACACCATTTTATCCCTTTTGACAAGTGTATTTTTTAATATAAACCCTTATTTTTCCTTGTTTTTTCAATAATCTTGATACATCCATATCATTTATTTTCTTGCTTAATATACCCGCACAACCGAAAAATAGATATAATTCGGTGGGTGTTTGCGGGGTGGTATTTATTGTTCAATTATTTAACTTAACGATAACTACAACATTCCAAAAAAACGATTTAAACATATCTAAAATCGATTTTTTAAATAAATCCACACCGTTACTCAAAAGAAAATTAAAAATCGATTTTAGCGGTATTTAAATTGATTTAAAGATGTTCAAAAAATAATTGAAGCAAACGCCGCCTCCCTCGTGCGCACACGAGCACACGACCACGAGGTCCATCGCCCCTAACGGTTCGATGGTCAAAAGATGCTTTTGAAGATTCTTTGCATCGATCACGCTTTAAAATTCTAGAATCATTCATGACTTTTAAAAAAATATTGTAATGATTTTACAATCGATCACAATCGATCACACTTTTAAAACATTGGATGAGCCTAAGATAATTAGCCTTTTTTTCCTATGTGATCGATTAGGGTCGGTAAAATATTGCACATGTGAGATGTAACAGTAATTATATTTGTTTTTTTCTTTATACGTATGCATTAAAAAAATAAACCCATTATCGATCACATTTTCATGTTTTACCCTATTAAAATCTAATACTGTATTATGTTTTATTGTGTGATCGATTTTTTGCGACCGATCACACAATGCTTTTTGCTTATAGTAATGTTTGTTTTAAAATATAATACAGTTCAATGTTTTTTTTATGATTTTGGGTGTGTGATCGATTGTGATCGATTTTAACGAAATTTCAATATCGATCACACTTTAGGGTGTTTTTCTATTGTTAAATGCTTTTTTGTGAGTTAATTCAATAACTTTTGAAAATAATTTCGACAAGTTTACGCAATTTAAAGTATATGACAAATCGACCTAAAAGTGTGATCGATTGCATCCAAAAGTGTAATCAATGTGCTCGAAAGTATATTGACAGTATGGGTGTTGAACATATAAAATAAGGGTATGAAACCTTCTATTATCTCTTATGTTCGCCTGTTTTGGAATGTGCGCTCTCTCCATAAAAAAATAGCAAAATTCAATACAGAAAAGGATTTTTCAAAAATTCAAAACATTGAACTTTCTTTAAAGGCCCATATGGCACCCTACCCCGCCTTTTTGCACGCAAAAAGCCTCCATAAAATGTATGCCTACTTTAAGATTTATGATGTTTATCTTAAGCTTATAGAGACCTCAAAAACACCTATTTTGATAACCTTTCTATGGCATCTTTTGCGCGTTAATCCCTCGTTAAAAGAGGAAGAAAAATATGTACTTTTTTTTACAAAAAATAAGATTTTTTTTGAAAATGAAATGATAAATTGTCGATATGACAACAATATGTTAATTACCGTATGGTCACTGTATTACCACGTTTATGGCGTTTTACCCCCGGAACATGTTATTCACGCATTGCAGGAAGATGGAAGAACGCTCCCAATGAAGGCGTGGGGTGTATTATCGCATGTTCATCAAGGTGAATACATGATGCATTATGATACTCATTTGTATTATGTCGAACGTACGCATATTCATAGTATGCTGAGTTACTGTTACCGTCATGAGGATGTTGTTCCTCGGTTATTGGCCATCTTAAATCATGGCATATGGCAGCAAGGATGGAAGACACGACCTGTCAATACGTCCGAATGTCGTGCCATACTCTTGTGGCTGCACGAGCACAATAAAAAAGAAGCCCATGCCGTATGGACCTCTCTCATTGCTCTTTATGATACCTTTTGCCAAAGCATTAAAGAGTAAAAGAAGTAGATGATTCTGAATACGACGGTTCTTTTTTTGAAAAATGTAGATTAGGAAAAGTTTCTATCACAGGTTTTTCATGTATATCTTTGTCTCGAAGATGATGATAATATTCTTGCATCATGGAAGCGACCGGCTTCCATGATGTTTCTATAACACACTGGGCTTTACTGACATCTGAATGACTTTGATAGGTTGTATTGAGTTCTTGTATATGCTGATGAATTTTGTCTTTATAATGTTCCCATGACTCTTGATGGGCCATCCAAAGATGTTTCATACTTTCAATTGTCCCTAAATACAACTCTGTTTCTTGTTCTAAACGTTCTTTATAGGTTTTATAACGTGTATATAATTCAGGATAATGGGTGGGTGTTTCCGCTTTCAACATTGTGTCAAAAATACGTTGAACAATCCGCTCTGGAGCGTTAGATGAATCTTGTTTTAATCGTAAAATACCTTGCCTAATATTATTTTTTTTCATATGAATAGCTCGAAGTTGGTCATTATAACCTTGGTATTCTAATAAAAACTCTTCATGTGTCAATTGAAAATCATGAATGACATGCGCTAAATTATCATATTCCATTTGAAAGTTTTGACATGTTGCATGATATTGTTCAATAATACTTGTCAACGTATGATAACGATGTCGAATAGTATCAAAAGTATTGTTATTTAATAAGTGCAATAACTCTATTCTATCTTGTTTGGATAGATCAAATATTTTTTTTGTGGATGGAGAACTTTTTCGATAATACCACCATCGTTGAAACATATTCATCTCATGAATAACACGGACATGGTCTGCATCATAATGCGAGAGAGATTCAAAACGCTCTATTCTTTTTGCTTCTTGCAGCACAGTATTGCGTTCTGCAATATATTTAGTTGGTGGAGAATCTTTTAATTCTTGAAGCAATTGTTTTTGACGAATGTACTGTTTTTGTAGTTCTTGATAACGCTCTATAATGATGGTGTGCTCATTAATCCATTGATGAACGCGTTTTTCTTCCATATCAAAAAAATATTCATCATGATGTAGTAATTGAATTTTATCAAAAATACGTTTTTCTTCTTCTTTAATGTCATGAAGAAAAGCCGTGTGATATTGATTTTGTAAAATATCGGTTAGCCATGCATATAATTTTTGATGTTCAATGCTGTAATGACTGGCATTAATACCATCCATCATACGTATTCTCTCTTGGATAATGTCAAGAATCGTATCGATAGGATGAAGCTCTCGACGAAGTTGCTCATGATACTCGGGAACGTAATAGGATTTCATACGTATATCATACCATAGTTTTATGGAACTTTTTCCAAAGATAACTTGTACTCCAGAGGAGTGTATAAACACTTATCCATAAGAGGATTAACCACAGCATCCAATGAATATTCACACATAATAAACGGTCACTTCCTACGGTTTGTTGGCACGTTTTATCATTCATCCATGGGATTTGTATCCATTTCAAACTTAGGATTATCCACACAATCCATACTATGATTTTTGGTAATATTGTCATATGGTATTATCGCACGTTTATAATGAACATACACCTTTTCTTCTGTTGCCGAACACAAAAAGCGAATCATCGGGCCACCCACACCTAAGCCTCGGGAGATAATCTGACTGATAGCACCCATTGAACGGCCTCCATCGATATAACCTTTGCTCCAGCGATACCACCATGTTACAGGCCACATTTGACCTCCATGATAATGTCCACTTAATATTAAAACATTGCCACGCGCGACTACCTCCCCTTCTGGGTCATGCCTTAATACTATGGTTCCTTCGGTCCGATCGATGACATGAGACTTTGTCCCAAAAGGTAGTCCCTCCACAACATACCCACCACAATCGATGCTCTGATTATCCAGCCAGTGAATGCCTGCATATTTTACCAACGCGTCTTTCCAAGGGTCGGTGTTATACTTTTCATGATTGCCAGAGACATAATAAACAGGGACATGACTATTCACCTTTTTAATCCATGTCAGAATACGGTGATCCAACGGGCCATCCACCATATCACCTACCCATAAGAATCCTTTGGCTTTAGTCGCATACAGCATAAGCAAGGTCTCATCCAGATTGGGCATACGATTCCAACGGTGCCAATGGGCATCTGACCATACTATCCATGTATCTACCTGTTCTTCTTGGGAATTATCATTCGCATTGGCACACGCGTGCCAATGCCATTCCCGCGTGCATACCTGCGAACTCCGTTGATGTACGATGAACCATAAGAGCATACATAGAAGCGGATGCATCGGTAAACAGAGGAACATCGCGATGCCTGGGAGGTATGCGAGAAGTAAACCATACCATGTATAACGATAGGACCTACTGATTACATATAAAAAAAGACTGAGACCAAAAAAGATAACCATGATGCATCATACGGTATTCAACACGTCAATTCAATACAGAACACATAAAAGCATTGACTTTTTTGTTCAAATCAGATAATATCGTTTTTATGAATACCAACAACACCCGTATTGTTCACGAAACAACGCTCCCGTCCCCTTCTGAGCTTTTAGCACATATTGCTATCTCTGAAGCTCAATCCCAGACCATTGCACACCACCGTTCGCAATTGAATGCTATTTTAGATGGCTCGGATACTCGTACTTTTATGGTTGTGGGTCCATGTTCCATTCACGATCCCCGATCCGCGTATGAATATGCCCGCAAACTCAAAATTTTGGCGGACAAAGTCTCCGATAAAATCATGCTGATTATGCGGGTTTATTTTGAAAAACCTCGTACGACTGTTGGTTGGAAAGGTTTGATTAATGACCCTTATCTCGATGACTCGTGTAATATTCATGATGGTTTGGTGATGGCGCGAACCATCATGCGGGATATTGTTAACATGGGCCTACCCATTGGAACCGAAGCTCTCGACCCTATTACGCCCCAATATTTGGGTGACCTGGTCACTTGGAATGCCATTGGTGCACGGACCACGGAATCGCAAACCCATCGTGAAATGGCGAGTGGTCTGTCGTCCCCTGTTGGATTTAAGAATGGTACGGATGGTTCAATTGATACTGCCATTCATGCCATGCTTTCAGCACGTTCTCCTCATACTTTTTTGGGTATTGATGATAACGGGCGTGTTGCTGTTATCGAAACAGCAGGGAATGCCTATGGTCATGTGATTCTGCGGGGTGGAAGTCAGGGCCCCAATTATGACCGTATCAATGTAGAAAAAACATTGAAAGCTCTCGAAAAAAATCATCTACCACAAAATATTGTTATTGATTGTAGCCATGGTAATTCACGAAAAAAATATCAACTACAATCGCTTGTTTTTGAAGATGTGATTCAACAAATACGTGAATTTCGTGATATCAAAGGTTTGATGTTAGAGTCTCATTTGGTAGAAGGTCAACAAGCACTTTCTCAAGAACTCGTCTACGGTCAAAGTATCACCGATGGTTGCCTTGGTTTTGAAGAAACAGAGTCTTTGATTCTTGAATCATATCAAAAACTATGATATGATGGGCTCATGAATATTGCTTATTTTTCCGATCCGCATGTTAATGCGGATCCTGACTGGTTCCCTATTATTGATTCCCGTGCTGAACTTATTTTAGTGGCTGGGGATATTCACATTGATCATCGTAAAGCACGTACTTTTTTACAAAAACTGTATGACGCGTATCATATTCCTGTTGTTGCCGTTCTCGGAAATCACGATTACGAATCTGCATCCATGGACGTCATTTTAGAGGATATCGCTGTATGGAATAGTGAAAACACAGGTGTTACTATTCTTGAAAATGATGTATTTCATTATAAAAATACGGCCATTTTCGGAGCCACTTTATGGAGTAATGGTGAACTGTATGGTCCGACAGAAGCGTATTTTTCTAAGAAAGCTTTTACTAATCTTCAAGATTTTGAGTATTTGCATGACAACTCAGGTTCTATTTCGGTCAACAAAATGGTCACCATGTCACAACATTCGCGTGATGTTTTAACCGATGCTATTCATCAATCACAGGCAGAATACAAAATATTGATGACTCATTTTTCACCACATCCAGGAGCCATCGCTCCGGCATTTGGAAAACAACCCATTAATGCCTATTTTGCGAATGATTATCCATCGTTGTATGGTTATGTGGATATGGTGCTTCATGGGCATACACATCATTCGTATTCGAATATGCTCTCTCATGGTACGGCTGTGTTATGCAATGCACGTGGACACAAAAGACATAAACTTAATCCAGAGTTCGAAATTCGTTATTGGGATACATGTGTTTTAGAACCCACTCTTATGGATTCTAATCTCTTTATTCCGAATTAGGATTGCCAAACAAGGTTGATTTTGATACATTGTTCTCTTTGTGAGGATACTATGAAATTTATTAGACAATGTAGTTTTTTTGAATATGAAGCACCCGCCTTAAGCTCTGAAATGTTACACCATGCGTTATCGCAGCATGTTTTTTCTCCGTGTGCACCAACGGCTGAACGTTCAGCGGGATTTGAAACCTTTCCTGAAATTTTGGGTGGTCAATTTGTCGTTTCGACCGACAGTTTTCATATGATGCAATATCGTATACAAACTAAGTCAGTGCCTGCTTCATTGATTAATGCTCAATTAAAAGATCGTATTGAATCCATTCAATTGGCTGAATCTCGCAAAGTTAAAGGTAAAGAAAAAAAAGAACTCAAAGAAGCCATCAAAGATGCTTTAATGGTTCGCGCCTTTCCTAAAGATAGTTACATTCGTTTTTTTGTGGACACACAACATCATCGCGTGTTGATTGAAAGTACCGGCGAGAAAAGCATTGAAGAAATTGTAGGTTTGCTGATTAAACATATTCCAGATTTGACATTAACACCATGGTCCAAAAAGGATATTCAAGCGGCATCAGTGTTAAAATCACTTTTTATCGGTGAACATGAAGCACAAGTGGATGAGAGTATCTTTGGAGAAGAAATTAAATTATCCGGTGGTATTGATGGCAGTTTGATACATTATAAGAAAATGAATCTTTGGCATCCCAGCATTTATACGACCATTGAAGAACACCCCTTCGTTGAAGTCTCGATGCATCATGACAATGTTTCTTTTACGTTTTTACCACAAACCTTACAATTTAAAGGTATTAATGCTAAGGACATGCTGGATGAGCATAAAGAATCACTTAAAGAGATTGAAGATCCTATTCTTCTTGTTCAAACCATGCTGGTGTTACAACAAGGTTTGATGACGGAATTATTCGATTATATGAATGGTTTATTAGAAACTGCTTAATATTGATTCTTGGTGAACCTCATGATACCGTAATGAAATGAAAAAACATTACGGTATATTGTTAATCTTATTGCTTTCTGGATGTTCCACGACCATGATAGATAATCCTGTCAAAGTTTCTAAAGGATATTCATCCGATAATGCGCCTTTAAAAATCCCTTCGGATTTATTAAGTAAACCGGAACCTCAGGTTGTTGCCTTACCTAAAAAACCTTCAACACTTAAACCCTACACCGTGCAAGGTAAAACCTATGTACCACAGAAGAGTGTGTCACCAGGAACCACAATATATGGAAAAGCCAGTTGGTATGGTACCTTATATCATGATAAAAAAACGAGTACGGGAGAATTATATGATATGTTTGCATTTACGGCAGCGCATCCCACATGGCCTCTCCCCTCTTTTGCACGTGTCACCAATGTTAAAAATGGCAAGTCCTTGGTCGTGAGGGTGAACGACCGAGGACCTTTTGTGAATAATAAAGTGATAGATTTAAGTTTTGGAGCTGCCTATCGTTTAGGATTTGCCAACGAAGGTGAAGCTATGGTTGATGTGGAGTATTTACAATAATTTTAGATTGGGATCTATTCACAACAATTTTCTGAATTTCTTCAATCATAAAAGCATGTTGGTAATGCTCATGAAACATCCTTTTAATTTGTGTTAAACACTCTTTTTTTAACGTAGGATAAGCCTCCGCAATGGTTAATAAAATATAAACCTTATGAACATGATATAACGAGGTTAATTGACGTTTTTTATAATCACGTATTTTTTGATAGTAAACATCTTCTTGATGTCGTAAATAATTCACCATATCTCTGGGTTTAGCTATTCCCGCTTTAAAATTAAATAAAGATGCACGTGTGTCTAATTCTTTTTGTACGATGGTATGAAGATGTTCGATGGAATACATTTTAGGTTTGTATGGAGACAATTGATGTAAACATTGAATATCATGCAAATAACGTTTTTTCCAACGTTGTTCTATTTTTTCTTTTTGTTTTTGTGCTTTATCATGACTTTCTGTATTCATATACTATCCTTAAAGACGTTAAGTTTTTTGCTTTTAATCAAACTATGAAATATGATATCATACAATATGAATGTCGAGCAGCCTCAGTGGTATTTAAAATCAAAAAAAACAAGACAACGCCATGAAGCGATTGATCTGCGGTTTAATCAATTACAACACCCTTTACATTTTTTCCATCCTATTTACATGTTTGCATGGCTTATACAGCATGATGTGCGGCACAAAAATCTGTTACAAGATGCATCATGGTGGAATGATTTCCTCATGTTAGGTAAAAATAAAAAATGGCCTAAAGCGTTATGGGTTCATATTGTGTCGGAATGGTTAGCGATGCGTGAGGAGAAGCATTATCTCTATGATGATTATATTTATCACAAAGAGGCATGGAATTTAGGACTCGAAACATTAAAACAATATGCGTTATATTACCAACATTTGAATTTGTTTGTAGCGCTACACAGTTACGAACCAGAAAAATTATCTTCTTTATTTTTTGAAGAGGCATTGGAACAACCTATGCCTAACAATTTACAATTACCGAATATTTCCATATTGCAATGTGACATTGAACATGTGCTTTTTTGGAATCAATGGTTGAGTCGTTATGAAATTTTTTATTTTCAAGTATGGCAAAACATGTTACCACCAATTCAAAAACATTGGATTGATTCACCTCCACCCATAGGATGTCAACCTTTAGTGTATGGGCCAACTTGACAAGTTGTTTTTATGGTGTTAATATTTGAGAATGAAACATTCTTATGGATTATGTCCGATTTGTCAACGACTGATGGACGATGACAGTTATCAAGATGAACATCATTGGATTCCAAAATGCAAAAAAGGTACAGAGACTGCCTTAATGCATCGCATTTGTCATAGCAAAATTCATGATGTTTTTACGGAAAACATGCTGCGTGATTACTATCACACCGCAGAGCGTATTTTAGAGCATGAAGAGATGCAAAACTTTGTGCATTGGTTACGTAACAAACCGCATACATTCCATATTTCTTCGGCTCGGCGTAAAAAACGATGACGCAAGTTTGCACCAAAATGTCGCTTTTTTGACTTATTTTAGTGCATAACATATTGCAACGCATCATGAACTATGCTATACTAATTTTATATTATTTGAGGAATCTATCATGTTTAAACGTATTAAAACTTTTTTTGCTAAAATGCAACTTGGTCCTACGGGTACATCCCGTATCTAAAAAAAACCGCTTCGGCGGTTTTTTTTATGGTATAATACAGTCATGACAACGACCCTGATTGATGCGTATTGGCGTGATAACGAAACACACCTTAAAGAGAAAATTTTTTATGAAAAAATGTTTCAATATGGTTGTAGTGTTGTTGATTTTACATTTCATGATTTACATCCAGAATGTTGGACCGAGGAAGAAAAAAATGACATTTTTTCTCGATGGAGTCGCTGTTTTGAAATGATGTTTTTATTTCATTTATCGACTAAAAAAGAAGCATCAGAACGTATGTTAACGGCTTTTTTTGAAGGTGATACAGGATTACAACGCTTGTCGTCATTATCGGGAAGATTTCCACCTTTGTCTTCCAATGCTACTCTTATGTTTTTGAAACAATTGCAACCTACGTGGACACCAACGTATAGTACGGCATGGTTATCAACTCCGGGGTTTAATGATAAATTTGTCAAAACGATGTTTGATATTGTCCATGGGCGCGATGATTTATTAGAACCCTTGATGCCATTGATTACATCTAAAATGAAACGTGTTCATCCTTTAACATTGTTACAATATGCACAAGTTCAGATACTAACGCAGATTTTGGTAACACGAGGAAAGCTTCTTGAAGCGCCTCAATGGAGTGTTCAATGTACCGCCGTTCAAAAAAAACGTTTGGAACGTTGTGCTATTCAGGCACTCAAAGAGGCTAAAAAAATCCCTCATTTTTATAAAGCAGCTTTACACAATTTTGAAGTTTTAGAGCAACGTTCTTTAGGTTCTACACTTACAGACACACTGGGATTACTTGTTCCTTATTGCAATGTGAGTGCAACATCTGAAGATGAGATTGATTTAGTTATATAGAGGAAAAATATGAATATTTTATTGATTGGTAAACCAGGTAGTGGTAAAGGCACATTATCATATGCTTTGAAGCAACATGATTCGATTGCGCATTTAAGTAGTGGCGATATGTTGCGTGAAGAAATCGCAAGTGGCAGTACATTGGGTCAAGAGATTGCCTCATATATTGATCAAGGTCATTTTGCTCCTGAAGCACTCGTGACAGCTATGATTGATGGTCGTATGAAGAATACACAAAAAGAAGTTTTGTTATTAGATGGTTTTCCACGGAATGTTACACAATTAGAAAAATTCTTAACAAAACATGTGATTGATTTAGTAGTTTACACAGAATGTTCAGATGAACTTATTACGCAACGTATCACGGGACGCTCTATTCACCAAGCAAGTGGCCGTATTTATAATGATACGTTTGCGCCGCCTAAAGTGGCCGGTCTGGATGATGTAACGGGTGAACCTTTGTTTCGTAGACCCGATGATAACATTGAGGCGCTCAAAAAAAGATTAGCTATTTACGAACAAGAGACAGCGCCGATGTTACCCTATTTAGCAGACCAGAATGTATCGATTTTAACACTTGGTCCCGATGCAAATATGGAAAGGAGTGTTTTACAAGCCATAGATTTATGGCGACAAGACCAACAATGGACGCTTACACGAGGCTTTGTATGACCCCGGAAGAAATCAAGGTGTTTTTTGACCATTACTGGAATGAAAAATCCGATACGTGGATTGCGCGGAATCATCAAACACAAGAGCAATGGATGAAACTTTTTCTTGATTATAGTGTGGTTAATTCTGTAGCTCAATTTACGTTACAACCCTTAAATCCATCCTTGTGGACTCTTGAAGACCAAGAGAGTGTTTTTCATCATTTTTGTAATGGATATCGTTTAAACTTGCTCGTTAATTCTGGAAAACATTTATCTAAAGACGAAATAGAAATTTTATTTCGTCGAGATGTTATACCTCTCAGATTGGAGCAATTACAAGAAGTAAGCGCATGTATCGCTCCGGTCATGTCGCCCCTTATGAAGCATCTTGTTGTACATGCTCCCGATAGTATTCAACATCACATTTCCTTTTTTGATAAAGTATGGAATCAACCCATTCAATATGTTATAGACATGGCACAGTATATTGCATTGGGTAAAGCACCTTCGGCGTTGGTGGATGCTTTTGCCTGCATGATTCAACAGTATCCACATTATCCATTGAAGCACAAAGAAGCTGCTTTATTAAAATTATACTTGACCATTGCTGAACAATCACATATCGTCTCGGCTGTTCCAGATGCGCACATTTATAAAGCAACGGACAGAAAAGATCCAGTTTTGCAAAATAATTTAAAACGGGCATTATATCAGGCGTTTACGACCAAAGAATGGAAATCGTTTCAAACAGAATTATCCATTATTTTGAATATCCAGAACAAAGATGATATGGTTGATCATTCATGGGAGCAGCTTGCTAATGTTTTTTACCATTTGAAAATGAGCTCACAAAAAATAGAGAACGAAACAAATATTTTTGTCTAAATGTTGACATATAAAATTACTTAAGATATAATCTTTTTTATTGATTAAGGAGAACAGTATGAAAAAAGTAATGATTGGTCTAATGATGATGGCAATGGGTTCGGCTTTTGCAGGTGGCCTGAGTGCTTCGGATTCTGCGCTGGAACGTCAAACTAAACACGATAAGCATCAACGTGTAGAACGTGCTCAAGCGTGGTGTAAAGCGAATCCTAAAGAATGTCAGACCATGGCAGAAAATGTAAAAATGCGTCACAACGCGAAACGTCATCAGAGTTCTGCGGCGCATTAAAAAAACGCCCTTCTGGGCGTTTTTTTTATCATACTTTCAATGTGAAGATTCTAAGATTTCTTTAAAAAAAGGTCGATAAGGTAAAACGTAATTATGAATAAATGTTGCTGCTTCCTGTTGAGCGGTAGTATCCAAATTACATTCTATTAATCGTATATACCCCATAATCACACACGCGTAAATAGTTTCAGGATCTAAATAGCAATGCATGTTTTTGAGTCCTTTCAGAATATTTTGACGCTCTTGGGCTGTGCATGATCGTTGCAACCACGCCAGATAACATCCCATCGCAACTTCTTCTGCATATAAACCTAATGAACTTGCGTCATGCCCTAGGTTATGCCAGGCATGTAATGTTTCACACATGATATTTAAACATTGTAAACCGTAAAAATGAGATAATTCATGTCCATTGGGAATATACCATCTTTTTTGATATTCTTCTGTGGTTGGTATTAAAAATAACCATAATAGCGCTACAGGTTCATCCTTCAATTGCTGTGTTGGTATGTATTCATACGGTAAGAGTGTGCCATATTTGTTATGGTAGCGTATCAATAGATGAAGCAATTCCGATTCATAAAAAAGAATGGAATGTTCGATATTTTTATGACGAAATGAGGAACCCAACGTTACCATAACATAACTCATTGAAATGAGATCACTTTTAGCCCAAAATGAAGTTTGCGCCAAAATAGTTTCAATGGAATCATACAGTGTAAAAAAATCATATGAATCTATTGTATTATTCATAAATTGATTAATATTATCTTGCGTGGGGTTAGATAAAAGATTAAATAACATGATAAAACGAGCCCTTTAGTTGAAATTTTATAGTGTATCTGTTATTGTAAAAGAATGTTAACCATTGAAAAAAAATTACTTCTCATTTTTTTTGTGGTCGTGTTATTGTTTAATGGCATTTTTTTTGGGGTTATTTCCGCGTTTAACAATGTCTATATTTCTTTAACATCATCACCATCACTATGGTCGGATCCTTCTTTTACGATAGGTATGATACTTTTCTATAAAGTGTCCATTTTATACTTCTATCATTGCGTTCAGCAAGAATATATGCGCTATTGCCAATATTATTCTTTACGTTCATGATACCAAACCTCCTTCCAGGAGGTTTTTTTATGCAATACGGTGTATAAATTTTACGTAGAAAATTTCACACGCCCCAGCACCTGTATCTTCTCGTGAGGTAGAAGAAATATAAGAACGTTTGGAAGTTGTTACGTTCACTAAATATCCTGTAAATTCATACACACCATCTTCGACGACCTCATCTAGTTGTTTTTTAACGTAACTGTTATGAGGAATCATATGTACATTGGCTGAATTACGACGGATGGTGTTGATGTGGTGATCATCATAGATAGGAATTTTCCAATAATAAAATCGTCCAGATTGGCTAATATCAATCTCCCATTTTTGGGTAATCTCCGCATCTTCCATAGTATCCCAACCTAAAACCATGTCCCATGGGGATACTTTGGAAAAATTATCCATATGGTAGGATTCTTTCGCTAAGACACGGGCACGTATGGTATAGTCCGCTACGGGTTCAATGGTCGATTGATTTATTTTAAAAATAGGTTCATGTGTCGATGTCTGGATAGGGTCACCTTGTTGAAGCGTGGCCGATTCTATCATGGTTTTTTGACATCCTGTTAATAGGCTTAAAAAAAATACGCCAAACACTTTAATCACAGGTTTCATATATGTTACCGTAACATAACTACCTGGAGATTATCATGATTAAACCGACCTTTTTAGCACTTTCTTTATCACTTTTAGGTTCTGCCTATGCTGAATCTTTATTGGATGTTTCTTTTATATCTAACGCAACAACAGTGAAAGCCGCAGCTGCAACACCTAAGTTACAATCTTGGATGCATACCGATGTTCAATCCGCATGGAAATCGGGATATACAGGGCAAGGTGTGAATGCTATTATTGTGGATGATTTTTCATCGGCGCAGCGTTTTTCTGGTCAATTCACAGGTGCCATACAAACACAACGCCATGGTGATTGGACATCGTTGGAAACATCGTTAATTTCACCCGGAGCGACAATTAATAAAGTCGATTTTTATAAAACAAAAACATTAACGTTAAAATCAGGAACATTGAATACAGTCAATGCGAGTTTTGGGTTGATGGCGGCACCAGGGTATAATACCACGCAAGTTTTAAGCTCTAATATTGGTGGCGCTCTTGTAACGGCTGCACAACAAGGTAAAGCGGTCATCACAAAAGCAGCTGGAAACAATGGAGGCGTTGCTGTCAACGGTGTTATTAATGGTACGGTCGATTATTTAAATCTTGGATTAAAGGGGGCACCTTCCGCTATTTTTGTGGGCGCTTTGGATAAAAATGGTTCTCCAACAGCCAAAGCAAACATGGCGTCTTATTCCAACATTGCAGGTTCTGACACAACCATTCAAAAACAATTTTTAGTGGTAGGCGTTGAGGGAACTAAAACAGGATTGTATGGAACATCCTTTGCGGCACCTATTGTTCAAGGTTACTCTAATATACTCGGCAGCAAATTTAAAACAGCAACGGCCACACAAATCACCAATCAATTGTTGAATACCGCACGAACCGATACCATTAACAATTACAAAGTCTCGGTGCATGGTCGAGGTGAAGCAAGCTTATCGCGCGCGCTCGCACCAACATCTATTAAATAAAAAAACCCCGGACGGGGTTTTTACATGATAAGTTGAATTTCTTCACCTTTTAAAATTCTTTGGTCATATAAAAGTTCAAAGGTATTTATAAGTTCCTCTTCTTTTGTGTTTTCCAAAAGCTCTGTACAATCCACAATATCTTTGGGGATATTAAAACATAAATTAAGGGTATCTCCTAACAATGCAAACATATTTTTCGTATCTAGAGTGAGCATTAATTGAGGAGATTTTTCGACCCATGCCACATATCGTTCAGGAAAAAATGTTTTGACGAACACCTCTAAACCTAAGATACTTTCCCGCTCTTTGTTATAGCAATGAAACAACATGGGAATTAAGGCATCTTTAAAAGATAATGTTGTGATTGTGGCACAGAAAATAGGTAAATTTATATTGTTGGTAATTTTTTTGATTTTTTCTTTATAGTCAGCAAGATTGTCGTTAAAAATCTCACTTTTCAGAAAATAAGGATACAAAGAAATAGGACAATGTTTTTCTGTCACAAGAAAATTATATAAATGCTTGTTATTAAAGAGAGGTATAAATTCTTCGATAATAGTGTCACCAATGCAATATTTTTTTAATATCCGAATCCACGAATCACCATCCACACGTTCTTCCTCATCAAACAGGCCTACCAGCGCTTTGATACTCTCCGAATCACGTGGGACTTCATCACTTTTTTCAATGGCACGTGAAAAATAAGATAGGTCAATGCTATCTACAGTACTTTTTAATCGATTAAAGATATACTCTTTAAAAGGTAAATCATAGTCTATTTGCGAAGATAATCTCGCTATAATATACGGATGCACTTCGAGGTTTTCATGGTCATGCACATACTGAGCAATACGATTTACATTGTCAGGAATATCTAAAAGATATGTTCGTTTCATTAAAAAATATTCTACATAAGACCAACTAAAATAACTGAGTTTTTCGATAAATAGTGTGTCATATTCAGAAGGTAATGTATCTAAAAATTGATAATATTCTTTTTTAGAATAGGATTCTGTGACCCATATACTGTTGAGATGTAATAGAATTGGATTTAACATATCTTAGTATACCATGAAATACATTATTGCTTTTATCTTTACATTCAATCTGCCGGTGCATGCAATGGAGATGCATCTTATTGATGTGCGTCAGGGCTCTGAATTAAGCGACAAAGTTCGTGACTTTAGAAAAATCAGCTATGAAAGTGCGGATGGCGGTATTATTTCTATGGCACCACTGTATAAAACATCATGGACCGATATGCGCGTTACATGGATGACACCCTTGCATGATTCTTTGGGGCTTATTTGGGGATTGAGCACCGGGGAGCGTGGTTTAAAATACCAAATAGAACCTGGAATAACTCTTGGATTTACAGGATTTTATACTCTTGATAAGAATACAACGTTACAATGGCGTATTCAAGGCGTAATAGGAGGACAATTAAAAGAGCGGTCATGTCAGGCCGATTATGGCGATATTGCGGGCATTCAACAGGTCAATTGTCGTTTGGCAGCGTCGTTATTGGCACCAGAAGATACTTTACAGTATCTGGAACATCGGCGGCCTTTACGTGATAATTTTATCATGATTCGTTATCAAAAACGTTTTTAAGACTATGTTATAATAGAAATTATGGCAAAATCTAAAATACAATTATCAGATTTATTATCTTTACAAAATAATCTCCCTGCCTTTCGGGATGCTTTATTGGAACATCTGCAATTTTCTAAAAAATATGACACTCTTTTGGTATTGCAAAGCCTTACTTTGAATGTGGATTTGCAGAATACTATTTTATTTCATATTTTTGAACGAGCCCCCAAAGATATTTTTGAAGCTGTTTTTTCCTTAAAAACACCTGAACAACAATCGTTTTTTCTTTCAAATAACGCACATTTGATTCGTGCGCGATTGAATAAAATTCATGAATATCCCTCTTTGAAATCTTTTAAAGAACAATATCAATCTGAATTTAATTATGATTCGGTTATGGATTTAGAATGTTCTGATGATGATATTATTTATTTCCTTGAAAATTCTACCATACCTAATTTAATCAAACATTTTAGTCATTATACAGTTGAACAATTGGATACTTTGTTTATTAAATTACGATGTATGCGCCCGGCACCGGCTGTTTTGGGAAAATGCCTCGCATTGTATCAAGAGCTTCATCAAGATCCATGGATGATGAAACTTCCTTTTTTAAAAAAAGTTCATGTGGGTTTAGGTCCTCTTTATGGACATATTAATAATCATATTTCTCCTATACTTGAACTTCATGAAACGAATATTAAAATTCCAAGAAACAACTTATGGCATACTTATAAAAATGCATTTAAATATGATTCTAACGTAGATCGATATGATGAAATAAGTATCACTCGTGCGGGATATAAACAAATGTTGCATATGTTGAATAATCCGTATGTTCGAGAACATTTAAAAGGGCATACGTTTTCTTTTAGTTTCTCGGAACGTAATCATACATATATGTCTTTGGTTGCGGCCATTGTAACTGGAGAGCTCCCTCAGTATCCCAATGAAGTTATCATACAAGCTCTTGCTGTTATGTATCATCCTAATTTATTCACATCCCACATGAAGTATTTAAAAAATGTTGACTCGTCAGGTCTTCGTTTTTTGGCGTCCTTAGCACTTATTCCTGAGGATAAAATTGAACATATGATTACTGTTTTTGAATTACAAACGAATATCAATTTAAAAAACATTAAAAAATTTAGTGATTTAACGCCTGTTGCAGATGTATTATTAAGCTTTTTACACAACATGTATAAAGAGTTTCATATTGAACAAGATTATGTTTTTAATGAAATTGATTTAGTCATTTAAACCACCATCATGGTGGTTTTTAAATGTGTAACTCTGTTTCATAATTATGGACCTTGGGATCCAAATCTTCATAGCGGGCACCTAAAGTATGGCATGTCTGATAATATCGATATTCGGGAGAATCATCTGAAGGGATAATATTTAGCGCCATCATAATTTTTTCTTCTTTTGCTTGGCTTAAATGACGTTTTCTTTGAAGGATGTCATATAGTTTAGGATGGGGATGATTCCAATAATATCCTAATAATTCTGTATATTTTTCCGGTTCAATATCTAAACATGTTTCTAAATTGACAAATAAGTGGTGCGACAATGATTTATTTTCAATAAAAGGCTCTATAAAGATGTTCATTAAAAAATCATAATTAAAATACGAGGTATCAATAACATCCAGATCCCATGGTTGACTTCTAATCCAAGCATGATGTTCATCCCAGAATTTTTTATATTGACTTTTATCCCTTTTAAAAAAACTGATGCATAAATACCATAAATTGACTTTGTGCGTTACATTGACATGTATTAGTCGTTCTATAACATCTTCGGCATCCTCTAAGGATAAATAATCTAATAGTTTATAACAGGAACCTTTAAAATCTGGATCTTGCAATGTGGTAATAGGATCGCTTAAGCCTATAAGATAGCTCCAACCTTCGGTATCATACTTAATGTCAGAGCTATCTATAACGGCAGACAATTCGTCCAAAAGAGATTCATAATCATGATTGTTATCTACACATAATTTTATATTTTCTGGATAAAATTGCCATTTTTGGTATTTTACTTCTGCCAAAGTTAAGGTTGTTTTCAATCCAAAAAGTTGAATCTCTTTTGTAATGTTCATTCGTTGTCCCAACCCCCACTAGATGTTCCATAAGAACTTGTATCTGGTATGTCATACGATGGTGACGGATCATTATCCTGTGTTCTATCATGAAACGAATGGTGATTTGAACCATATGAACTTTTCTCTTCGGGATAAGGGTCAACATACGGCACACGTGGTAAAATTTCTGAAGGTTGCGGTGCAGAGTGCGTAGTCCCGGAATAATCGCGATAGATTTCGAAATTTACAGCAGGTACGTTAACTTCGATAGGATAATCCGGGTAAGAATGATGATTACTATCTAATATGTCGTCGAGGATAATATCGCGTGCATGTTCTGCAATGATATCATAGACAGCATAGGATTCCAAAAAATCAATTTCTTCGGCATGCACACAACTACGATGACGCTGACTATTCGTCATATTCTTAGCCTGACCTTTCAGTCGATAGACGGCATTATTTAACTGATCCACCGTTTTTGTGATATTTTTTAATGCTTTTTTGGTGTGTTCTAATGTATTTTTTACGCTTTGAATATTGTTATCCAATGCACGCCCTTCATTTTTCAGACGCTCTTGAATACTCTTTTGAATATGAGGAAACAAATATAGATTACTTTTCACGTAATCATGATAATGTTTGATATGTGAAAAAGTAACATATTGTTTTTTTAGCGCTTCAAGACGTTGTTTTTCTGTTTCATGAATTATTTTATCCGTAAGTAAGCTTTGATATTTCGGATGCTCTTCTAATTTTCGAAGTTTGTTTAACTCAGATGTTTTGGTTTCGATATCGACCTTAAGGGTATCAACAACACTTTGTATTTCCGCAATATAGGCTTTCGATTCATCAAGAATATTAACCCAACCTAAAAGGTTTAGAACATCTGCTTTATTATGTAGGGATAATCCAACGGCTTGTTTGAAAGATTGTTTTTTGTATACATAGGAGAAAAGCGTTATAAAGGATGCATTCAACACCACTTCAAGACGCTTACGATCTTCAACTGACCAACCACGCAAACCATAGATATCATGATTGTTTAAATAGTTTTCCGCATCTTTTTGATTATTGTTATATAAATGCAATCGTTCATTATGATTATTTAATTCTTGATACATAAACTTGATATCACGTTCAAGATGTTCCATTCCCTGTAGAATTTCAGGGATATTGGACTTATCTAATAGTGAACGTATCTTCTGGATAGCCTCGTCTTCATGTGCAATTTTGGCGGCTGTGTCTTCAGCTAACATGGTATTGCGTTCATTAATAGCTCTCCAATCATCTGACGATATCATGGAAGTAACCACTTCATTGATACAACGCGTTTTTAATGCGGCTTGTTCCGATGTGAAGGATTGTATTTGTTTTTCTAAAACGTGCTGTTGTACTTCGAATGCACGTTTTTTTTGTTGCATACCCGCATATTGTGTTTCTATATGCGAGAGATAATCATTAAATGGTATGGTTTTTTTCATTATATTGGTCCTCTTATTGTATCATAACACACTTTATGTTATTATAAATATATGAACTCTCTTGAACAAAGTTTACAGTATTTTCAGAATTATTATCGTGGCTGGATTGATAAGCCATCTCTTATGACGCCATTTGAATTCAAATTGCTGGAAACAATTGTTCAGGGACATGCTTTTTCGAAGGATGAATCTGAACGCATAAAAAAAGTCTTTGAACAATCTAGCGACATTTTTTTAAAAGATCATTATGCATTAATCAATGCATTTATGCTTCGTGTGTATGAGTTGTATGAAAAGCCATTAGTGATTAAAGATGTGGTATCAGGCAATCAAAAATCCCTATCATGGGTTCAAGCTTTTTACTTTGTACACCATCATCATGATGTGATTGAACAGGATATTCATGCGTATCACTATACCCGTATTGCGAGTGTTTTTTTTGCACAGACGCATCGGAAGTTGAAACCCGAAACGATTCAAAATCTATCTAAAAATGTGCATAAAATGTCTGTGGAATCCTTACGCAAATTTCTTAGACAATATCTCTTAGATCCACATTGCGTTCTTGATATCAAAAAATGTGATTCCTCTCATTTGGACATTATTCGTTCGATGATGCACAATTCGCCAGAATACATGGAACGTCTCACTGCTGAATTGGGAAAAAATGTATTCCACAATCATTTTCTATGGACACATGACTCTCGGCATCCATTACACTATGTAAGTTACGACAATCATAGTGTTTGGATTTCAAATCTTATTGAATATGCACAGAATCGATGTCGAGACGCATGGATTCTCCGAAGAATTGCGCGAACGCAATACAATTGGTCTGTATCCTTATTGGAAGTTCCTCGATGGAAAAAGGAATGGATGACCGCGTGGCAAGGATATACGTCCACACTCAATAACGAGCAACGAAAAGTATTGTTATTTATTATTCAAAACTATAATCCAAGCCATAAAGTTAAAGATGCGAATCGATTACATCAATTACGTATTCGTGATCCGCAATCTCTGTTAACAGATTTGGAAATGCATGCCTTTAAAGAATATATTGAACTTACAAAAAATGTTCTAGGGGGAGACACCATTGACGCTTTGGTTGCCAATATTACAGAGCATGCACATCCAGCACACCTGGAAACGCCCCTTTTCTTAGATATTTAATGTTATTTCTTGATAATGAGGCTGAACTATTTCGATGTTGTTTTTCAGAACATATTTTTTCTCTAAATGTTCTATCATGGTTGTTAATCGTATGTGAAAGGCAATTAATGTTTCTTTTTCATGTTTAAAATGGTTATATAAAGCAGCAATAACCTCCCATGATTCTTGGGTGGTTTCAACCCACTCATGTTCTGACATAAACATTAAATTTTTGTAGCACCAAGTCGCTTTGCTTTCCATTTCTTGTATAACGGTATGTTTAAAAGGCTGTGTAAAACATGGATGCGTAAAATTTAAGAGCATAAGATGTTTGAGTAAATAGTTTAAAATGGTTTCATCACGTGGTAATAATCGTATCAGTTCCAAGGTATTATCTTTGTCGTCACGGTATAAATAATTAAGCTCTATTGCGCAAGCAATAGCGTAACATACTTTATCTAAAGATTGATGAGGGAAATTTTGTAATATTGCTTGAATTTTTTCAACTTCAAATCTTGGATCATTTTGATTACACGATAACAGCATATTAAAGACTCGGTTTGGACGAGATAAAGTGAAACGAATATTGTATTTTTCCGCTATAGGTTTGATAGCATACCATAAAAAAGTGAAGGTCTCTTGAACGTGAAAGGCCGCTAATTGTTCATTAGACCAGTGTATTTCCCTCACTTCTGGATGTTCTGCATGAAAATCAGATAATAATTTCTCTAAAATATCTTCTGTTGGAATTCTTTCATTATTATCGTAAAGTTCTTGATGCGTTTTTCGAATCATAAGATTAAAACGTAATCTTTGGAATATCCATGTTCCATCTTTTTGTTGTGTAATAACGGGCTTCATATATGATATCATATCATATGATGACACTTTTTGATTTTACTGAATGCATAAAAAATTATAATCACAACGATACCCCTTTACCTCTTTCGATTGTACGAAATGAATCTTGGTTTACCAATGATGTTTTTTTATTGTTAATAGGTAAAATACGCCTTAGAGAGCAAGATTATGTAGAAGTGAGTCGCTATTTATTATCTAAAATAACGGTTCAAGCTTTTTCATTATGGTTATCAGAATATCCAGAGTATCATAAAGTTTTAATTGATAATATCAACCAAGATAAAACTTATTTTCGTCAACATGAACATATTTTAAAAAAAATAGATTTTTTTCAAGAACATATGGTTTTTTTCAACGCAGCAGAAGGTTTACCACTCCATTTTAGTGCCTCTGAATTGAATCAATATATTTATCGACTCACTTCCGATGATAAAAAAACTATTGTAGATTGGTATATTGCTCATCCTGAATCTTTTGAAGGTTTAAGTTCGCATACATTATTTGAACTTTCTGGAAGAGAATTGAAGAGTACTTTTATTTTTGATCTCATAAAAATCATGGCTTTTTATCACTTAGATAAAGCATTATTATGTGTAAATAAACCTATTTTCAAAGATGCGCAATATGACGCATGTATGCGTAGCTTACAGTGGTTATTAAAACCCATCCAGCAATGGAATTATTATAATTATGCAAGTATTATGGAAGATAACTCAGCCATTTTTAATCGAACTAAAAATCCTTTGGTGATGTTTATTTCTTTCCTTGAACATAACAAAAATACGTTATTATCGTTAGAAACGATGTTAAATTTTCAATACAACAATATAGCTGCACCTAACATGTTAAAACGATTATACCAATTCTTTTTACATCCCGAACTTTTAACTTCTGAGAACATCATTCTTAATGAGCAGGATTATTACGATGCCGCCATCGTAACACGTAAACCTCAATCCTTTCGATGGACCAAAAATATCAATGATTTTTTACTGGCTTACTTTGGTGTCACGAAAAATGAGATTCAGAATGTTACTGCTCTTTATGAAAGTTTAGGGGTCGATATTCGTCAGTGTGATTTAAAAACATTGGCGGAATATATCCATCATTTACCTAGCAAAGGATATATTCCGCATGAAGAAATGGACTTAATGTTATAACTGAATACCCGGATTAGACCACAAATCTAATCCAATTTTTTCTAAATCATCATTGAAGCCTTTATGTTTTTCTGGGTGCTGTTGATATTTTTCTTGAAGTTTATCAAGCCCTTCACCTGTTCTGAAGTAATGCGTTAACATTAGATTCCACTCTTGACTCGCTACACCTTCTGCATACAGTTCCGCAGTTTGTTTCGAAATCGTGCGTAGCTGCTCTATTTCGGCGTCGCTAAAAGTATGAGGATGCGCATGTTCAATCCGCATCATCGAATAAGTTGCGCGGTGAACATTAAACGCATTCATGAATTCCCATATAATATATTTTTGCGCACCTAATTGCATTTGTGCCGATATATGATCTAATTGGTTAAACTGTATAACGGCTTGAACAAATCTTTGGTTCACACGATTGGTACGATCGGCGTGAAATTCTTTAGTATTGAGCAATAAAAAACTTTCAATGGCATGGGTTTGATCGACGGGTAATTCTAAACCTGATGCACGGAAAGAAGATACCAATTGTTCTGCAAAATCTAACGCAAACAAATCTTTGGTTGGACCGTAAGTTAACACACCATATAAATTACTCAATTGATCCAAAAGAATATCATTGGGTGTAATGGCACTACTTACTGCAATTTTTTGTGCCAACAAGGGAGGTAAACGTATAATGAATTGTAAATAATGAATAAATTTTTCTTCTGGCGTTTTTTGTGTGTTATTCCAGGCGTCAACAATATGAGTACCATAGTAGGCAAAATCATCGTGATAAAAATCATTGATTAATGCATCTATGAATGTATCACTGAGTGTCTTTCCTTCTAAAATATGTTGAATCTTTTCTATAAGTAATGGATTTTTTTCTATCATCATCTTCCTTAGTAATACTATTACTATAACACAATCAAACTTTATATGTTATACTACTATTAAAGGAACGCATTTATGAATTACATGACTTTTGAGGTTAAAAACGGCAGCTCTGCTTTCGATATTCAGAACTATATTCAAGCGTTAGACTTGGAGGTGTATTCCCAAGGGAAAGTTATTCCACAATACGATGATGACGGTATCACATTTGTATGTGAACATGAAGAATTTCGTTTTTATATTGAAAATTCATCCGACGGTACCTTGTTAGTTAGTTCTCCAGAAGTGATTGGATTTTTTAGTATGGACAAGGTTTTACAACGTTTTATGTGGTTAACTTTTGAATATTTAGCTGAACAATGTGGTGCAACGGTTATTCAATGCGATAGTATTGATGATTACCCCAAGAAAGAATGGTCTTTAAATCAAGATCGCCCTCATGAACATATCCATGATTTTATTTCAAACCTTGATGCACGTTCTTCACCATTGGATAAATGGTATCGAAAAGCACATTCTTATTTTAATCACAATTCTGAAGTGAACAACCCGAGTCCTTTTTAATGATGAATACCATACACGACAGTCTTTCTTTTTTTGAATCGTATTTCCGTGGTGAAGTTGACATGATGTTAGGTTTTGAACCGTATATTTTCATGTTAACGAACAAAGTTTTACGTGGCGACGCTCTTTCAGAATTCGAAAAAACACGTATTCTTACCTATTTTAATCAAGGATTTTCTTTTTATTTTAAAGAACATTATGCATGGATGAGTGCCATAGCCTTAAAATTATGCACACCATCGCCCATTTTACGTCCGAATTTTGATAGTCTTGAATTTTTGGCGTTGTGGAATCATGACACTTCGGTTATTAAAAATTGGCTCGATAGTACAACTCAAAGCAGCTTTCTTGATCGCATTACGTATGAAACATGCGCGTTACCAGCATCCATGATGGATAAACACCTTGTTCAATTATTATGTAACCGCATGGCCTATATTTACACCCATGACGATAACGTGTTAAACGCCATTGTTAAAGCCACATTACCTTCTTCACATTTTATTGTGCCCTCGGATATCTCAGAATATAAGCGTCAAAAGATACAGCAATGTATTCGCCAGACGCCGTCCTTTGAACATTCTTTGAAAAACATTTATACGTTAAATTTTTTTACCCACAAAAATATTGGACAAAACGAAGAGAGTAATCATCCATTAATGTTGCTGGGTTTGACAGAACATGATGTTTGGGTGTATGTTTTTATTCAATATGCAAAATTGCGATGTCGTGATAGTTGGATTTACCATATGGACGATGGTGATTTATGTAAAAAATTTAATAGTCGATACGATGTTTTTGTTGGTCATCGTAAACGTATTGAATGTCGACAACGTTGGTATAAACAATGGGAAGACTCCTGTAAAAACTATATTCAAAATTTAAATGCTCAGCAAAAAGACATATATCATTTTATTCTTCGGCATTTTAATCCAGGAACAAAAAAATGGGATTTTTGTACACCTGAAAGCATTGGGTTTAATCCCTCGTTGCTTGTGGACAGAGATTTTAAAGATATGCAGAATAAACTTACGATGCATCAAACCTTAACCGAAGAAGCACCAGAATCTATCATTGCCTCTTGGTTGAAAAACCCACCCTCTTTAATTCTCTCTGAAGAACCATTAATGCTTTAAAAAAAAGCCCTTGCAAGGGCTTTTTTTAATCACAACCAGATGAAAATCCACCATCGAAGGACCCCATATCTGGAATCGAAACATCAATATTGGGAATATTAATCTCTGGAATATCCGGGATATCTGGAATAGAAATGTCAGGAAGACATATGTTATTGATAGAAGGTTCTTCGATGCTTATATCTGGTATGTCTATATCAGTACTCATATGAAGACCGAATGTTAATGCCCCCATGCTCAATAGATTGACCGACACCATATGCATATAATCATCATAATCGAAGGCATTTAAGTCATAAGAATGACGAATTTTGGACGCATAATCATCTTTCGACATATAAAGACGTGTCTTTCTTTTATCATATGAGCTTAATCGTCTTGTTTTATTGTGTACATTATCTAAAGATCTTTTAAGTGAATCTATTGTTTGTTGAATTTTTTTCTCTAATGTTCGTAAATGAGATAGTACGGGTTTTAATTGCTCACCTAACGTACGCTCTAAGGTCCGAACATTAGAGATGTGTTGTTGGTAATCAGCAACTAAGGAGGTATCAAAAAAACCACGCGTTACTTGTTCTTTAGCCAATTGACGCGCTTTCATGCGAACATTGCCTTTATCATATACAATCCGCTCTAGGATTGCTTTTGTTTCTTGTATGGATTGCTCTTTGTTTTTTTTCGTTTTATATAATTCTTCAGCACGTTCAATAGCAACAATATGCTGAGTACGATAAATTTCAAAATTTTGTTTCAATGTTTGTTCTTGCTCATTTAAACTCGAAATTTTATCTTCTAAGGTTTTTATATAATCTTGAGCATGCTGAATGTCATCCACAAGCACTTGAATTGCGTTCCTTGAGTGTAAATCCGACCAGCGGCGACGTTCTTGTCTTGAATATTGGTAGAATAGTCGTAATTCCGGATTTTTTATGGAATTCCATAACGCCTTGAATGTTCCATCGTTCACATATTGCTCTAACCAATTGTGTGGTTTACCTTCGAATAACATTAACCATGCATATTGTTCTTGCTTTTGGGCGAAATCTTCTAATTTTGAATGGTATTTTTTTAGTTCTAATTCTACAGAAGTCTTACTATTGCCTTGAAGAAATGTATCTAACTTATATTGATGCACTCTATAGTCTGCCATGATAGGTTCTAATTCTGCAATTTCACGTTGTATCGAGGCATATTCTTCGTGAACGGTTTGAAGATGGTTCTTGTTACGGGACTCATTGTGAGATAAATCCTCTAGAAGTTCGGTTTCAATGCTTTGCAATGGTTGTGCATAAGTCGGTTGTTTGAGCGATTCTTCTATAAATGCATCTACTTTATCGCGTGCTTTATCTACGGTGACATTTATATTACGTTCTAAATTGAATGCTTTGTTTTTGATAGACGTGCGTTGTTTTTCTAAATCTTTGATTTGGCTTTCCAAATGCTCTATTAAATCACTAACACTGATACTCATATGATTCTCCTAAAAATCTAATCGAGTTGGTACAACAGGAATGGACACCTTAACAAAATTTAAATCATCATCAAAGATGGCTTTGTATTCTGTGTAATGGGTGTATATTCTCTTTAAATCGAAAAAGTTATCTTTGTATCGCAAATAATGCGCTAACTCCACATACCATTGTGACCATACACTTTCTTCGGGTAATACGTGCTCATACAATTGAGATACCTCGCGCAACTCGGAAAAATCGTCATCATTAAGAGCTTCAGAATGTGTGTGTTGCATCAAAGCCAGTGCTTTTGTTGCTTTAATAATCATATAAGCATAGTTGATATGGTAGAAAAAGTAATCTTCTCTTCCTAAGATATTGAACCATTCAGAATCTTTTACATCCAAAACGGATGTGATAAAATCAGAACCTAATTCAATATGTTCATACAGCGCTGCCATAAGAAAACTTTTGACAATGTAAGACACATCGTCATTGTATTCTTCATTTAAATAATGCCGGACGTCGTCGGCAAAGGCACTACCTAAGGAAATGTTATGACTCCGTAACACATGGGACAAACAACTTATTTGGTCCATCTGTATTTGTGCATCTGTGTCATTCTCGGCGGAGCGCGGTAGTGTCATAATACTATTAATGTACGCTGCTGTTTTTATTTCATCAGATACTTTACAATCGTTCCATACTTTCGCTAATGTTGTTGGATACAATAAACCATCATCTAGATACCACGAACGCATAATGACGTCCCAATCATGTTCTGATAATGACTCACTTTTTAATAATTGATGCAATGCTCGCTCTAATGTTGTCATAAAATTATCTCTGTTTCATTATACATCATATTATGTTTTTTGGCCAGATACGCCTCATAAATCATACTCCATTCTATGTGAGATAATTCTTGGGTCGATTGATTGAACATGTTCATACCAAGATTATTCCAAACTGTTTGATACACTTCCGCTTCTTCGAGAGAAATATCTAACACAATGCTTATCAGCTCTGAACAGTCTTTATGATCGAGTGTTAATTTATGAACGTCGAGTGTTTGAATATCAGCAGTTATCATCTGACCTGTCATCATTTTAGCAAGAATATAGGTGATTGGAATTTCATGACGACCATAAAATCCAAAATAATCTTGTTTTAAATAACGTTTGAAAAAGGCATGAATTTGTGGTTTTTGACATAAATTTTTAACATGTTTTATAAACACAAGAAGACTGTCAGACCATCCCGGTAAACTTAATGTGATTAAATCAAAAAAAGTCTCTGGAGACAGTCTTTCTTCGCATTCAGCTTCATAGCAACAATCGACTAAATGTAATGTGCAGTAATCATATAAATGCAATGGGTTAATAGGACCAAATTCTTGTAAAGACAACAAAAATGGATCGTTATAATGAGCCATGTACGCATGAATGCACGTATTAAAGTCGTTATGAACAAGATAAGGATGTATTTTTTCATTATCTATCATGGGACCGTAAGTGCATAATTTAATGAGCATTTGCGCAGCTTCTTTTTGCTCATATAATGTTATATGTTGTTTTTTTTCTTCGTCTGTAGATTTTTTGATGCATAGGATGATATCCATAAGTTGCGCTTCATCACGCCATGAAAACGGTTCATGTATGGATACCTTACAATTGTTATGCACTAATTGTAATAATGTGCATTCGGGTATTTCAAAACGTATATCATCGTATTCTTCCAAGATGTCTTTTTTATACGTGTGAACATATGTTTGTTGTTCGAGTTCAGAAAGTTCATTAAATAACTCGTCGAAATAATCGATATCGATTTTCATTAAAGCAACAAGACAATCCAAAAAACAATCTTGTGGTACGATTCCTATTAATTTATTGACCGTTTCCGCATCAAACGAACGCTGATTGAACCATGGTAAAAAGTATTTTTTACGATAATTCTTATTGTTAACATATCGAATTAATGGATTTTTAGAAAGTGGCAAAGAGGTCATAGGTTATGATAGCATAGATTTGCTAATCTTCTTTTAGTTGTTCAATCCGAGATGAATAACCTTGTGTTAACTCAAATAGAATATTTTTTTAAAAAAACCTTATGCAAATCAATGACTTATAAAAAAGTTGAAAAAAATTACAAAAAAAGTGAAAAAAATTCAAAAAAGGACTTGCAAACCTTAAAAATTGTGTTATACTAACAATATAGAAACTCGAAATGACATCTTAAATGGTTTGAGATGGGGTTCGAAAAAAGGAGATACATCATGAAAAACGTTAATACTGTAAACACCGTTGCTGTTGTTGTAGCTTCTTATTTTGAATTTTATTTTGAGGAACAGACTTCTGGGCCTGGATACGCCGTGGACAAATAAAACACCACGAGACGACTAACCGGCCCAGATGAAAATCTGGGCTTTTTGTTTTTCTACGATCTTTAACAATTGATAAGAGTTTTTTATGGGGTGTTTGTCGATGCGGTAATCGGCGCCGGACTGTAAATCCGGAGACACTGTCTTCCTTGGTTCGAATCCAAGACGCCCCACCACATTACGAAAGTGTTTTGAACACAGAATATTTTCGTAATGCACCCATAGCTTATGGATAGAGCCTCCCACTTTCACTGGGAAGAATCGAGTTTGAGTCTCGATGGGTGTGCCAAGTTTTTATGTGCTTTTATAACTCAGTTGGCAGAGTGCTGGCCTGAAAATCCAGAAGTCGGAAGTTCAAATCTTCCTAGAAGCACCAAAGTTTTACGTGCAGACGTGTCGGGGAATTGGTAACCCAGCGGACTGTAACTCCGTCGATCGAAAGGTCATTGTAGGTTCGAGTCCTACCGGCTGCACCACTATTTACACATCCATCTAATAAAGGTAAATTAGCCGGAACTTCACTCCGGAAATACCAGTTCAAGTCTGGTTGGATGTACCAGTTTTATGCCACCATAGCTCAGTTGGTAGAGCGCGTGCCTGAAGAGCACGGCGTCGGAAGTTCAAATCTTTCTGGTGGCACCAAGTTTTATGCTTTTGTAGCTCAGTTGGTAGAGCAGCGGATTGAAAATCCGTGTGTCACAAGTTCAATTCTTGTCAGAAGCACCAAGTTTTATGCAAACGTGTCGGGGAATTGGTAACCCAGCGGACTGTAACTCCGCCGATCGAAAGGTCATTGTAGGTTCGAGTCCTACCGGTTGCACCAAGTTTTACGCATTCATCATCTAAAGGTCAGGATACAATATTCTCAATATTGACATCAGAGTTCGAGTCTCTGTGGATGCGCCAAGTTTTATGTTGCCATAGCTCAGTTGGTAGAGCGAGCGCCCGTAACAGCGTAGTCGTCGAAAGTTCAATTCTTTCTGGTAACAATAGTTTTATGCACCTATAGTTTACTGGTTAGAATTTTCGGCCTTCACCCGAAAGAAGGGGGATCGTAACCCCCTAGGTGCGCCACCTTTTTTACCCACCCTTTATTGGGTGGGTAACACAATTTTTCAGTATATAATGCCTGATTTATCAACCATCTCAAAAACTCTTATCAATTCTTAAAGAACTTTACATTAAGGATATTACTATTATGGAAACTGACTTTACTGATTTTATTTAACATCCCATCTCTTTGGAGGTGGGAATACCCATTTTCAAGGAGAATATGATGACTTATCTTTCAGAGAGCGAATTATCGCGTTTATTAGCATTACCTAATTATATTGAATCTAACCATGTGATTGGTTTATTGGTTCAACATGTATCTACGGCGTTAGCATCCCATTACCAGCTTCCCGTTCAATATCTTTATGGGCAGCCTATTGTGGATGTTCATGATAATTATACCGCGCTTGGTTACGACACTAATGAAGTTACATTGAGCAGCATTTATACTAAATACTTATCCCCAAATTCGATGTTACGCACACAAATGACATCGGTTATTCCTCCACTTTTAACATCGTTATCTTCTGTAAACTCTCCACAATTATATTGCGCGCCAGGTCGTGTGTATCGCCGAGATGTGCGTGATAAAACCCATGTTGGCGAGCCGCATCAAATGGATGTCTGGATGTTATCTCCATGCCAACAAACGCGCAGTGATTTATTAACATTGGTGACCATCATTGTTCAATCTTTAGAAAAAATATTACAACACCCTATTGAATGGCGTTACACTGAAACATCGCATCATTATACGGATAATGGTATTGAAGTTGAAATATTGCATCAAGGACAATGGATGGAAATTTTGGAATGTGGTTTAGCTGGTCGTACCTTGTTAGACCGTCATGGACATACAAACCTTTACGGGTTGGCCCTCGGGCTTGGTCTAGAGCGTTTAGCGATGATTGTAAAGGAATTGCCCGATATACGCCTATTGTATTCCGAACATCCTAAAATACAATCACAAATGTACGATTTAACGCGCTATAAACCAATATCTCGCCAACCGTCTACCACCCGCGATATGTCCATTATCGTGCCTGAAGATACGACCATTGAAACACTTACTGAATGCATTCTATCTCACGCCTATCATCATGAATGGATTGAATCTATGACTATTGTATCGGAAACGCCCCATGATGCTTTACCCACGATTGCACAACAACGGTTAGGTTCGCGCCCTGGTATGAAAAATGTTTTATTACGTATTGCATTACAAGATTTAACATCATCCATTGTGAAAGCAGAGGCAAATGCTTGGTATAATCATGTATATGCAGGTATACACCAAGGAGATGTTGGGTATTATATTTAATGGTAGGTATACAAAAATAACGCCTTAAGGCGTTATTTTTATTTATTATTTACGGACATAAACTAATACTTTGACCTGTTTTTAGATTATTAACTTCTAATAATTCATTGAATACGCTTGTATTCATAATAACTTGCACGGTTTGACCTTGTAGAGCATTTAAATGTGTCATTTTTTCATCATGACTGCATGTTCCGCTTTCTGGTATCTGCAGACCATTGATATAATAGCGTTTATGCGTTGGTTTATTATGACTTGTGCTCACATCTGTAACTACAACATTTTGGGTCGTAACAACAGGCTGGACATAATGTACTAAGCTACCTGTTGCACATACAACCGCAATTGATGCTAATGCTATTTTCAATATTTTCCAATTTTTATCTTCTGTGTTCATAGTCTGATTATAACACATTACCTTTAAATATGAATATTGATTTCTTCATATTCTGAATTCTTTTTAAGGTGTTGAAAACAATCTTTAAAGTTGAAAATACTATTTAAATCTTTCCAATGTTGTTTACGCGCTTGAAATTCTGGAATTCTATCATACCGACAGGTATATTGATTAAAATGACAATAAAAAGCCAATATATCGATGTTATTGGTATGCCAACGTTCAAATGTATGTCGTTCGCTCGCCATATATAAAATATTACTTAAATGCTGAGACTCTAACGCCACTTCTTTTAACCAAGGATAACTAATAATCTCAGAATTTGGCATGACATTGATGTTTTTCAGTATTAAACCTCGTTCTTTAGCAATATCTAAGAACCGTGAATCATACTTACTAAATAATAACATGGTGAGATTATCATCTAATATTGTGTCATTTAAATCTGCCGCATGTTTTTCCATCAAAAGGACAATGTTTTCAAATTCATCATGAGGATATTCACTTACTGGATAAATTAAATAGTGAATGTATTCTTGATTGTTGAGAATATAATCCACAAAAATGCTACTATATTTTTTATTTTTATGAAAAAACTCTTCTATTGTTCTTGAATTCATCTTATACAAATGAGGTAAGATATTCTGTGGCGTGAAAAAACCTTTTTTATCATCTATATTCTTTGTTAAAACGTGGCTAACCACTTCTGAATCCATGTTTTGATACATCCAAAAATGCTCGTCATTCCAATCGGATGTCTCAAATATATCAAACTCTGGGTGCTTTAATAAAAACATCATAAATGCTTTTTTTATGGTATTAGAAGTTTTTGCTCTGTCTGAGAGGATATAAACAATACCTTGATGATTGTGCACATTATTATTGTCCACTATCGTCATTAACTCTTCATCTGAGTAATGAGATATTTCTTGTTCCGTGGCCAAACCATGTGCATAAATAAACATCCTATCTTGTTTATTTAAAGGAATGCCAGATCCTAAATATGCTCGTATTGTTTTAGTTTTTTCTAAATAAGTCGTCAGATAATTCATATCTCATGATATCATATTTATTATGCCTTTTAAAATTAAACGTTATACATGCCATGTCACACATCAAGTCGGATCTTTTAGTCAACTTACTGATGAAAAAGACCATGCGTTAGCATTGTACTTTGCTATGGAAGCGTATTGCTTTTCTTCTCGTATTATTTCTTTGAATGATTTAGAATATTCCCAATTAAAACAACATTTACACAATATTGATTGTGACTTTGTGGATTTTATGGATGAAGATTCATTACGTAAGAATTTAATAAAAGCAAATGCTGATTATATTTACATTGAAGAATATTCACATGATGAAGGTGTACTTACTGCTTGTCATATCGATGACCTTTGTGTGATTCATATGCATCAGTTATTACAAAAACTAGGATATGAACATATAGCATCGCTTTTTAAATCATTATCCTATGTGCCATGGGAAGAACTCACACATGTCACCTCTTTTTTAACGAATGACCCATCGATTCAACATTTACAATATTGGCCTGACAATGCATGGGATTACTACCAAGCCCATATTCATAAAGCCGTTAATAATTCTGAGGTGCCATTAATGATTTAAACGATAATATCAACTTCATTGGTTTCGGATGGTATCGTATTTTCTAAAGATTTAAGTAAGGATATGTTCATGGTCTCATACATAAAAACGGCTGATTTTAATCGTTCATATTCTTCAGTTGGCAAAATTTTCTCTAAAAACTCTTTTTTCTTTTGAAAATCTTCATATAGCATTTTATCGTTCAAATAATAAATATTTTGTTTCCATACTGGATGTAAAAAACATAATATAACTTCTTGTTGAACATAATACGAATCTAAAACCTCTTTGCTTCTATTTTTTAAAAAATAGTGTATTACAGGATCCTTTTTTAAATTTTCTGGAAATTCCGCGATGTTCCCATAAGTTTTAAATAAAATAGAAATGATGAGTCTCATTTGCCACGCAAAACTGTCTATTTTTTCTTTCGATTGAAGGATATCCTCAAAAATATGAATGGACTTTTTCACTTCTGATGGATTTTTTTTAAATGCACTGAGCAAGGAAACCAAAACACCGTTGTTTTGCCAAGCCTTACTTTCCATAATCTGCTGCATATGAAAATCAGGGTATGCTAATAACCATTCTTCGAAAAGAACATTTCGGGAGGATAAATATTCTTGGGCTACTTTTTTAAAACTCTGTTTTGGCATGGCAACTACAAAATTGTGTAGGGCATGCACATCTTTAGGTATATAAATAGACATATGTTATTATACCATATTTTCTATCATGCGCCATCGTGATGAATAATTTTCAAAGTTGTGTTTTAAATGAAAAATAGTATTCAGACGCGCGAGTAACAACGGATGATTTTTCATATGTTGAGGCAGATGCGTGTTATACATGTTGGCATCGATAAAAGCACACCAAAAAACTGCATCGTCGTGATATTCTAACCAATCTAAAATATACTCTTCATAATTATCCAAATAACTATGAAACGTAATAAGATGAAAACATAAAGATTGATACAAAGATGCATACAGCGTTTTAGCGTTCACAGGAAAAGATTCTTCTATTTCATTTTTTAACCAATCCCAATCTTCTCGAGAGAGCCCTTGAGTCCATTTCTTTTCATGTTTAACACGAATAAGGTAACAACCTAAAGAATTGGCGATAATCGCAGATTGTAATGAATGTCGATTAATAATCGTATGATACAAAGACATACTTTACTATACTGAAAATCAATATTATGTGAAAGTATAGTTACATCATGAGAGTGATTTCATCGGCGTTTTGTGGTAGTTCGGCATAACGATATTGAAACCAGGTATCCAAACTATAATGTTCACCTATTAATTGTAATATTTCATCTGCTTTTTGTCGTTTTTCTAACGATATTTGATAATGTTCTTCCGACGGTGTCCATAATGTATTTTTGCTTACAAAATAATCATCCATTGTTTCTAAACAGAGTTCTGTATGCCAAACATCATATTCTTCTTCTATTTCTATGGAAAAATGTTCATATTGATCTCCGATATTTGGTTTATTCCCACGATCGCGCTGTAGCGCACAATAGATGATTAATAATTCAGATAGTAACGGTTTATCACACGTCTTTATAACACCATACGCAGCATTGCGATTGCTCTCAAAATAAAATTTATCTGTAAAAGCGACTCTCTGCGAAGGAATATCTATTAATGCATTGAAATGTTGTATTAATTGATATTTTTCTTGTGCCGAATAATTTTGCCATTTGTGCCGCCACACGCTTTTATGTGCTGTTAACATCGCTGACCATAAATACGGGCTTTGAACATAAGGTAACGCCTGTTCAACAATATCGTTTGTATGTTCCATCATATGCATAATGTAGTGACTTAACAGCATCTTAAGGTTTGGATATTCAAAAAAAACACCATTGACACCTTTAACATTAATATCTGGAAGTCGATGCATGACAGCATCAAGATATATTAAATCTTGTATAGATAGTGGTTTAATAACATGATCGGGATTGATATATTGATCCAATCGGTACTCTTTATCCGTTTCAATATTAAGAAACTGTTCTAAGGTTTGGTTATGAATATGTTCTTGTAAATTTTTAAAATAAATGTATTTCATGGTATGAATATTTCTGTTTCTAAAGGAGCCACTATCAATTTTTGATAATGAAAATGCAACCAATCTTTTAAACTTGGCATGCCATTGGATATATCTAAAAAGAATTGTTGTTCTTGAAAATGCGACATATCTACATCTGGCAATGGGTTCCCTAAAAGCATATGTAAAAAAACATACGATTTATCAGTATATAATTCTTCTTTCATAATCTCACATTCTTCATGTGACATAGATAGAGTATCAACAGACATCATTTTTAAGATGCTATTTTTAACTTCTTCTTGTCGCGTATGAATATACATTTCACTGAGATAAAAAGCGGTATAAAAAAAGGCAGCTATTTTTTTATTATCCGAATTACAAATAGAAAACGCATCATCATTTTGTAAACTTTTATTATCCCTATGTAATTTCATAATTTTAATAATGACATCATGCATGTCATCCGTGGATAAGGAATGAGAATATTCTAAGATATCTAAATTTTTTGGAAATACCTCACTCCAATATGGGTCCTTAATCGTTGAAAAATAGGATAATTCGAACTGATTTAATTCTTTTTCAAATAACGCTGTCCAAAACTCCATATCATTGATAATGGGTAATACGGTTGTTAATAAATCATGAACACCTTGTTGATAATTGGGATGACATGGATCATATCTTCTAAATGAAGAATAATGAAGATATAGGGCATAAACACGTCTTGATGCGATAGTTCCATGATGAGCAATTCCCAAAAGAGTGTAATATCCATTACAAAGAACACTTTCAAGATACAACCAATCTTCTTTGCTTAATGGTTCATGAAAAAAATCGGAGTCTTCTACCGGTAATCCTTGTGTTCGATCCCAACTCTTTAAATCTTCATGTAACGTTCTTTCTTTTAACGCTTTCCATAAATTTATTGTTGTCATTATGTTATACTCAATTCCAATTCTTCTATTGTCTCAGATTTTCGCGTAAAAATAGTTTCTAATGGTAGTTCTAAATCCGTATAGGTTTTTAGGATATCCATTTGTTCTTCGAACGTGTACATGGATTGCCATTGAATAAATACTTGTTCTGAAATATCTAACGGATTCAGATCTGGGAACGTTCCATTTCTTTGAAAAACCTTTATCATCCATTTTTTTATACTTTCTGGCACTAAATCTTGGATATTTTTTATTCTTTCTATGTAATTATCCTCTTCTTTTTCTATGTATAATTCACTAGGTTTGTTGAATGAAAATCCTTCTGAAATTCTACCTAGGATAGAAATAGCATCGTTTAATGTATAGTTCGTACATCGACGATATTTGATGTCTAAATAGCTCTCAATATCATCATTATCAAAAAAACAACCATTTAACATATCTTGCGCCGCTTGTTCATCCACAAAATGTGGATACCAAGTGTAAACCAATTGAATACGCTTTTCTAAAATAGAAAAGGTAACATCTGTTCCACAATCAAAAATCTCTTTATCAATATCTAATGGATTTTGAATGTCTCCAAAACTTAGAATAATTAAACCTTCTTTGGATATTGGACTTGATTTGCGTGTGTTGAAATCGAAAATACGCTGTAATTGATACGATGTCATAATAATTTGAAAATACTTTTTCACATAGGATACACCCTATTTAAAGTATTAAGTGTTCCTCTTCATTTATAATATCATACGATGGTTGTAAATAATTTAACATTTCTTCTGTATTCGTGATGAATCCCAAAGGTATAAGATCTATCATATCTATGACCTTTTTTACAGAAACATTTAATGTCGACGGTATCAATATAATATTATTATACTCTTTATTGTACTCTGTTAAAAAATGACAGACAGTGACAGCAATACGAAAATGATGCTCTGTTAATGTATCATCCAATTTTAAAAAAGTTGGTTTATACGTATAGTTGTATTTGTTATTAGTAAAAGCGAAATCACCTATCAAATATATTTCGCTTCCATCTTCAAATACGATTTTTACATTATAATTTTTATTTTGTATGACAATATTTTGATCTATAGACACATCATTCGATGTCAATAGAGTGTATTGTTTCATTATATATTTTTTCAAAACGATTTGAAAAACAGAACAATTGTGAAGAACCTTATGTAATGCCATGATGGTTTCATCTGTTGTGGATGGTATAATATCAACACATCGTGTTTTTTTGTCATAAGTGAACGTATAGCTTTGGTTATTGTGTTCAATAACAGCAACATCGAAGTCCTCTGCAGTCTTAAAAGATTTCAAATGCATTATATTTGTAACTCCATTTCGGAGATCGATAAAGGTGACACCTCCCCAACATAATCTGTTAATTCAACAGCATCAATGTTTAACCACGTTATGATATCAACATTACCTATTACGTTTTTCAACGTTTTCAAGGTCTCAAATTGTTGTGTATCTTCAGGTGAAAGGTCAATACTTGTAGGTTCAATATCCGCTAGATATAATGCAAAGGCAGAATGAACATCAGATGCATCGTATTCTATTTCATCTTCTATGTCATAACCCATCATATAATTGCTGCTTAAATAGTCGAGATGATTGCTTTCTTTATCAATAGCCCCCTTCAACAAACCAATGATGATACATTTGAGCTGTAAATTATCTCGAACATCTCGTATTTCAAAGTCTTCAAGATCGCCCAATACAGATTGCAACAATGGTCTTCGCCATCCATATTGATTACTCCAGGGATAATCGGATAATTTTGAGATGGTCAACAAAAGGTAACGTTGTTCATACGATGTGAGTTTATCAAAACATTGAATAACATGTTTAAAATGATGCCCCAGCATTTCACCCCATAATGTCACGTCTGTAACGTTATGAATGAAATATTGCGTCACCGATAATGTTTTTTCAGATTGTCTTTTGTCTCGCGATGGATGTTGATCAAAATCACGTTGATGCAATAAAAGATAACGTGCAACACCTTTTTTTACATCTTTAGTATCATCCATAACATCTGCATGTCGCAACAAAACATTATTGATATATTTCCACTCCTCTGCAGTGTAATTATCTTTACAATAGTCGTGAAAGAGTTCGGCTTTCATATTGGTGTAATTCTGCACATCACCTAAAATGTTTTCTAATGTTCGTTCTCGAATAGCCTGCCCAAGATACGAGAGTGATAATGTTGTCATAACAATATTATAGCATAGAATCATTCACCGTTTGAAACAACGTAACGGCATCGGCCTCATATAAGCCTGAACAATTAAAACAATTATATTCAATAATTCGAATATCACCTTCTGTTTGGCAAAGATCCAAAGTAAAAATATCCGCTGGTTGATACAGTTGTGCATATTCTTGAGCCGTCTCTAACAATGATCTCGGAATATCAGATACCACGTGTAATACATCCTCTTTTCGATACGTGGAACCTGTAATCACGTGACGGTTTACCACAAAAAAACGGCATTCATGCTTTATCACATGAAGTGGTGCGACCATTACAATTTCCTGCGCATAACCAAATCGAGGATTGTTTCGCATAATAAAATCTTGAACCGTTTCATTTTTTGGTAACACGCCACCATTGAAATATTTTAAATCACTCGATGGTTTAATGAATACATCGCTATCAAATGTATATGATAAAATGTCAGCCAATGGATAAAAGATTGCTTTATTGTTGAGTAACGGTAAATCCATCGTTCCGTAATAGGTATAGTCAAAACGTTCTTTGTCATAAAAAACAGATTTTTTTAAACGATGGAATAACCTGTCATCTGAATCTAAGAATTGACCCGGCGCAATATCCGAGATATTCTGCGCCGCATGTATCAATTCTACAGCCTTAACGCCGCCTCGAACAATACATGGTTCATCTATCCTACTATCGTCGGTAAACAACAACCCATTTCCTTCGCCGACACCAAAATTTCTATAGTTGACATTCAATGCCCGCACTGTATCAAAATTCTTTTTGATCATATGATGACGTCCAACATCTTGTAATAACCACATAGTATTTATCCTTGTGATTATTATATCTTTCAATGGTTAAATACACAATATTCTTTAGATAGGTATTGACAAAATTATTATTCAGGTCTATAATAGCACAATCCCTTCTCCTCATGGCTGCTGGAAAAGGACACACTTAAACGACCAGCATGGTCGTTCGCTAACGTATGTCTAATGAAAGTATGCTATATCATGAAAAATAAAACACTGTATCAATCTATTATGCATCGTGGTCTGGATGTTCAACGCCATGGTGATGTTGTACGTATTCGTAGTCAAGAAGAAATTCCTGTGGATATTTTACTCCCCAGTCATTTTGACCTCGAAAAAGAAGCGATGGCACAATTAATTCAATTTGCCCATTTTAAAACGCCGAATGGACATGGCCCGACATGCGCCTGTGCCACGCCTGATTTTCATAAAGGAAGCACAATTCCTGTTGGTAGCGTGGTTGTAACTCCGCATTCTATGGTGATTCCAAGTGCGATTGGGACGGACATCAACTGCGGTATGCGTTACCATCACACCGGCCTTAATATCGAAGAATTCATGGCCGTTAAAGATCGTGTGGTAGCACTATTAAAAGGAGATTTACTCGGTAGTACGAGAAATATTCCAACGACGAATACCGCGATGCAGGCACTTTTTGACCATGGCTACGACGCCTTTTTGAAAAGCATGAAAACCAATCCGCAAGGCTTGTTTGCATCCTTGGATTATGAACGCGCCTTTTCCGAAAATGAACGATTACATAGCAGCGCGCACACCCGAGGCAACAGTCAGTATGCACCAGAAAACTTACTGAATCGTTCATGGATGAGAGACGCGTCCATCGCCACCTTGGGTGGCGGGAATCACTTTTGTGAATTCCAAGTGATTGATCGTATTGATGACCGTCATCAAGCGTATCAACACGGTCTTAAAGTGGGTGACGTCGTGTATATGATTCACTCGGGTTCCCGTGATGTTGGATTTTATATTGGTCAACGTTGGATGGATAAAGCTAAAGCGTTATATCCGCAAGGATTGAAGCATCCTGAAAGTGGTATTTACGCCTTGGAACATGAAATGGTCGACGAATATCTCGCAGCGATGCATAGTGCCGCCCATTATGCGACTGCGAATCGTGCGCTCATTGCTGAACTGGTGCGTCAACGGATTGCCGAGATTACGAAAAAAGACCGCGACCGCCTGATTACGGATGTGCCACACAACATCATTCTTAAAGAAGAGAGCGGGAATGTGCATCGCAAAGGGGCAACCCCGGCTTATGATGGTCAGCTCTTGGTAATTCCTGGCAGTATGGGCGCAGAATCCTTTTTACTGTCCGGACTTGGTAATGAGGATTGGTGTCAATCTGCAAGTCACGGTGCTGGACGTAAATACCGTCGCAATGAAATTCGCTTTAAAGGTAAAAAAGATTACGCGAGTTTAGGTCTTACGGGTGTCGAATGCATTACCTTGAAAGAAGAACGTAAAATTGAAGAAGCGCCAGCCGCCTATAAACCTATTGGTGATGTGATTGATAGCCAAGTTCACGCAGGGATTTGTCAATCTATTGCGGTAATGACACCTTTGGTTACTTTTAAAGCATAAACGCCCAAAGGGCGTTTATTAAACAATAAGGTTTATTTCAGTTGTATTGATGCTCGTGTCATTAAATACTGATTCTATTACATTATTTAATGGTACACCCATTTCATAGTATGTTCGAGCAGAGATAATGGCTTTATTAAAATGTTCGCATGTAAATTGGTCTTCTAAATTTTTATACCGCCCATAAACAATATGGCTAGCCAAAAATTTAGCTGTTTTTTCGGACAATTCAATATTGGTATCTACTAAAAATAATGCATTTAATACATCTTTCACAGCCGTACATGCATGCATATATTCGGCAAAATTTGGAAGTTTTATCCATCGATTAATGCGTTTTTTTACGTGGCTTATTTGTGTTGATTTATTCTTTGAACAATAGGATAAGACTTCATCATCTAAGGATGCAGGATAATTAAACTGAAAACCAAATTGACATAAAAAAGGTATAAATTTATCACGACGTGGATGTTTTTTCATGAGCGTCCAACTTTCTTCAAAAAGGCTCATCCAGCGCTCATAGGATTTTTCTTCTCTCAGCATTATTGTGAATAACATACTGTTTTCCATGAATAAGTTATTTAACGAAATCGTATTTCCTTTAGGTTTTGTTAAATGTTTTTCAAGCAATTCCCAATATATCGTTTCATTATTGGCAATAATCGTCCCCATCAGTTGTATATGTTCTGACGCTAAGTTTTTTTGAATCATTTCCGCAGAAAACAAGGCTGGAAAAAAGGATGAGGGTGTGTGCCATAACTTTCTAATTTCTTCTTTGGTAATATGTTGATATACCAGATGTTGTGGATCATTTAACTCTTCTTGAGTTAAATCATTCCATGTAGGTTTTTCTATTAAAAAATTACGCCAGGCTTTAAAAACTTCCGGAGAAGTTTCTGGCTTTTGAAGAATGTCCCACATCGCCCATAAGACATAGGGTTGACTGGAAAAATTTCTATTTTTTAATAATTTGATTAATGTTTCATCATCTGGAAATACCATATCTTCTGCAGGATACAGTCCATTTTTATGAATAAACAAGTGCATTTCACTGGTTAATTTTTGGTTGTCTTGAATGGCTTTTTTTATTAAAGCAACTTGGTTGTGGTAATCATTTAAGGTTCGCATATGGTATTATATCATATGCAATCCTCTTATTTTGAAATATTTCCTTCCGCATCTTTTAATGATCCAATGTCCGCAGGACATCTCGCTGATGACATCATGCGCTTATGTGGCAATCACAAACAACTTAATATTCCCCATGTGATTAATGATATTTTAGCTTTTAAACATTCTATCTATTCTTTAAACATTAACGTATTGGATACCGAATCTGATTTATTTTATTTTTTATCCTCAGAGCGTTCGGACTCGCCTAATTTTGTGACACGCCTCATAGAAATTGCGAATACCTATAATAACCAAATGTTATGCGAACAATGGTGGCCTCTATTAACCCAAGAAGAAAAAACGGAAGTTATCAATGGCGTGGATGTGAAACTTACCGTACATTTATTGAAAAAAGAGTATGAAGAAAAGTCCATGCATGATATTAAACCTCAAAAAGTTGCTGAATTTCTTGCGCATTTTAGACCTAAACATCTACCGTCGAGTCTTATTGACCGTTATACCCATGAAAAAATGTATCAAACCTATGGTTGTATGAAAATATTTGCTCTTTATGATTACTTTAATCAATCCAATGAACAAGAGTGGGCACCTTCTCTTGTTCATTTGAGTTTTTTTGCCTACCCTGATGTGGACACCATCACATCTAAATTAAGTTACACATATGCCATGCCATTTCTCGATTTTGTCTTCAAGGAAACAACAACGATGTTGTCTCAATCGTTTAAAACACCCATCGCACAATACTATCTCGCTTTTCGATACCCCGAATGGGGTCAATTATACCGTATTGCCATTCCAGACGAATACCGTATGCGATGGGAAACATTGCATTCGTTAGGATTACCCTTATCCGAAGATACAAAAGAAGTATCAAATGCTTTTAATGAATGCCCTATTATATTAGAATAATCTCTTCAGTCGGGTGCTGGTCAACTTGAATTGTTCCTGACAAATAATCATGGTATTGGTTTTTGTCCATAACACCTAATGATATCAAACCTTTAAATTGATGATGTTTTTCTGCTAATGCCGAATCTTCGAAATAGTCGGTATCGGCAGAAACACAAAACCATCGATTGCCTAACATCCATAATCGAGTAATATCTAAATGCGGTCTCATTAACATCCACAATTCTATTTTGCGTTCATTGCCATCTTGAGAACCTGGACGCGTTTTAATTAATACAGGAAGCATGAAATCACATAAACGATTGGCATGTTGTTCAATAAATTTGTGATAAAGATTTTTATTCCATGGTTTTACATTCATCCTTTTTAATTGTGCTTTGCCTCTATTTTTATCTTCGACTGAAAATCCATTCATACACCCCATTTGGGTGGCAATCATAAAAGCAGGTTCTTCGGTTTTCTGATATAAACTGTAAAACGTTGGCGCCATAGTGATTAATGTGTTCAATAAAGGTGTTCCAGACAGAGCACTGACTAACACATTGTTCAAATACATTAAACATTGTTTGGGATTTTTATGAAACCAATACTCTAACATTTCCTCTGGCATGGGCGTTTGACCCATATAAGAAAAATGGATGTTATCACCTCGTTTATTGTGGAGAACGTCGATAAATGCCGGAATTTCAGAAATCTCAGGTGGATTATTTAAGACATAATATTCCGAATATACACCCGTAATTTTAGGTGACAGTCGATCATAAAAAGAGTGTTTTTCTAAAATGTGTGCGTGGGCACGGACGAAAGATGGATTCCAAAAAAAAGAATCCAACATCGAATCTGTAATGTGACGACAGGTGTAATTTAAAAAATTAGGCACTTGTTTATGCACATCGTTTATACGTTCTGGCATCATTTGAAGATAGCTTAACATTTGAAACAATTGAGCATCGGGAAGTTCATAGATGGTTTTCCCTTCCCATTCTTGTAATAATAAATCAATCATATGTTATCATACCATATGACAATCTCTTTTATTCAACGTTATTATCACAATTATTGTGATGATCTTCACAACCAAGGTTTTTCTGCGCGCCCCTCTTTTACGGAGTCCAAACTCAATGAATGGGTGAACGCGTATGAAACGGGCGCGCCCATTCCACATGATTTCATTGCTTTTGCACATCATGCATATTCACACTTCACTTTTTCAGTAGATGAGTTGCAGAACGTTAAAAACAACCCGCAAACATTACCATGGTTTGCCTTTCTTTTTTCTATTATGAATAAAGATCAACTTTCTATTATTAATGAATGTGATTATGATACTGTGAGTTTTTTATTACCTATTCTGTCGAAAAATCATTTTTATCGATATGACTACAGTACATCTTACGCCTCCTATGTGAATTTAATCTTAAAAGAACGTTTTAACATTCATCAATTGATTGAGGACATACCTCCAGATTCGCATTATTGGAAACATCCATTGATTCGAACACATTTTCTCGACAGTGTTTTACACGAATTTCGATATGAAAAAGACACTGCATCCAGTACAGTTACACGACAATTAACCTATGTACACGCAGTGATGGAACATCATCAGATGTATCCTTATTTAAATACACAAGCCTATGTTTCTGGAATAACAGCTACAAAATATTTAGCCGGCATAAGTCTTTTATATCAACAAAACCCTGCTGCCTGGATGGATTTAATAAAATCCACCCCTGTGTCAATTGAAACTCTTTTAAATTTAAATCTCGACAAAGAATATCCTTTATTCGTTACTATGGCCTTAGTTGTACACTTGAAAAAAACAGCACAATTGATAGATACAGACAAAACATTAGTAGAAAATTTTGTTGCACGTTATATCAAAATGCATAAAATGAACAAAGCCATCAAAGAAAAGGTTTGTTACAGTTATGCTATGGAACAAGCCCATAGTTTATTTCAACATTGGAATTGCTCTACGGATTTAATTGCCACGATGAATTCTTTAGATATTTCTTTATCGGCTGATGATTTAATTGCTCTGATATATCAACCTGCAACACAGGAAACTTCTATTATTTTGGATTAAACCATGACACCTGATACTATTCTTGAACAACTTAAAAATACATTATCTTATTTTGAAAAAAGGGATCTTGTGGACACCTATGCACAACTGAAAGGTGATATTGACAAAATATCGAATAAAGAGCAGTATGTTATGTCTTATATTAAATATCATGGCTATGACGATTCGTTATTATCCGATATTTTGCATTCTCAAGCATTAATTTACCAGTGTTTTGATAGCGTTCCTCTGGATGTATGGACTTCTCCAGAAGTAATGAAGAATTGGCATACTGATTTTAAAAATTTTGCCTTCAAACGAACAGGCAATAAACTATTCCGTCCTGATAATAAGGAACAAACTGAGCAACAATTTTATGTATTTTGTCAACGGCTTGGAGACTTTCTCAATAAAAGCTCTGTGCGATACAATAAACAAGAAGAAAATGTGAATCTTATCGAAGATATCCGTTCGTTTTTACATTCGCCGGATTGGATTTCTCTTGTAGAACATGAAGACAAAGTTGTTCTGTATAAAATCATGCAACCATTTTTTATGTTAATATCGCGATATGACACTCATATTCCTTATGAATTAACCTCTATTTTAAAAGATGTATTTCTGCATCCCCGTATTATGGAATGCTTAAAAGGAACATACCAACTTACTTTCCCATGGGCTATTCTGGCGTATATTCCTCAAACAAAAGAACTACCATTTAATCTTTATTATTCATATTCGATTTTTGGCGCATCATTGGCGCATCATCCAGAATTATACGATGTATTACCTAATTATATGCCTTATCTTAAAAAACTTCGCAGTCTGGATAATAGTTTAGAAAAGAATATCAATATTTTTCGAATGCAATCTTTGGCACAACACCATAAAGAATTTCAAACATGGTGGAACAAGATAACTAATAAAATCATGATGTATCAACCCTATGTTTATTTTGGAATCGTTCCGAAAGAACAATATAGCGTTATTAATGATTATGAGCCACATGAATATGACCGCTTTGAACGCTTGTATCGTAAAATTCTGCCTAAACATTGGGGGGATGACTATCAGCTCTATTTACCGTATGTTATGGAACATTACAAACATAATATTATGTTTGATGTACCCATTAAGAATTCATGCGATAAGATGCTTTTATCCGAATGGCTTACCATGCTGGAAAGTTTTAAAGCAAAACAGACTTTGGATGTAACAGAAGAACATTTGGTAATTTGACAATGATGAGTGGTTACGATAAGATATTATTATGAATGCCATGCATGCACCTGTATCTTATGTCCACTCTTCGTGTTTTTTATATCAGGGACGTTTTTATTTTACGCATCCAGATACCCATTTGAATAATAATCCTATTATTACTCAATTATCGTTTATTCATGTATGGTTAGATACGCATACCAATATCTCGGAGACCGCTATAATAAACTTTTATCATTCTTTGAATGAACCAAGTATTATGCATATTTATGATGAACTTCAACACAAATCAGATTATTATGAGCATTTGATTAAGATATCGTCCACCATGGAACGAAGCATGTTTGATGTCCGAGACTGCGGTGAAACATCATTATATATATAAAAACGCCTCGAAGGCGTTTTTAATTTTTTTACATTGAATAATTCGATCCGTACGCTTTTTCTTGTTCTCGATGGTATTCTTTACGTTTCTCAAGTAATTTGGACGCACCTACCATGACACCACCAACAATACCTGCGACCATGCCAAATTCTAACACCGCTGGATTAATACTTAACGCTGCACCATTGAGAGCTTCTACAGGGACCGTGAATACATCCTTCAGGGATGTCATGGTAGAACTCAATTCTTCACCGCGTGTTAATTTGTTGGAAAGCGTCGCCGTTACGGCACCTGCACCAAATACCGAACCAACAAGTGCGAATGCACTCGATGCGGCAATGGTAAAACGTGCATTTTTACTGGATAACCAATCGGATGCTTTTTTTAAAAATGACATAGTCTACTCCTTTATTTGTATTCTATGAAAATATCATAGCATATTTTAATATAGAATTGTAGCAAATATGTTATGATAGAGTATGAAAACAAAAATCATCCTTGTACTCTCTACGGCTATGGCTATCGCGTTTTTTGCTACGATGGACGGAGAGACCGTCCATAAAAAGCAAGACGCAAAAGTCTCCGTGATTCGCGCTTCGGCTGGCTACGCCCATGTTCAGGAGCCTGGGCACGATGTCTCAACCGTACCATTTCATCAATGGTGCCAACCTAAAGACAATATAGAAGGTCAAATCATTACCATTCAAAAAGTGATAACCACATTGCCCAATTCACATACTTATACCGATTATGATAGTCAGAGTGTTCAAGAGGCTGTGTGTGACGTATGAAAATTAAAACATGTAAGAACAATCATAATACCGTAGTCCACTTTAACGATACATCACTCTGTTATCAATGGGCCACTCCTGCTGAATTGATATTTATTGTAGGCATCATGGTATCGATAGGTTTTATTACAACCGAAGATGATGAGCTTTATCCTTTAGAGGGATCCGGAGATAATCTCATTCTCTTTGAAAAAATGGAAGATACTTTATTTCACATTTTTGAATATGGCATTTATTCAGCCGGTTGGTTTCAAAATATGAGTCTCGTGGAGCATATTAAATGGAAAACGAGCATAGAAGAAAGCCAAGATTATTATTCACGAATAGAATATCAACGCATTAATGAGCATGGTGTTTTGGAGTTTTTAGATTTTTACGATGATGTCCCTCATATTCAACAATGGTTTAAAACCCTTGTGATACAAGAACCTGAACGTATCTTTCGTTATTTACAGATGTTTCAATCGTTGTCGGTTGAGCAATGGTTAGAACATATTCAATCTGTGAATCAACAAGTATTATTCTCGGAATATTTTGATGTACCTGATTTTTATGGGACACCCTCTCTGGAATCTTCGGAAATCCCATTAACGATATAAACCACGCAGGAGCGTGGTTTATATCATAATAAATGATAGAAGAGGAATACTGTGATGATTATCATACTTATCATAACGATAAGTATGCCTATTTTAAGTAAAAATATCACTTTTTTATCATCGTCGTTCATGAGTTTTGAAGGTCGGTTACTTTACAAGTTTTTTTATCATTTTTTCCCATTCTCGAAATGAACAACCTTACAAGCCACTTTGTCAATATTGGATAATGGTATCGCTTTATATATATAATTATTAAAAGGTATATCATGTTCAACTATGATTTCGTTTAGGTCTTTGAGAATAAAGGTGCGTTGTTCGTGTGGATTTAATATTTCGAAAACGGTAGCATTACCAACTTTTGTTGTTCGGGAGTTCATAGTCACATCACACGCGATATTGATATCTGATACTCGTGTATTCGTTGTATTGTTAAGATTGATAATAATAGAGCTTTTATCGGCATTGAACTTGGTTTCTTCTATTATAACTTTTTTACCTGCTTCATCTGCAAAATGTTTCATGGAATAGGCATATACTAGCATTAGGAGTCCGAAAAAGACTAAACTAATCATTAAATCACCTAAAAAACCTTTTTGATATTTCATTATTTTTCCTTTTCTTTATTTTATATGTGCCAATACACTTATGTCAATGAGGTATTTTCTATTCTTTTTTATTCGAATCAAGAAAGGCCTATTAAAATTAAAAACCACGCTTAATCGTGGTTTCTATACAAATATTACATTGGTTCAAATTCAACAACTCGGCATGTTAACGTGGAAATATCGTCAAATGCTATAGGTTCATAGATATCTGTTGCTACATCACCACCTCCAAATTTTAAATAATTCAAATTTTTGGCTGTAAAGATTCCCGTAGATTTGGGATGGAGTACCTCAAATAAGGTTGCCGTACCATGCAAATGTGAACCTGACTTCATCGTTACATCACACGATAAATTTAAATTGCGTAATTTCTGGTCACCATTATTTTTTACTTTGACAACAATAGTCTTTTGGACTGTATCCAATGTTGTTTTTTCAATGGAAGCTACCCTACTAGATCTATCAGCAAAACTTTTACTACCTAAGTTCATTATTAAAACAAATAGACCACCTAGAATTACTATACTTAGTAACAGTGAAAAGAGCGCATTACCTTTTTGATGTTTCATAATTATTCCAACTCCTTGAAACCAACCGCTTTGCAGGACATGCTTTTAATGTCTGAAAATGAGATGTCTTCATATCTAGAATTATCAGATGTTAATTTTTGCGTAGTTAATGTGGCTGTTTTAGATGCTGCAACTTCTTGGTACAACGTTGCGAAACCTCTGATTTCTGTTCCTGATTTCATCACAGTATCACACTGCAAAAGTATATCTTTCAGAGCCGTATCACTATTATTGGTGATTTTTATCATTAAATCTTGAGCATCAAATGTTGTTTCCTCCACAGTTACATAGGCATTTGCACGTTTTTCGAGTAATTCTATACCGTGATTAAGTACAAAATAGGATACACCACCAAGTAGAATAAACAGAATTATTATGTCGCTAAAAGTGATACCACCAATGTTATTTTTTCTCATCATTTTTCCTTTAGATTCGCGTATTATAAAAGTGAAAGTTAGCGTATGTCAATCGCGTAGTTACGCATTTTTTTGCGCTTTAACCGCGCATGCAATAAAAATGATGTTTTTAATTGAGACCGGTTGTTGATGGATATCCTGCAGTTCTGTTAATACCAATTCTTTTCGTTCATTACTATTAAACATTCCTGACATCTTTGTGTATGTATCTACATCTCACGTAAATAAGTTTTGCTGGTTGTCAAAATGATTTTTGTAAGATATAATGATCGTTAGGAGAAGAATGTATGAGTATGAAACCGTATTCGGGTGAGGTAGATGAAAAAGATGTCGCCACCCATCGTCGATGGATTAAACAATGTTACGCAATCTATGGCTATGTATTCATCGTTATCTGTGGTATCGGAATGTTGTGTGATATCTCCTTTGGAAATATTGTCTCTTTTTATTTGGTAATCATTCTGCCCAAGTTCGCTATTGGCACCGTTCATTTACCGACCGAAGCGCAATACCGTTCTTTAAAAACGGCACACAATAGGCTATACGATACATTATCGGGAGGATTTGCAAATTATGTGAGATATTCCCAACATATTAACCATGAACCACAATTTAACCGTGAATTACAATGTGTTTATTGTGCATCTTGTGATATTGTTCGACATGACAACTATTATGCATGTAACGGGTGTCGTGAAAAATTGTATCAATAAAAAAGCGCCATGTGGCGCTTTTCTTATAACTTAATTTTCCGCATCTGTCATATCATACACATTGGCAAGATAACACGTTGCTTTTTGAACATATCGAACATCAATGTGTTCATATCCAAAAGGTCGCGGTTCTGGTATAGTTCGCACAAGATAATGTATCTTTTTTTCAATATGGGCACCATTCGGGATGGTTTCTTTGAAGACATAAAATCCCACTGTGTCATAATATTCAGTATCTTTGCTATCTCCTACCGACATATAACAAATAATACCTGGATTTTTAAGGTCTTTTTTACTTTTATTTTCTAAACTTACATGGATAACTTGTTCTTTTGGATTGAAATAAAATGTCGCCGGAAGGTTGGCGCGCAATAAAGCTTCATAATCCACGTCAGATGGTGCATCCTCACCATTCTGTGCCAATCCATACGAACTCATACAGAGCAGTCCCATCAGCACGATTTTTTTCATTATTTTTTTGTCCTTTATAGGATACCTATTATATCGTTAAGATGGTCAATTATCAATAGTCATATGGAATAAATTATCCTATTGAAATGACATACCAACGTTCTCGCACTCTAACTTATGAATGTGAGAATTATCCATAGGTATGTTTCTATACGTTAAATATTTAACATGAACCTCTTTTGCGGATTGCCCATTTATTTTATCGAAAATTATCGTTTCTGTTTTAACACGTTCACCATGATTTAAATAGGTATCACAGACAAGGTTTAACATCGAAATGTCATAATTTAACGGATTGTTAATGGTCATAATGATAGGATTATTTGCACTTATGGATTGAACATTAATTTTTACCATAGATATTTCTTTTTGCTTTTGTTCAATAGCTCTTATATTATTGGATATATCTTCTTGCCAATACCATGCTGGAATATAAAGTAACGCTATAAACAAGATAATAAAAGCCGAGGTTTGGAAAAAATTTAAATCATTGTTTGTATTATTCATTGTTCGATATTATATTTTATAAATTTTTATGTCAATAGGATAATTAAAAAAGCTCTTTCGGAGCTTTTACAACATAGTTAATTCGTACCGATAACGTTATTTTTTTGTTTACTCATCATTCCATGTTATGACACATCTGTCAATACCGATAATTACTACCGTATCATTTTCTTATAAGTGCACACGATTCTATCGAAAGAGAGTCTGATTCTATCTTTTCACCTTGACTATCTTTGGTTATATCTACGGAAATAACTGCACCCTCACCCGCCTTAATGGTCTGTGCTATCTGACCTTGAACCTGTCTATAACGTGGCATGGCTGGATTCTGTCTATCCGTCACTTGGCATACATATCGTGGACTCACCAAGGGATGTTGCTCATTATTTGTCATTAATACTTTCATATGACCTGTGGCCGTATCACGAAACATCTCGACACTTACTTTGTGGTAGTCGCGAGAGTCGTGGCGTATGGATGTCATACCACATCACACCAAAAAGTATCGACAATGCTACAACTCCGATGGTTACCGCCTTTATTTTAACAGGATTTTTTTCTGACATGGTAAAAGTATGATGGTTGGATTGGGGGATGTCAAGGGGGTTTTTGTCCATTTGGTAATATGGGAAAACCACCCTAAGGTGATTTTTTTCCTTACCGTTCACAGAACGGTAATTTTCAAGCTGCGCATGGGGCGTATTAAATGGTTTCAGCTTTAATTACTGCATTAACTGCCTTTCAAGCTACGCACATCGCGTATTACTAAGCTACCTCTACGCAAAATCCATGAGCGATCTCTCAAGCTACGCATATAGCGTATTACCCGTCTGCATTGGGTTATTTGCCATTTAGAGCCTTTCAAGCTACGCATATAGCGTATTACAAGGTGATGTTTGGTTCATTGGCATTTGGTAACTTTCAAGCTACGCACACAGCGTATTACAATCTTAATGATGAATTATGCGATATATATTCCTTTCAAGCTACGCACACAGCATATTACTTCACAAAAAAGAAAACGAAGCAAGAGTTGAGATTTCAAGCTACGCACACAGCGTATTACTATAGATGAAAAGCATCAGCATATTGCGTTCAATTTCAAGCTACGCACACAGCGTATTACTTAATGATATTCTGACAGATGAAGGTTTTACCATTTCAAGCTACGCACACAGCGTATTACATATCTTCCAAGGTCAACAAAGATTGACTGACATTTCAAGCTACGCACACAGCGTATTACTATATCAACGGTAGTGTAAATACAACAAGTAAATTTCAAGCTACGCACACAGCGTATTACGATGGTAATCGTAACGCGTTGATAGCGTTGTTATTTCAAGCTACGCACACAGCGTATTACTAGAAGAGGTAGAGTTTATCCGGATAGTGATTATTTCAAGCTACGCACACAGCGTATTACACACTGTAATGCCTCCACAAACGCCTCCGCAACATTTCAAGCTACGCACACAGCGTATTACAGATAATATACCATACTTATTTCCTCTCTGCACCATTATATTCATACCTTTCAATTCTAAAATACAATAGTTTTCAACAATCTATAAAAATCTAAACCCATACTCACTATTATAAAAAACGTGAAAATATTCGTTTTTAAACGCCAAGAATGACCTCCTAAGTGTGATTTTCTTATGTCAATAATCTTAAAAATGTCAATACGTAGTATTACTATAAAATAGTCAAATGGTATATTTTTAATGGAAAATTTTTATACTTTTTGATATATTTTGTTTATGGAAAAAAAGAAATATACATTAACCTTTGAATCTCAAGGAGGTAATTTTTTAAAAACAAAAAATAATCCTTTATATCGAAATAATGAATTTTTATTATATTTATTAAAAAAACTATTTTCACATTCTTGTAATTTTCAAGGAGCCTCAGAAAAAGCTTGTGCCATTAAAGTTCAAATTCTAACGGAAAGTAAGACTGTATTTAACAATACAAAGCTTACACAGTGGAAAGTCGAAGCAGAAATAACATCTCGCGGTTCCGATAGAAGTATTTTGGATAAATTAGATGTCTTAATTAACTCACCCCAAAATTATAATTACAATAACATTACTTTAACAGTTCAATAACCTATGACACATTACTTATGCATCGCCTCTTTATCACCGGTTCAAGCATCGATTGAACAAGGTGTGAAACCACGAGACTTTTGGGCGGGGTCTTTTTTAATTAATTTACAAATGGCTATGTATTTGTGGGCTATCCGGCAAGAGGGTAAAGTCCCAAGTATTTCTATTATTAGTCCTTTTTTGGATAAGGATTTTTGCGGTTATGACAGCCTAAACTTTCAGATTAAAGATATTTGGGGAAGTTTAACCCATAATACAAAATTTGTGATATCTGCAGAAGATGATAAGCAGGCTAAGGAAATACTTCAATCCATATACTCACGATTTGAAAACCAATGGAAAGAATTTTTGATCGAATGGGTAAATTTTGTGCCAAATGTATGGGAAAAAGATTCCGAACCGATGTTAGAAAACGATAAAATTGTTTCACAAATCATGAATTATTATCAATTGGTGTATACCGCAGTTCCTTTAAGATCTGAGGAAATTACAAATTGGGATACTAAATCCGAAATGAACTATCAAAATATTGATAAATCGGCACATAATCGCGTAAAAGAAGCGCATAACGATAGAAAATCCTGGAATTTGCGTAAAGCAGATATCGCCAATCCATTAGGAAAAGCATGTCATATGATAGAAGGGTTATCAGCGTTATGCCTTTATGATAGATATACTGACAGCTCCATTTATCTTTCGGGTGTAGGTTTATTAAAACGTACAGTAGGTGATTTTTTGTGGAGCATGTTTGGCAAATCAAAATTTATTGATTTAGAGTTTAAAAATAATTTTGATGATATTAAAAATATTATTCATATAGATATTGATGGAGATGATAAAGAAAAAAATAATGATTCACCTAAATGCCTTATTGGGTTTTCAAAACATTATAAAGAAAATGACACATCCAATGTTTTATTAAGCACGGTTATGATGGATGGTGACAAAATGAAAGATTATTTTTCTGATGAAACATCATCAAATGGTAATAAGTCAGAAAAATTATGGAAATTTTCACGTGATTTAATCCGTGATATCCGAAATGGCTTTTATGACGCGTCATCTCCATTTTATGGCTTTTATCTCATTTATGCCGGCGGTGATGATGTTTATGGTTTAAGTGTTAGCGCCAATAAAAGTACATATGTCCATTCTGAATTTAAATCTGAAAAAAACAAGATATCTCATTATATTAACGATGTTGTTTTTGAAATTAATCAACGTTTTGGAAAAAAATTAAAAAACGAAAATGAATCAGATGATTCCCGTATTCCTCATATGAGCGCCGGTATCATTCATCACGCAACGAATGCACCATTACGTATGACGTATCATTTATCACATGATGCCTTAAAGAGTGCCAAAGAAGATTTTGGTCGTAACAAACAATTGGACCAATTATATGCAAGTGGCCGCATTATCAAATCGTATGCCTTTGGACATACGGAATGGCTCAATACATTAAAAGAAATGCATGCAACGGAAATACCTAATGGACTTTTCTATGATCTTTTCCAATTTATTCAATTGAAAAAATCAGAATGTGCACGTGAGGCCAATAAAAATTTAAATGATTTAAATGTCGCTGAATATCAATCTATTTATTCACTGTATTCAAATGAAATGAATTATTTATTTCAAAGAAAAGTGAATTTATGTGGAATAAATGATCAGAATTTAATTCAATCTATAAAAACAATAATAGAGAACATTCCAAATTATGAAAAATTAAGAGACAATATTACTAATCAAAGTCAGAATCTGTATTCTGAAATACAGCAAAATAATATAAATAATATTTTAAATATTTTGCAAAATTATATATCCAATTGTGAGGATATGAGTAAACTTCGAATAATGGATTACTTTTCATCTGAAATGTTCGACACTGTTAAAGAAATTAAAAAAATTAATAAATTAAAGCCATCATTAATAACTCAAAATGTAAATGAACTCAAACACCTTGTTCAAAAATTTGAATATTTATGTAAGCACCCATTATGTAAAAATATTCAAAACGCAGAAAATCAATTACAATGGATACCATTTAGAAAAGGACGTATCGCATGAAAAAAATTATTATTGAACCGATGGGCCCTTTATTCTTCAGAAAAGATCGAGATTTTAGTAATGTGGGAGCCAATATTTTAACGTCGTACGATTTTCCAACACGGAAAAGTTTAGCGGTTGTTGTGGCCAAATACATTACCAAACAATTAAAGGATAGGGAAAATTCGGCCCACCATAATATGGATATTAAAGGACCCTTTTTAGGATTAAAAGACACTCCATCAGGTCATTGGGAACCGTATGTTCATATCGCTATGAATGGCGTTGTGTGTGAAAACAATATATTAAATATTTACCATAAAGCTTCTATTGACTACATCAGTGACCAGGATATGCTCGGATTAAATAAAACCGTGCCATGGGATATGACAAAGACGATGGATGGTCTTTTTAAATTACGCGATGTGCTCAAGAATCAATTTATTGCACATCCCAGACCCTATGCCGATATGTTTGTGCGTGCGGGTAAAATAGGTATTGGTCTTCAAGATCAAAAATCTGATACACGGAAAAAACAAGTAGAAGAAAAAAAGTTGTATCAAATTGAACCTATTTACCTGAAAGACTGTGTGTATATTTTTTATACAAACGATATGAAGAACGATGTCAAAAAGGACATTGATGGTGAATATTATGTTCCTTTGGGTGGTGAACAATTTTTAGTAAAAATGACGATTTCAGATGCTGGAGAGGAAGCTAAAATATTTGATGGCATGTGTTCTTTTGAAGAGGCTACACAGAATAATGACCATGGCGTCTTTTATCACATTACCGATATGGTTATTCCTGGACGTATTAAATCACAAAGTACTCAGGGTAAAGAAGAATATGAGAAAGAACCGAATCATTATGCGACGTTATCTAAATATGCAACACCTCTCAATCAACTTTTGAAAAGTAAATACCGCTATGTTGGCGAAGAAAATAGAGAACGCGCCTATTTACATGCTGGAGCGACGTATTCACGCTTAATATTACGTGATAATTATATTATTCCAAGAGATTACAATACGTCATTAAACGTGCAAGGAGTGCCACGGTTAATCACCATTGGGTCGAATAAATACGGTTGTGGTTTATTATTGGAATTGTTTCTTTCATATAAATTGGAACCTGAAACACATCAGGCAACAATAATGGAACAATCATCCGAAATTGATGTAACTAATAACAATAAAAATGTCTCAAAATAAAGAAAGGTAAAAAATGAATAAAGAAGTAATATATTTTATGAATAAAACCCCCTTACATGTTGGTACAGGGGAACCAAGTCCATTAGATGATAGTATCAAAGGTGCCATCCAACGGCATCCCATTACGAATACACCCATTGTTCCGGCAAGCTCATTAAAAGGGGCTTTGAGAAGTCATTTTGTGTTATCCGGGGTTAAAAACAATAGTATTGATACTATTTTTGGTAAAGAATCAGATAATTCAGGTGGAAGTGCTGGACAGTATATATTTTCTGATTTAAATATCATTGCACAACCTGTGACGGCTATTGATGGTACTACATTTAAAACGGTATATTTAATGAAGAATAGAGAAAAATTAATTAAATCGAATGCATCAATGCCAAAAGAACTAACGATATGTGACGTTGAAATTTCTGGTGAAATCGTAAATTTGGACAAGGAATATTTTGAAAATACGACATTATACAAACGACTTATTGATAATCCATATGGAATTCAAGAATGTTTTTTTGTAAATGATATAACATTTAATTTATTATGCAATAATCTTGTTTGGGTGAGATCACGCAATTCATTATTAAATCATAAAGAATTATCTAAAGAAAATGGGAAATCTGAATTTCAACAACGAATAGAAAAGCAAGTAGCTGGAGGTGCTTTGTGGAAAGAAGAATATGTTATTGATGGTGCTGTATGGGAAGGTTTTATAATAAATCGAATAGGTGATAAAAATTTCTTTTCCATTTTAGGGGACAGAAGCGAATATGAATTTTTCTTAGGTGGGCTAGAAACCATTGGTTGCGGTTTAATGGAGGTATTATGATTAGTTATCAAGAGTATGAAGAACATATTTGTTTAATTATGCAAAAAATGTTAAAATCTAAAGATACGATAAATTTAAAAAATTTTCATTTAAAATTAGATGAATTTAAACGAGCAGAGAGAGAGAAAAATAAAGAGCATAAAACTCCAAACTTTAATAGAATTAAAAAAGATTTTCTTTTGTTATTAAATAAAGATAAAAGTCTGGCCGCAGATATCGCGATTTCTGGCTATTATTTAGCCCAGTCCAGCTGGGAAAAGAAAATAGTTTCTATTAAAATCGACAATGGCCAAGAATTATTAAAAACGCATAAAAATCTCAGTTTTTTAAGAAATAACAAAATTGATGAATCTACAAAATATTTAAATGATCAATTAACTAAAAATAATCGACAATTAAATTGTTTGTTTCATTCTCAAATTATTATTAAGGAACTTATTTTATTAAAAACATACGCTGAAATTTTTAAATTAAATTACAATATAAAGGATGAATAATGAATAATTATAAAGATTGGGCTGATGTGTTTAATAAAAAACATTTTCATGTTTTTTTTCAAAAAACTATAGCGTCTAAGAATTTTTTAAGTGCAGAATTGTTTTTAAAAACATATTTAGAAAATGGATTAAGTAATTCTAAAGCATTTAAGCAACAAAATATAAGAATCTTAAAAAAAACAAATGTAAATATGGTTACAGCATGCTGCTATCAAAATTACAAATATCCCAAATCATGGACAAGCACAGTTAAATATAAACTTTACGTCGGAAATGGAATGTCTGATGTTTATTCTTCATTCAGACTAGATGAAAATAGCCAAAATAATGAGTTATTTGATAGAACCAAAGGCAAAATGAAAATAAATCAATCCACCATCCTTCATCCCGTAACACTGCGCCCATATATTCCTGGGAGCAGTATTCATGGTGCATTTAGAAGTTATCTCGTGTTACAATACGGGCTCAAAAAAGAGCATAAAAAATTAATTGATTTTATATTTGGTAATATCGACAAAGATAATGGGCATAGTGGTATTGTATGTTGTTTTGATGCTCATCCTATTGCTCAGGATGCCGGTACGTTGCCGGATGATTCCTTAGAGGTAAGTGTTATTAGTGGCGGTATGAAAGATGGAAATATAATACCACTTAATTTTATCAATGTTAAAAAAGGAACAAAATTTCAATTTAATATGCGTGTACGACCATTGTCAGAATCATGTATTAACACTTTAATCAATATAAATAATAAAACAGATAAAATTGAATTTAATTTAAAAAAGGATGATCCTTTAGATATTCAAATTTCAACCATTCAAAATCGATTATATGCATTATTTAAAGAGTTTTTATCGCATGGAAGTATAGGCGCACGAGAAAGTGTTGGCTGGGGAGAATTTGAAGATGTTACAGAAAATTAAAAAGAAGTATTTTAAAATTTTTCTATTGTTTTTAAGTGCGGCTTTTGCGGCTAAATCGCTTGATTTAACTGGAAATATTATTGTAGATTTTATTATTTACATAAAGGATGTAATAAAAAATCTAGAAAATTATCAATTTGGAATTAAATATTCGAATTTAATAGATATCATTGTTCAGTGTATATCGCCAATAATATTAGCCGTTCTATCTTTTTTAACCGGAAGAGCAGGATTTAATGTATTAGACGAATTTTTTCAGAAAAAAGTTCAAAATTATGAAAAATTACCATTAGATGTAAAAAATATTGTAACAAATGTAGAATATTTTTTTGGTGGTGGACAAACAGGAGATTCTAGTAAAAAAGAGAAAATTTCTAAAGATAAAAGTTATTTGAAAAGAATGGGTTATCCAGATATGACACTGGAACAAATAATACTTAATATACCAGAGGAGCATAGAAGAATATTAATTCTAATATTAATTGAGCATCAACTCAAATATATAACAAATATAACAAATAAAGAATCAATTTTATATAAAATCAAGCAATTAAATGTTGTTGAAAAGAATTTGGCGATCTTTAATTCGTACCCAACATTAAATTCCTTAATGACAAAAGAAGAAGAGGGGCATTTAATTTGGCTTTGTAAAGTTGTTAAACAAAAAAAAATATTAAGCGATAATATTTTAAATGAAACCAAGGATTTGATGGACCTCTTTAATATAAAAAAAGAGCTAACGGAAATTTTTCATAAAACATCTACGTACTTACCGGTTTTTAATTTTATTTCTCAGAACCCTCAATTATCTAATGTTATTTTTATGCATACTCAAAATGACAAAAATATGTTACCTTTAATAGAAAAAATGTTTAATAGTTATTTTGATGTTTTACAGATAGAAAGGGATCGTATTCCCAACATAAAAATATTCCAATATAATGAACATAAAAAACATAGTTTACCACATCTAACAACTGATAATATTGAAAGCATTCAAAATGCATTTAAAAATATTGAGCAAGAAATGAGTGAAAATCGAACGGCTTTTTATATACAAGGAGTAGGTGGAATCGTTACGCTATTTGGTTATCTGGCGGAATCTACAAATTCATTTTTAATTACATCTGAAGAAAATAGAACTATCATATCACATGATAATCCATCTTTTATGACCTATTGCATAGCAAAATTTAGTCACCCCATCCAGCATTTCAATAAATGACCTCCGGGTCATTTTTTATTGCCTTTTACAATAATATATTTATAAAAAAATCACACTTAGGAGGCCATTTTTGACGTTCAAAAACGAATATTTTTACGTTTTTTATAATTGTGAGTATGGGTCTAAATTTTTATAGATTATCACAACGTATTGTATTTTTCTGTTGAAAAGATTAAAAATAATGGTGTAGAAAGGAAATAAGTATGCTATTATTCTATTAATACGCGATGTGCGTAGCTTGAAAGAGCAACACTTCGTTGAATGGTTTTTGTCATTTTTAATACGCGATGTGCGTAGCTTGAAAGGCGCTTGAATAATGCGAACTGCTTGGTGATTTTTAATACGCGATGTGCGTAGCTTGAAAGTCAATTTCAACGCAGTATTTTACTATATCAATTAATACGCGATGTGCGTAGCTTGAAAGGCTGCTAAAGTCTGAATTATCATAAAGAGGTGTTAATACGCGATGTGCGTAGCTTGAAAGCAGAGCTTTGTTCATATTTACATTTTTTACTTTTAATACGCGATGTGCGTAGCTTGAAAGATACCAGGATAGGCTTTAGTTACAGCCATATCTTAATACGCTATATGCGTAGCTTGAAATAAGTTTTCAAGATAGGTAAATTCTTGAATAAGGTAATACGCGATATGCGTAGCTTGAAAGTTTTCTATAGCGTAATTTTCGTAGCGTTGGTTGTAATACGCGAATGCGTAGCTTGAAAGTTCACGGTGATAATACTGTATGGAGCAGGGCGCTAATACGCGATGTGCGTAGCTTGAAAGGTTAAGATGAACCAATCGGTCTTCTCAATTTGTTAATACGCGATGTGCGTAGCTTGAAAGGCATATTTTGAAGTAAATATTTCTATCATGTTTAATACGCGATATTCATAGCTTAAAAGGACTCGATAAGCAATACAGCTTGATATTCATTTTAATACGCTATATCCCCATCCTAAAATTAACAATCACATTAAGTTAGTTAATACCCTCACCCAAATAAAAAACCGCCCCTAAGGCGGTTTATGGTTTAATCCATCCGGTGTCTACGCATGCTTTCAGATATTGGACTTGTTCTTCCCGTGTGGTGGTTTTAATCCATTCTTGAAGGTCGGTCATATTGACATCGAAAATGTTAATTCGTGGATACACGATACTATCTATTAAATCTGGTACAATATTGATTGCCCAAGCTTGCACATCCGCTGGCAGATAGGCTTCTACTTTTTCAAACATATCGTCGGTATATTTGCAACGTTTACCGTCTGCACGATTAAAGCCAATCGATACAACCCAACCGCAGAATTGATTGTCCCACATGTTTGGAACACTTTTATTGTCCCAACTATTGGGATCATAAACAGGATCATCATCGTCACAGGATGTTATCTCTTTTATGAAAGCGAGTTCTTTTTCAACAGCAGCTTCATCTTTTAAAAGGTCAAACAACATCTCTTTAAGACTGTTATCGTCAAAATCATCAGTATCGACTTCATCATCTATCGGATTTTCTGTAGTTTCCTCGAAAAGTTCGTCATCACCATCATCGATTTCAACGTCTTGTACACATCGACAAATTGTTTTGATAAACAATTCAGCTTTTTGATAATCCAAACTTCTCAACATAGGTTCACATTCAGGATTTTGGCAATACCATAAAACTAAAGATTCTTTTTTCGGTATACGATACTTTGATCTCGGATTTTTAAAATTCATGTAATCATGATAGTCTATCAAGATGGTGTTTTTAGTGGTTTCTCTCATAGCTTTATTGTAGACTTTGAAGCCATAAATGTCAATATCCAGCGATGATATTGACATACCCTTTTCATAGAATTATAATTAAAATATCTATACATCCAAATAAGGATTTTCCAATGCGTACATCAACATACATGATAGGTTGCAATGTGTTTTTTACCGTGCTCGTGGTAGCATTATTTCTCAAAGCCTTATCATTACCTGCTATCCATCATGACAGTCAAATGTTTATCTTTGGTATGACCGCCTTTTCAACGTTTGGTTTAACCATGATGTGGCGGTCGGCATTACGTTTTCGTCACTGGGAACATAAAAGTCTCAACAAAGATTAATCAATGACAAGCTCTACTTCTTCTTGGGCCAAAGGTGAATGAAACCATTCGGACCATTCGACGTTGAGATCATCCAAAAGTGCGAATACACCGAGTTGAATACTTTGGGGTGTTTCTTGTATCCACCGAAAAAATGCATTATCCACTTTGAAAAGATTAATGTTAGGAAACACGATGGGTTCCGGCATACTTTCCAATACCCATTTGACCCATTCTATGAATTCTTTTGGGGCACCATACATGAGATGTTCCCTAATTATTTCTACGTTACCATGCTCATTACAATAGAAAAAGGAGTGTCCTTGACGTTCTATTAAGTCATCATTGTACGTATTCAGCATACGTAGTTCATTAAGACCTTCAAAGCCGTACAATGTGATAATCGCGTTCATAAGAGTCTCACGTCGTGCTGATGTAAGGTCTAATTCATCAAGAACAGTTATTATCCCTTGCATACCATTCATACCTACGACATATTTGCCTTTGGTATATTGTATAAAAAAAAGCAATAGCATATATTCAACTGGAACCCCCATCTGAGTATCCATTTGAAAAATATGATTCTTTGGAATCTGAAATTTGGTGGTTTGGAAAAAATTATTCATAGTGGATTTATGTTATGTGTATATTTCAATATATTATCAATATAAGTTATTAAATTGTTCGTATAATCGATATCTTCGATATAATCATTCATGTAATAAGGATGATTCATTTGTATTTGTTCGTTATAATAGTCAGAGAGTTTTGGATTCCGCCCAGATTGTTGTGCCCACATACTCACGTCTACCCAATTATTTTCTCCTATCAATTGTTTAATCAGGGTATCTACTAGATCATTAAACGCAATAAGATAATCATCACCATCTATGTCTTCGCTATGCGATTGTAAATTTTTAATTTCATTTTGGATGTTGATTCCACGGGTATTTTGGATATATTGAAACACATCCACATCATATTCAAAAGAATATGTTGGACTCATTCCACTTAATAAAACAATTGTTTCTGCTATTGTTAAATTATTATCTTTTAAATAGCTGTGAACGAGTGGGCAATCACCGTATGTTATTGATTCAAAAAATATAGCTTCTGCAGGAGTGATATTATGCAGCTTTAACAAAGAGGATGGTACCTTTGTTAATTTTAATTCAATAGGAACAGAAAAAGATATTTCACCATTCGTTTCTGTATGCATCTGAAAGCTTTGATTTCCAAATGCAAGTTTTTGAAATTCTTTTGAATAATGGATCATATCATTGAAATAATATAATGGTTTTAGCATTACGTGAGCATCAAAAAATACATAAAATTTTTCCATTAAATCTAAATATTCATTTGGTTTTAAGTACGATCGATTCATGGTCATAATTTTATATATATCTTGATAGAGTTTTTCGTATTCTGATGCATCTACATCCTGCAGATGTTGTGCAATGAACAACAATGTTTTTTGATAGTGAACCTTATTAGTTTTTGCAGAAATAGAGGATAAAAGTCCACGCATAAGAAAATATATCGCAACTTTATCTTGCGATAAAAGGGACCAATGTTGCGTGTACTGTGCTAAATCATTGTAATCCAATACTGTTGTTTGAGGTGATGACGATGACCAATCGACTATTTTTACTTTTTGATGAGATATCGTAACGCGTACATTTGATGACATATATGTTCCTTATATTTTATTATACCTCATTTTGTGAATTTATCTATTCATTATGTTTCTAACTTATCACAAGCTCTATCTCTTTGTGATTTTTCGATGAATGAAACCATTCTGACCATTCAACATTCATGTCGTCAAGAAGAGCAAAAAGACTTAACTGTTCATGTTTGGGTGTCTTTTGTATCCATTTACAAAAACTGTCATCCACTTTAAAAAGATTCAATTTGGGCAAAAATATTTCTTCGGGAAGAGATGTAATCAGCCATTCAATCCATGTATACAATTCTTTATCTATGTCTAACTCGTTGAATATTAATTCAATTTTACCGTCGTCATTACTATAATAGAGATTTTGTTTTCTATAGTCCAGAAATAGTTCTCGAAACGCGTAATTCATATTGTTGATGTTAAAGCCGTCAAATCCAAAAATGGCTAATATAGCGGACATAATTTTTTGATAACGTTCGTCGGTGATATTCAGACCACGCATATAAGTTTCGATTTCATTTAAACTTTTAAAATATCCATTTTTATGGATGAGCATGATTAACAAAAAATATTCAGCCGGAAATGATGTTTTAGACTGTCCATTCAGTTGAAAAATATGATTGGGTGGAAAATCAAGCTTTTGTGTTTTTATCAAAGAATTCATATGGTTATCATATCATAAAACCGGCTTGACAATTGCCACCTTTTAGGTTATAGTTATTTTATGTATTTTATCACCAGCAACTTCGCACTGTTACTCACGCTCCTTCGGGAGTGCTGATAACCTATGTGTGAACGTTTACGGTTATGGCGCTTCTGAAGGAGCGCCATTTTTTTATTATTGTTTAAAAATATTGAACACGATTAAAAGGATAAAATCATGAAAAAAAGTATTGTACCTATGTTTCCGTATCCGTCAGGCACCATGCATATGGGGCACGTTCGCAATTATGCGATTTCTGACGCTTTCGCTCGTTATTTCCATGTGAAAGGTTATGACGTGCATCATCCGATTGGCTTTGATGCCTTTGGTTTGCCTGCCGAAAATGCGGCTATTCAATATGGCGTGCACCCGAACACGTGGACCCAAGAGAATATGGCGACTATGTCCGCCGATTTGCGCTCCTTGTATAATATGTTCGACAAGTCTAGTTGGATAAGCACGTGTGATCCCGCTTACTACACGTTTGAACAAGAGTTCTTTAAAGAAGCGTATCGTCAAGGTTACATTTTTACCAAAGAAGAATACGTGAATTATGATCCCGTGGATAAAACTGTATTGAGTAATGAACAGGTGATTAATGGTAAAGGGTGGCGCTCGGGTGCCCCTGTCGAACGTCGTCGTATTCCCATGTTCTTCTTTGATATCCGACGTTACGCGAAGGAATTGCATGAAGGTATTGACACATTGACCGAATGGCCAACCTCTGTCAAAAGGATGCAACGTGAGTGGATTGGCTATCGTGAAGGTGAGGTTATCCCCGTGACCATTAACGATGTGTCGTATGAAGTATTTATCAATAGCGACAGTGTTAACACTATGGTTTTTGGTGTCAATACTCCTTTTGCGTTGGCGATAACCACCCCGGACTATGAAGCGTGGATACAACAGCAAGGCTCCGTGTCAGAAAAACATCATAAAGGTCAAACATCGTGGTATGTGACTGGTTACGCTGTGATGGTGGAGGGCCGCTCTATCCCCATTGTGATTGACCCTCATGGCCATGACCACACCGTCACGAGTGATACCGTGGTAGAAGGTCAATTCCAGCATGTGGGGGCGGCTCTACAAAAACGCATGGGCGTTTTTGTAAAATTGCATCAATGGTGTATTTCTCGACAGCGTTATTGGGGTAATCCGATACCGATGTTTGAATGTCCACATCATGGTGTTGTGCCAAGTGTCGGGTATCGTAAAGTGGATATTCACCGGACCGAACACGACAATGATGTTCCTGAGTGTGGATGTCAGCATGCGCACCCCATTACGGATACGATGGATACTTTTGTACAATCGGCGTGGTATTATCATTACTACCGGACACGTTCACAAGGTGGACATTACGGTATTACCGACTCTGAACATGTAATTGATATGTATATTGGTGGTATTGAGCATGCGACGATGCATTTGATTTACACGCGATTTTTTCATAAAATGATGCGTGATATGGGATATGTAAATACGTCGGAGCCTATTGTTCGGTTGATGACACAAGGTATGGTGTGTAAAAAATACGTGAATGCAGAAGGTGAAACCGTTAGTGCAAAAATGAGTAAATCGATTGGTAACATTGTCGCACCTGGTCCGTATATTCGGGAATATGGCAGTGATGCTGTGAAAATGGCGATGATTTTTGCCGCTCCACCGGATAAAAATTTCGATTTTGAAGATAGCGCTATTATTGGCACATCACGTTTTATTACCCAAGTAAAACGTTATTTCAACGGTGACGCAACAGCGGCTCAAACATATTCGGTGGAAGAATGTGCCCGTGCGATTGAGACGATGAAACGTCATGCGGATAAAGTATTTACATCCTCACATGGTAATATCAATACGTTTGTTCCGCAGGTTATGACATCGTTTAAAATATTGAGTCGAACCATCTTCCCGGATAAAACAACCCAACATGATTATAATAGGCAATGGGCACAGTATGCCTGGATTGTGATGCCTGAGACTATGGACGGTATCATCCCATCCTAACTTCTTGTTCTTTCGTCTTGCCGTGAAACGGCAAGACGATAATGACACTATAAGATTAAATCACACTCTTGGTTGTTAACATGATCATCTGAATACCAACATTGTATCCATGTGTCTACCGCATGATCTTTAAGCGGAATCGACGTAAGCATCTCAGCCAAACAACGGTGTTCGGGTTGTTCAATATCTTCAATCGTATAATCCAATGATCGTTGATACGAGGACATTTGTAACCATGTTAAATAATATTCGACCAACGTTATCTTACATGCGGTTTCCTTATCGCATTCATCATAGTTGAGTTCTTCATAGTTGAGTTCTTCATCGTCATCACAAGAGGAATAAGCACTACACGATGAGTTATAGTCATCATTGTTATTATAGTCGTCATCATCCTCACCCATGGAATGCATGAGTGCATCGTTATAATGTTTCTTATTCAATGTGGATAGTAACAAATAAATCATATGTTCTTGATATACCGATTCCTCACACTGTATTAAGAAATTGAATGGATAATGTTTTTCCCATAGTGGATATGTTTTTTTCATTTCAAAGATGGTAGCATACCAATGGAGTGCGCATAATTTATCGGATGTATTTAAATCAACATAGTCGTTATAATAATGTTTCAGATGAGAACGGTAAAACTCCATCCAAAATAATGGGTCATGAATGGAATGCAGCCACGTTTTAAGGCACGCATCCGTGTCTACCCGTAACAACCATTTAAACATTAATCGATACATCATCCCGCGTGTTATCTCATCATAAGGTTGTAAAAAATTGACAAAAAATTCAATATTCTCATGATTTAACATATAACACTGTTTACCTAACGGAACATCGTGTTTGGATAAATCATAAGTCGAAGACCTATAAGGATTCAAGGATGTGTATTTTTTAAGACTATTGATATCCCGGTTTTGAATAGCGAGGAGTAAATGCATAGCGTCATTGTATCACAATTCGCATACTATGATATAATGAACATATGATTAAACTTAAACCGCTTCCCACTTTTCAAGTTTCGTATTTTTTAGAAAAAACTCAAACAGAAATTTCTTATAAAAGTAATAATATTTTAGATTTTTTAGTCATGGATTATTGTATTAGCCATATTGTTTGTCCGAATTTTGGAAATAGTACTATTGTGGATAATATTATACAGTCATCTTTGTTCGATGACGAGGATTTAATCTATTATCAGACATTCAAAAATTTTGATTTTATGGATGTGACATATACCTTTTTTAGTCAACGAGCTGATATTCACCCCAGCAATATGTTAGAGGTTATCATCGAATATTTACATTATTATGTTCCAGATATTGAACAATGGCCACGTATTATGGATTCGTTTGATATTATGACATTAGATATTGAACATTTTAAAGAAATAATAGCAAAACCAGAACTGATGTCTTTATTAGAATTTTCTACACTTCAGAATCTTTTGGAAAAAACACCTGTTGTGGAAGAAACACATCTTCATGTATAATATTCTTCTTCCTATTGTCATTTATCATTTACTATAGTATGATAATATTTTGGGAGGTTGTATGAACTTTTGTCCAACGTGTGGAACCAAACGCGCATCGAACGTATGTGCATGCGGTTATCAATTTGAACGTAAAAAAACGCAACATAGAGAACATCGTCCGAAATATACTTTTGTTCGGGATGAAAATGCCATTGCACAACTCCACAGCATTCGTGCAGCGCGCGCCAAAAATTATTTTATTGGTATGATATTTGTAACGACCTGTATTGCCGTCGCTATTGATGTTCAAATGTATGAAAGTAAAAACGTCGAACCATATACCTATGCTATACCTTTTATTTTTGCTTGGATAATTTCATTATTGGGTTTACAAAAAACCGAAAATAATGAACAAGAATATTATTCATTGCCAAATACTAAGAACGACAATGGTCAACATCAATGCTTGTTTTGTGGCCATCGTGGTATCTACAAAAGCACCATTTATAAAACAAACACAGTGGTATCCAAATGTTCGAAATGCGAAGAAGAACTCTTCCGTAGTTGAATATGAAAATACCTTATTTTAGAACGGTAGATTTTGTAATGTACGCGATATTGATTCCATATCTCATGTATTTCTGGGATGAGGTATATCATCCTAAAATCATGAGTATTATTCATTATTTTCAAGGATGGTTATGAAAGAATGTGACCATTGTGGAAAAATGTGTGACGATTCTGATACTGTTTGTCGTTATTGTGGTTATGAATGGGACCATAAAAAAACTGCGTCTTTCAGTTATCAACGGTGTCTCTTTTTTATCATTATATTCATTTTTGTGTTGTATATTGTTTTAAAATGATATCAAGGTATTGTCAAACACAATCTTAAATGCTACTATAATCTTATAGGAGAATACTATGAAATTTTGTCCAGAATGCGGAACTGCCATGAATGGTGCAACGGTGTGTGGTTGTGGTTATAAGATTCAAACTTCCGTTGTTACACTTGAATCTGCACGTGAAAAGTTTTTAGAACTCAAAAAAGAGCGTGCTTTAAAACGATTGGGTATTGCTGCCGCCATTATTGTTCCTATTTGGCTTCTGGTACTATCAACCGGAGAATACGGGTTTTTAATCTTTGCTATGCTTTTCGGAGCTGTTGTTTTTGGTAGTGTCCATTTTCATTCCGCATTGACCAATGCGGAATATCATGCCATTCCTGGAACACACGATGCCAATGGTGAACATGTTTGTGTTTTCTGTGGTGGGCAAGGCTTGTATCGCAAAGGGATTCAGAACAGTTCGGCAGTACAGGCACGCTGCACTAAATGTGGTACCGTTTTGTTTCATGAATAATATAGGATACCATTATGGATTTTAAATTCTGCCCCAAATGCAGCACCCCACGAACAACCGCACGTTGTTCGTGCGGTTTTGTTTTTAAAAACCACAAACAGGTCAAAAAACAGTATCGTGAAGTATTTACGCCAAATGAGGACGATGTTCAATACTATGAAGAATGTAGAAAACAAAGTATCAGACGCGTGTATATTTTCAAATCTCTTGTGATAGTACCGTTCGCACTTTATATAGCTTACCTGTATTTTGTGAGTGTGAATAAAGATCTGTTGCCCTTTATGACGGTCGCTTTGATTATGATGATCTTCATAACTCCAAACACAACGCTACATCGTAACCATTATTATACGCTATCAAGTTCTATGACACGAAATGGAAATCATCAGTGCATCTTCTGTGGTGGTCGTGGCATTTACCGCAGCACGATTTATCGAACGAACATCACCATTGCGCGTTGTACATCCTGCCAACGTATTTTGTTTCGTGAATAAAAAAGCTCCGTGAGGAGCTTTTTATACATTCAAAGATATTTCTTCTACAATACCATGAGAAGCCATATAGTCTGTCCAATCTAACTGCATATCTTCTAACAAGGTCAGTAAGGATACTTGTTCTTGTAAGGACGTGGTTTTTATCCATTCGTCAAATGCGGTTTCATCTAACGCATAGGGATTGATACGCGGAATCATAATCTGTTCCGGTAAGTGTGGTAAAAGGTATCGTATCCATTGAGCCCATGTATTTTTGATAACCGTTGTTTCGACGATATACAAACCATCATCATCCGTATAATAAAATTCATTCAGTCTTCGCTTATCATATTCACAATATGTATCTACTATATCGTCCAAGGTGATAGAATCTATATTCTTGAGATTTTCCGTCGCATCTAACTCCTCATCTTTATCACCAAACATTTGTAAGAGCATACATATATATTTTTTAAGACGCTTTTCAGTCCAATTGTGAGTATTGGCCCCTTTAACTATCTCATTTAATTCCGACATTTCTTCCATCAAATGAAACAACCAGACATAATGCGCAGGAACCAAACAATTATTGTCACTGTGTGCAATGGTGAGATATGGTTTTGGAATATTAATTTTTGTTTTCATAAATTATGATATCATACATTATGAAATTTATTTGTCACACCGAACATGAAACCATCCATATCCACTATCATTCAGAGGACGAGTTAGTATCATTTAATGGTGATGCATGTATCCCACTTCAAGACGCATTTCATCATCCTGCATTTTATGCGTATTATAATAACAAACTTCAAAACATTCACGCCATTATGAATGATTGGGATATTTTTGACGATGAAGACCGGATAGAACCGAATTTTTTAAGTGTGATGCAACATGCGGTTGAATTGGAAAATCCCCACAACATCCATCCTTCCGTTCGTTTGGAACAAGGTTATGAAGATCTCATCATTATCAATCACATACGATATTTTATGTATCGACAAGGCTCTCTGTGGTATATGTTACATTGTGATGAAACTCATCATTTGGTCACGGAACAAGAACAATTGTATGCCGCATGGATAGGAACACGCTATGCCTCTTTGTTTTTTGAACATAGATTTACAGCATATAAGACGCCACGTTCATTAGAACTTCCACCTATGAGATGTGACGAACACCTACAATTAATAGCGGAATATAACATGATGCATGCGATGACACCCATCCCGTTTGAACAATGGTACGCGTTAAAATCAGCATCGCAAACCATTCCGTCTTGTGAAGAATCCTTGCTTATTTGACACAAGGACATTTATAGGTTAATATAGTATTATGAAACGTTCACATTTTATGGGCATTATTAATGTTATGTTGTTAATGCTTTATATCGTCATTTTAACTCGAATTCAGATGACATCACTTTTTCTTCCTCTGTGTATTGTTTTTGTCGGGACACAACTGATGCTTTGGATTCCTTACTTTAATATGCGTAACATTGAAGCTCGAGAATCCACAAACGAGCGTTGACAATTCCTATTTTATTTGCTAAAATGAACGATACTTACTCTGAAAAACACTATGTATACCTATTCTCGTTTTTTTGTTGGCACACCACTATCTCAAGTGGCGAATTTACAGGATGTATGGTCTGAATTATCCAGCCTCATTCAGGAGGCTGATTTTTCGCGTCACGACGTTAAGGATTTTTTGGATAATCCCACGGATCCTGACTATGAAGTATCGTCTGCTCTTTTTGCGATTCTCACAACGTTGGCCGACCTTAACCCGTCTTTGGATGATTTTGAAAAAAGTACAGGTAAAACCGTTGATTTTGAACAATCGTACCATGGTGCCGATGATGCGCCCGTTATTTTAGGCTTTTATGTCGATAACCTTATTTCGATTCCAGCTTTTGGTTGCTACGTTTTTGACTTTAACGATAAGAAACGACAAAAAATAAACGATTATATCACAATGTTAAGTGATATTCTCGCGCCATTGAAGCTGCAATATCCCGTGAATCTTTATGTCAATAATCATTCTTCGTAAAAAAAGCCCATCACGGGGCTTTTTTTATTCACATCGCTCACAATGTTTTTGAACATAATTCCAACATCGCGGACATTTGTGATACGCCGCATCACTGGTAAGAACATGCACACGATAATCACCATGCGCAACATAGGAGGTATGGAAAAAATCTTCCCAACGACAGACTTCTGGTAAATCAACTGGCAAGGTTAATCCTACTTCTTGACGACTTTTGACTGTTTTGTTTTGCTGGAGCGGTTCGAGCTTCGCTAAGTGTTCACCTCGGAGACGATAATATGTGTCCCAATCATGATGCACCACACCAACATCGTATGAACTCATGGCTACAGAACCGCTCACGCCGAACTCGGCGGTCATAAATGGGGCATACACATTCAAAAATGGAACCACCATCTTTGATAACTCGTGTAAAGCATTCACGGCCAATTGGCGATCTTCACTCGTAACATCATCTAAATACAAGGTATTTTTTACTACGTCAAAGTATTGATGGCTGACTGTTTCCAATAATTGATATAACTTTTCTAAACCCATCTTCAAGTTATAGTCTTTCCATGCCTTGACGACCTCTTGTAAGCCCTTAGAGACTTTCTGTAAAGTATAACGATGCATATCCGCGCGTGGATGTGTCGTCAAATTCACTGGATACATCTCTTTTTCGTCTTTCAAAACACTTTCAAGGAAACGTACCGTTAAACGAAAACGCTTTAAGACACCTTCACAGGCTTGTAATTTCGAAGGTGCAAAAACTGCGTCCAAACCTTCTTCTTGACTGGCTGCCCACACACGTAAAACGTCATTACCATAACGAAGTTGCAAAGTCTCTAATGGTTCCGCATTACCTTCGGACTTACTTAGTTTACGACGGTGTTCATCTAAGACAAAACCATGACATACCACATGTTTAAAGGGCATCACATCATGAACCGCAACGGTAAGCCATAGTAAGGATTGAAACCATCCACGATACTGATCTTTACCTTCAACAACAAGATCCGCTGTACTCAATCCATTAAACAGACGGTGATTGACGACATTACCACTATCAAACCATACATCTAACACATCTCGATTTAATTCCACATCGGGATGTTGTGCTAAAAAGTGTTGCACTACCTCATCTTCAACACCATGAGATAATGCTTCTAATAATGACAAGGTTAACGACGCATCAAAGGTGTTATGACGACTCACAAAATACAGTGGTGTGCCCCAACGACGTTGGCGACTCAGACACCAATGTGGACGTGACGATACCATCCCTGCCAATCTATGTTTTACCTGTTCAGACAAAGAACTATTCTCTAATACAGATAATACGCGTTCTCGCACTGTATGCAATTCCAAAAAGACTTGAGATGCCGCACGATAATATACGGGTGTCTTATGTCGCCAACAAACTTGGACATCTTCCTGGGTCACACTGTGATGACACAATACATTTTTTTTTGTGAGATAATCGACAACCGCTTTATTGGCTTTCAGATAATACATGTTTGACAACCACGAAACTGTCTCATCGAAATGCCCTTCTTTATTGAGTAAAGACATCGGTGCGACTCCGTTGGTATGACAAAGCTCAAAATCCTCAGGACCATGCGCGGCAACCACGTGCACCCAACCGGTCAACCCAGGTTCAACAAAATCTGCCATCCATACCGAACTTGGATCTTGTGTTACTGGATTTTTACTCATGAAACCCTCAAAATACGAACCTTTCACCACACGTTCTGGAGTGGTATCGGATACAAAGTCTACGTTATGGTCCAACGAAACAACATAGGTTACACCCTCAACCGAATATAAACCATAGTCGAGTTCTGGATGTACCGCCAATGCCTGATTCATGGGAACTGTCCATGGTGTCGTTGTGAATACCACCGCTTGAAAGTGTTCATCACCTCGCGATACGGGCATCGTCCAATAGAGTTTATGTTTGTCTTTTTTCGCCGATTCTAACTCGGCTTCCGCGAGACTGGAACCACAGCTTGGACAATGATGCACCGGATATGGACGGTACGACAATAGATTTTTTTCGAGCAGTACTTTGAGGCTTTTGTAACTGCTCTGGCGCATTTCTGGGGAAAGGGTGAGATAAGGGCGCCCCCAATCTGCGGCGACACCTAAACTCCGAAATTGCCCGCACTGGTCACGATGGGAGCGAAGCGCCTGTTCACTTGCGAGGCGGAATAAGGTTGGGGTGTCGACCTGTCCATGGAGGCGCTCTACGTGCAGTTCAAGGGGCAGTCCATGGCAATCCCAGCCCGGTTGAAAATCAACGGACTGCCCCATAACACGATGGGTTCTTACGAACATATCTTTCATGAGTTTATTTAACGCATGCCCTAAATGGGCATCACCATTGGCATACGGTGGGCCATCTACTAAGGTAAAATCGGCATGTGATTGAAAAACGCCCTCACTTACAAGGTGAGATAATGACCCTTCGGAAGAAGGTTGATGTTTAACAGCAAAAGTGCTTTTAGGAACGTAAACGGGTTTCATAATGTATTCTCCATAATTTTTTGAATGAAATGTGTTGTAACTATTGTATCGACAACACGAACGAGGTTATTCATGGAATGGCATCGCTTACGCGATGATTATAATTATGGACGCACGTATCTTCATCAACGACGTTGACGGGTTAGAATATTGAGATACGTGATTAAAATACATACTATGAGTATATATCACACTGCGAGACCTTGTCAAATACTTTTTCAAGGATTATACTTTAACTATGAAGATTGCACCACGTTATCGTCGACTTTGCCTAGAACTTTGGTGGATGCCATGGGTCTGGATGCTTTCGTTTCGTTTTTCACTATTACTCACGGCTTGTCTTGCTTTTTATACACTTATGGTAATTTATGACTTCTTGCACGCTTCCAATCCCACGAACCATTGATATCTTTGCATTATTTTTTCGAGAAATATCGATACAACCAATATTTATTGACGAGTTTATTTTCTTGTCTCCTCTAACTTTATCCCACTTTCCAAAGGCGCATTATATTGTCAGTATCGATAATAAAATGGTGCTCTATTCTTCTGAAGACCAACATAATGATATCATCGCATTTATCATGCACTGGTTTGAACAACACGATTTACTATGCTTTCCTTTTTTCGGTGTTTCATTACCTTGGTATCAATGGATAGAACTTGTATTGCAAAAAGAAAATTTTTTAATGATCTATAGTACTACACAATGTTCTATTACCGATTTTTTTCATAACAATGGTATATTTGAAACCGAATTGATTATTGACTAAATTGTTTCATTATGGTATAATAACTATACTTAAGGAGAAAACATGGCTATTGTTCTGAGACAAAACTATGAATGGATGGGTGTTGTTGGATTTGATACATTTATTGCTTTGGATATTACACAGACGGAATTTGAAAAACAGCTTGAACGCTATTATGTTTGCCATCAAATTAAACTCGAGCGCCACAAAATGGCTGAAAATGACCTTGAAATGTATGAGTTGGAAAAACAGCGTGTTGTCATGACTCAACAGCAATATGATGATTATCTTTCTCGTTCTGTTCAATTTGAAATTGCAGATTTCACGCTTCTCGATAATGTCGTTTTTGATAATTTTGACGATTACAAAAATTCATTCACTATCAAAGATATTTCGCAAGAAATGTTTCTTGAAATGAAGAATGTATTTTCTTGTTATCATCATGGTATCGATGGTCATAGTGGCTACGGGTGCAGTGGTATATTGATGTGTTGTAACTACATCATTGATTTCAAAGTGGTATAATTAAAATTTATGGATGTCTCATGGCTATCATGAGACATTTTTAAGATTAATATATTGACAAACTGTATTTTCAATGTTAATATAGGAACATACTCAAGGAGAAAACATGGCTATCGTTGTAAAACAAAATTTTAACTGGGCAGATGAAATTGATTTTGAAGGTTTCGTAGCGTTAGATGTGGATCGTGAGACCTTCGATGATATGCTCAAACGTTCGTATGTGTGTCACCAACTCTATGATAAGTGGTATGATGATGAGGCCATGATGGATGCCATTGAGAATGGCCAATTGATTTCGGTTACACAAAAAGAATATGATAATGCTTTGAAAAAAAGCATAGAATTTTCTGTCGGTACCAATGAAGAGGTTGACTTTGCAAACTTCAACAGTTATAAAAATTCTTTTTCTGTGAGTGAAATTTCTGCAGAAACATACCGTGACATGAAAAAAATATTTTCCAAGTATGATTCTGTTGGTTGTGGCAAAACCTTGCTTTTCCTTGACGAAATTTTTGATTTTAAAATTGTATAATTAATTGCACACAATAATGATGTCTCATGATATAACATATCATGAGACATTTTTTATTACCTTTGGGTTTATTCTTTTTATCCTTTCCATCGTATGCCGTTAATACAATGGTGATATCCCCTATTCGATTGGATACACCTCATATTCAATCGAATATTAATACTTATACTATTCCTATTATGGTGGATCAGGATATGTCCTCGGGACGGCTAGAAATGGTAACAACAAGCAAACGTGTTTATCCAGATTTTATGATTTATACCACCAAATCTCAATGGACATGGCGATGGAATGCTTTATCTCAACCTGAAAAAAACCACATCTCATTAACCACACAAGAAACTCGGATTCGATCTGCTCTTCATTTACGTGTTCAAGAAGAAACGGTTGGTGGTGGCATAAATCTTAACAATGATACGTCCTATGAATGTGATATGACACTACATGGACGGACGATGCGATTGTGTGATAATACACCTATTTTTTGGACAATAATGCCAGAATCCTTAACGAAAATAGATCCTCGTGAACGTGGACAATATCAAAAAATAGAGCGAAGTATTGGTAATCTTTATTACAGCACTAAAATTTACAGTGATACTCCACTCTATTTACCTTAAGCAACATAAATCGGTTCTTCTTCCGGAAGAGATTTGTTCAAAAAGATATCCGCAATTGCATCCATGATGAATTTATAATAATCATGGCCATGTAACAATTTTAAGGTATCTATTTTACCGTTAATGGGTTTTCCCATGCTTGCAAAAACATACTCAAGACCTTGGAGAGCGTGATGGATTTTCTCTTCTTCAACATTGGAAAGCGCTCCATTTTTTTCATAAAGATATTTGTGACCTATCGTATAATAGGCTGATATTAATGTAAGCAGAGGAGCGTTCATTTCGTCTTTAGCGGCAATATACAGTGGTATCATAGAAAGAACACTATAGACATAATTAAAATTATGATAATAATTCACTTCTCCATTTAAAACATATTTTTGAATGGTCTTATCAAACATAGGAAAAAGTGTTGGTAACAAAATGTCATGTTTGGCTGTTTCTCGGTAATAATCGTCTAAAATATCAATATTTTTGTGAACAGCTAATTGCATGGCGTCTAAAAGAGTTCCTGAGTTTTCAATATGCTCAACATGTTTGTAAGACATTACTCCTTTGACAATATGTGATGCTAAGGGATAAACAAAGGGCATATAATGCCATAATGGACTTTGGGGATGAACCATTGCAATAAGTCGCTCATAATCATGACTATTACCCGACTGAAGAAACGAAAATAGCGTTAAACGTTTACTTGTGGATTCTAATCTCAGATCAGCGTGAAGACGTAACGATGTCTCGATAGGCAATAAACTTGCTTGAAGCATCCACTCTTTATGAATTTCGGGATGACTGAACATTTTTTCCAAAATCTTTTGAAGCCAGAGATAACCACATTTCTGTTGGCTTAATATCAAACATTCTTCGGGTGTTGGCCACGGCATTTCTGCCGGATTAAAGTGTTCACAAAAAACATCCCAGGAGTCATTAGGTAAGCCTTTTTGAATGTCGCGCTCCCAACCTTCTATGGCTTTTTCAGAAATGTTCATCCCGAAAACGACATCGTCTGCAATTAAACGATCCTGGTACATCAATACATATTCTTTGACAAAATTTAACATGATTTATTATAACACAAAGAACCATCGATATGGTTCTTTGTATGTTATTTTTTCTCTACTGTTTTTTTTGTACATGTTAAGTTTTTAACATTTTTAAGGGATAATTTATGGGGCGCTGTGGGCTCGATAAGATTCTCTTGAATAAGCTCGGAACTTGTCATGACAACGATTTGTTTAGATGGGAGCGCCTCGTAAAATTGAATATTTCCAGAAACGGTATCACCTGCGGGAGTATTGCCTACACAAGACAAGCGCATGTTTTTCATATCAAAATTGGCATTGTTGGTCACGGCGACTTGGAAATCACCATTATCCATGGTTATTTGCTTTTCAATGGTTAAGAATTTATTTAATTCATCATACGCCTGAGATGAAACAAAGAATGCAACTATTCCCATGGTCATGATGATGACCATACACACGATCATTTCTGCCGTACTAAAACCTTTTTGATTTCTTTTCATATTTATTTCTCCTTTATAAAATAATTAATTAACTCTTTCACTTTTACCTAAGGTACAACGAATACTCTTGGCATTGAATAACGGGACATTATCGTGCGAAAAGGCATTTAAAACTAAAGGAAATCGCATCATACTTTCTTCTTTGATATCCTTTACAATGATTCTTTTTGTTTCACCTGAACGTATGGTGTCTGGTAGTGTTATCGATACATAATGCTGTGTTTTTTCTTTTTGAATATCACAGGCAAGAAGTGTGTTATAAACAGATATTTCGGAATTATTTTTAATAGCAATAGCCATAGTGCTATCTCCTAATGCATGTTTAAGTTCTACAATTTCAATTTTCTTTAATTCATCTGAGGTTAAAGGTAACTCTAAAATATTTTTGAAAAATACAGAAAATAGAGCAAATATCAGTAAACCTATGGTTAACTCTATATTAGAAAAACCTTGTTTATCAATTTTCATCACATGATATTCTCATACACGTTTTATGAGTGTCAATAGGTCTTATTAAAATTGTGTTATACTATTTATTTAAAGGATAGATTATGAAACAAGGCGCATTTATAGCAGTAACTACAGAACACACTATCTATGAACATTACACTGAAGTAGATGAAGCTACGCAAAAAACGGTGATTCCATTAGCATTAATGTATCAACGCTGGGATGGTTTAATTGGTTTTCCGGGTGGTTTTATAGATGGCGATGAAAATGCCAAACACGCCGCTATTCGTGAATTGGAAGAAGAAATTGGTGTGCAATTGCCATTAGAATTGGCCGCGAAGGTTCAATTTGTTTGCACGCATCAAAATGAAAAAATCGCGGTGCATATGTATCAACTTTCGGTTGATTTTGACACCTTTAAATCTTTTATGGCATCCGCACATAAAGGACTCCATTTTATTGCAGAAGGTACCCCTATTGCTCCACAATTGATGCCTTATCCGAAAGAAAAAGGTTTGACTGCTTTTTTAAAAAATAATTTTGCTTTTGCTGTTAAAGAAGAATTACATTCTTTATTCCAATTTTTGGAGTGGGACAAAAAATATGGCTCCGTTGTCGATAATTACGATAGTTCGTTAGAAAAAAAAGATACAAGTATGGATATGTAACAGTATGAATCCAATATTATTTCACTCGATTAAACAACGATACGAAGCTGTCCCAGCGACACCGCATCATAACGATATCTTTTATCGTGAATATGCTATGGCGGGCGGAACATTAGAACTCACCGACAAATTGAAAGATTCGGAATTGTTAAGTTATCTTCACGGTAAAATATCAACAGAAACATTATTGGATATGGATATTCATATCATGGTGCATCATTCTATGCATTATCATTTCGCTCATCATAAAGATATTGTTCAACGCATTCACCCTCATGTGGCATCCGATGATCTCTTTTGGAATTCTATTATGAAGGTGCATTATCCAGATTTAGCTTCAAGTTCTTTATCTTCTTTGCGTATTTTTGAGCAAAAATGTAGAGAACACGTCGGCAAATTTTTGCCTCCTCAAGAAGATGTTGTTTATTTTCAGCAACTATCGGATGAAGAAATTCTGAGTATTTCGCCAGATGCGATTTATGATGTGTGGAGATATTTGAATGGTAATTATTATGCGCAAAAAACATTAATTCCTAAATTAGCGTTACATCCCCACTTTGATGACGCTTTGAAAAAAAACAAAGGAGTCATTTCATTAGAAGATGCGTTGTTATTAAAAAATAAACATAAACTCAAAATGGAGTCATGGGATAAGGCACTTTTTTCATATACAACTAATATGCTCACACAACGTCCTGAATACTTAACTTTTTTCGGACTTAAAGGTGATGTACCACTGCTAACGTTATATCACTGGAATAAATTAGAGCCGTTATTTGAAAGTGTTGAAGCAACTATTTTAGCTACATGGCTCAACTCCTATGGAAAAAAATTATTACTATCACCTTGGATTTGGTTACCAGACGATTTGGTTCCAGATTATTTTCAATCACATCGCGAGTATTTGAAACGAATATCGACATATTACAAACCAGAAAGCTACTGTGATGCCATGGGTTCTATGTTCGAACGTTTGATACCCTTCTTGAAAGAAGAGAAAATGAAAGCCGATGTAACAGCAGAATATCATTTTTACTGTCACGATGTTTCTGTGATTAACGATCTAATCTCAGATGGGCGTTCTCACTCTTCCTATTCGTTAGATACCTTATTGTATTATCTTTGGTCCAAAAATGATGAAAGTTCACGACTCAAAAATGTAGTTTTTGATATTAATCTGATTTCTCAACCTTTTGGACACTTAGGTTTAGATATTGTTCAAGCACCTAAAGTGCAACAACAAGAAATTGATATTTGCATTTAAAATAAAAACCCCGCAAGGGGTTTTTATTTTTTAAGATAGACCATCAAAACACTTAATGCCGCATCCGTAATACCTTGAATTCGTGATGCTTGACCCAGTGTTTCTGGACGGTACCGTTTTAATTTTTGACGCACCTCCGTACTTAATGCAGGAACGGCATCATAATCGCAGTGTTCAGGAATACGAATATTCGACATTTCTTTCATCTTATCCACTTCTTCCTGTTGGCGTTGAATATACCCCGCATATTTAATGCGAATATACGCCTGCTCTACCGCCGCTAACATTTGTTCACGGGTCAAGTCCACATCTGGATATTCAGTTTGAAGTGCCGATTGCACCACAGGTAATGCACATACTTTGGCATAATCCACAGACGGACGCTTAAAAACATCACAAACTTTAACTGCCGATTTAGGAACAACCTCGACTACAGATTGAATCTCCTCTTGCGTGCAATTATGTGTTCCAATTGTTACTTTATGAAACACGCGTTCATGATGTTCTACCACCATACGTTTTTGTTCAAACATACGATATTGTTCATCCCCCACGACACCAATGGCTCGGCCTTTTTCTGTCAGACGCATATCAGCATTATCTTCGCGCAGATGCAGTCGGAATTCTGCTCGACTTGTAAACATACGATACGGTTCAGTCAATTCTTTGGTCATCAAATCATCCACCATGACACCCAGATACGCTTCGCTTCGGTCTAACACAAAAGAATCATTACCACGTACATAATGGACAGCATTAATACCCGCCAGAAGACCCATCGCCGCAGCCTCGGAATAACCCGTGCTACCAATGATTTGACCCGCCATAAAGAGACCATGAATATATTTGCTTTCCAAAGACAGCTTCAAAGAGCACGGATCGTAATAATCGTATTCAATGGCATACCCAGGACGTGTCAGATGCGCATTTTTCATTCCGGGCATACTACGAATGGCATGGTATTGAACCTCAAAAGGTAGCGAGGTCGAAATACCATTCGGATACCACTCTTGAGAATGCAAACCTTCGGGTTCCAAAATAATTTGATGACTCTCCTTATCTGCAAAGCGTACAATTTTATCTTCAATGCTTGGGCAATAGCGCGGACCAACACCTTCAATCACACCTGTAAACATCGGACTTTGGTCAAAACCCGAACGTAGAATATCGTGTGTTTCCGACGTGGTATGGGTGAAGTAGCATGGGCGTTGTTCTGGATGCATATCTACGGTACCACGCACGCTAAAGACAGGAAGTTCGCCCGTCGCGTATCCATCACTGTATTGTGCCTCTAGCGCCCCAAAATCAATGGATCTACCATCAATACGGGCCGGTGTGCCTGTTTTTAGCCGACCCGTAGGTAGATTCAATTCACGGAGGCGCTCTCCCAGCATCGTGCTTGCCGACTCACCGGCCCGTCCACCACTATGGTTTTGCAGTCCAACATGAATTTTACCATTCAAAAAGGTCCCAGCTGTCAATACGACACTGTGTGCATACACCGTCATACCTAATTTGGTAACCACACCATAAACAGTATCTTCTTTCACCAGCATATCGACCACTTCACCTTGGAAAACTGACAGATTGGGTTGCGATTCCACCATATCTCGGATGGCTTGTTTATACAATTGGCGATCCAAAACAGCATGGGTTCCATACATCGCCTGACCTTTGCTACGGTTCAACACTTTCATATGCAGAGCGGCCTTATCTGCGGCAAGAGCCATCGCGCCGCCTAGCGCATCAATTTCACGGATAAGCTGACCCTTGCCAATACCACCAATAGACGGGTTACAGCTCAGCTGACCTAAAGTATCAATATTACCCGTCAACAAAAGGGTATTGGCTCCCATTCGAGCACTTGCGAGCGCGGCTTCGGTGCCTGCATGGCCGCCACCAACAACAATAACATCAAAAGTAATCGGGTAAATCATGTCGTTTTCCTTATTTCTGAAGAGCTTATTATATCTCTATAAAACCATTTTGTCAATAACATGAATATTAAAATGTGTTATGATAATGTATGACTTCTCTTTCTTATTTTCAAAGATTACAACATTTTTTCGCTCAACCTTCCTTCAGTACGTATAACAGCATTGAAGAAAACATAGGCGAACCTAAAGAAATATTCACATTTATTTCCCAACAACCTTATTATCAACCTTCTGATATTTTAGGTCCTTGGAATAGTGATCTGCGCCGAATGATTTTGTTATCCTATAAATCTATTTTGCATGCTGACGAGAGTCCTGTTCTTCGACATCGTTACCATGATAACTTGGTTTGGACACAAGAAGAATTAGATTTCTTTCCATCTATTTGGAATAATCCTGAAGAAATTGGAAATCTTATTTTTAATATTAGTCTTAAAAAACCTTATGCACATTCATTAAAAAACCATTTTTTAACAACGGGAGTGTATCATCCGATTGTATGGGAATTACCTTCTGAAGATGTTTTGGAATTACGCGCGAAATTTCCACATTTTTTTACAGAGGAACGTTTCAATGATATCGTCATGCCTCGTATTAGAGAGTTTGTTCGACAAGAGCATGATATGTTAATTACCGCCATTCATTTAGGACATTCCTATCCTGATTTTTGGAAATCTTTTTTTGGATCAGGTTATACACAAAGCGTATTGCCTTTAGATGTCATTCAAATGTATCTCGATGATATACCTTTTGACATTCTAGCGGATATCTATAGTAACCTTCCTTTTGAAGATATCTCGCTAGAACAAATACGTTCCTTATTATTACGTTTATATCATCATCATCCAGAACCCGATGCTTTTTCTTTATTTTTACAAAAAACACTTTTGCCTTTTTGCCAATTGTCATTCTATGAGTTAGAAGAATTTTTACCATTGAATTATGTTCAACTCTTGGCGGTGACTATGTTAGCGGATACTCAATTGCTACATCCTCAGATGCATCCTAACAATTTACAATGGATTTTAGAACATTATGATAACAATTCGTTTGTTATTAAAGAGTATCAGACCTTCCAACAATGTACACACATTCAAGAATTGTTTGCTGCGGATCATTATTTTTTATATTCCACCCCCTCTCTTATGGCCTTTCATTTAATGCATGTTCAATCGATACCGAACAAAGATACCATCTTATCGTTGTTGTATAACATGAACTATGAACACTATTTTTATGCATTAACGGGTCACGAAAATGCAGTCGGTGATGAAAATTGGCACGACTATTTAGAGCAACATAATTTATTCACGGGTCCCACTCAATTATTAGAACATCATAAGATATCTAAAGAAATGCCTTTAATGTTGTAAATGCTCTTATAAACTTATTTTTAATGAACACTTCTTGTCACTTCGCACCTTTGATGGTATCCTACATGTGATAAAAGGATAAACCATGGCTACTGAAATAGAACGTAAGTATTTGGTGCGACATCTGGATGATGTCCATGACATTATTAAGAATTTAAAAGGTAAAACACTTCATCAAGGATATTTATCTCTTGACCCAGAGCGTACCGTGCGACTACGCATTATTGAACCCGATGGCGTTGCAAAAATTACAATTAAAGGTTCCGGCAATGGTGTGAGTCGCCCAGAATTTGAATACAATATTCCGCTTCATGATGCGAAAGAAATGATGTCTTTGACACTGACAGATTTATCGAAGACACGGTACTGTTATCAATATCTAGGTCACACATTAGAAATTGATGTCTTCCATGGCCGTCACAAAGGTTTGATTTTGGTAGAAATTGAACTAGAAAGTGAACATGAACGTATTGATTTACCTTCATGGATTGGTGAAGAAGTGACGCATCTTTCTCAATATTCCAATGCGGCATTGTCACAAAAATAACACATGATGAGAGCGCCTGCTCTCATCATTTTTGTTATTATTTAATGTTTCTGTTGTGCGCTTATAAATAAAGCAATATTGATAATATTGAAAAATATGGCAAAGAGTACCATACTTTGGTACCGTTCAATGAAAATTTTTTCAAAAATAAGCCTAACGTATTATCTTATAATCTAGCTCTTTTTTCTTTATTGACTATTGACAAATTGTATTTTTTGAGATATAATTTTGTATATTAGATAAGGATTCTTCGTTATGAATATCAATGCTGTGAGTGCATGTTGGTCGGCGTATACGTATGAAGAGGCGCTTCAAAAAATTCATCAAGGAACCTATGAACCTTTGCTAGGTGCGTTGTCACATGAGCACGTTCAATTGTGTCCTCAGCATAAAAATATTATTACTCCTGAACTCATTGATTCGCTTAAAACACTGTATCCAGAAACGCAATTTCGTTTGCATGCCGATGTACGCATTCTTGGTAAAATTGGATATACCATTGATTTGATGGATTACTCAGAAAAAACGGCATGGTATTTTGAAAAATTGGGAGAATATTCTCGACAATTGAATGCGCCATGTTATTCCTTACATGTTGGAGAACGTAAGCATTTTACGCTTCAAGACATGATAGACAAAGCTCACAAGGTGCAAGAGTATTTCGATTGTCCTATTGCGTTAGAAGGTCACTATCCTCTTCGCAAAAAATACCTCATTGATTCGTGGGATGAATATACAGCACTGTATCACTCTGGTCTGTCTTATGCCTTAGATTTGAGCCATTTACACATTGTAGCAACCCATGAAAAAGGTTGGGATGTTGCCTTGGTCGAAACCATGCTTCAATCTCCGCAATGTTTAGAGGTACATATCAGTTTTAACGATGGCAAGCGCGATTCTCATCAACTTGCTTTGGCAGAAGAACAAGCATTATGGACGATGTGGCAAGCATGGTTAGCCCAAAAACATGAGAATGCGATTGTTTTTTCTGAAGGGAATCAAACACTTTTTGAACGTCAAAATGCCAAAAAAGTAGCCTAAACATATTGACACCGCTAGGCTTTAGATGTATAATTATTATATTAACTCAGGAGATAAAACACATGAACCCTATTGATTTTTTTAGAAAACAAGATAATGAACGTTCCGCAGCTATTCGCAAGATTCAATCGGAACGTGAAGAATCTTTTAAAGCAATGTTCTATGATGTTCTGGAAACGGTACTTCAAAATCCGGCTATTGAAGGTTTTCATGTGAAACAAGGTACACCATCCTTTAATGATGGTGATGCATGTCGATTTGGTATTTATGCGGCTTTTTTTGTTCCTAAATTCGATAATGAAGAAGAGGAAGACTGCAAATTTGATGATGAGCACGATCTGAAAGCATATTTCACGGATCCTGATCAACTAAAACTTGCTGAAAATTTCGCAGCGGTTGTTTATAATGCTGATGATTGTATGGAATCTGTCTTTGGCAATAATGTTAAGCTCTATTTCACCATGAAAAACGGTCAAATTCATTGTGAGAGTGATTGGTATGAAATTTACTAAAAAAGCGCCGAAAGGCGCTTTTTACATACCGAAATTCATATCTTTCGATGCAATTTGTTCTAATTTTTCGTGAAGAATATCATCACCTTTTTTCCATTCGTGCGCTATTTCAGGTTTGTCTCCACCGTTAATGATACTACCCGATTGGCCAAGATGATCCAACACTTCAAAACCTGATTCCTCTTTTTTATTTTGAACGGCAGGTTGAGAAGTAACTTTTTTATTGAATAGAGACATACAGCACCTTGCAAGACCACCTACCATGTTTTTCACAACCAATGCTTTATTAGATACAAATGCTGTGACACCTTCTTTCATGCTTGCTGTATTTTCTTTTAATCGTAATCCTTCTAAGTCATCCATGCTTGTTGCATTTTTTATTTTGGCCATTTTATTTTTATTTGCCACGGATATGTAGGCACATGCAAACGCGGATGCTATTGCTAAAGCGGGGGCGGATACTGCAGCAAAACTAATTGTACTTGCAGCAAATATAAAACCGACACTTTGAGCACCTGTGGCCTTCCACATCATTTCGGCTTTCTTTTGCTCTATTTTCGCTTTTTCTACGTTCGCTCGTAAAACTCCATACTCACTGACACGGCTTGCATAAATGGCCTGGTCTAAATCATTAACAGCTTTTTTATAGTGTTCCGCACTTAATAAGGCTTTTTGTTTTTCTTTACGATAATGATAGAGCCACGCTAATGCAACGGTTACTTTGTGCGCAATTTGTAAACCTTTAAGTAAAAAAGCAAAACTATGCTCTACAGTTTTCATTTTTATTTTTTCTTCTAAAGAGAGTACCTTGAGATCTTCGGTTGTCAATTGTGTTTCTAGACCCATTTTATCAATATTGATATCTGCATGAGGGTCTTTCACCGCTTCAAATGAATCTACTTCACCATGAACAAATTCTTTTAATTTTTGCGATGAATACATTTCAGATATTCTACGAGCAATACTTGGAAAATCATTGATATGTGCGATCAGCTGCGTCGCTTGTTGTATATTCACAAATAAACCATCCTCATTTTTAAACATGGAATTCACTGCATTGCTTTTATTAGCAACTAATTTATTGAGTTTAGGCATTTGAACCAAGGCGGACGACAAAGACGCTGTAATCAATATGTTACCCATTGTTTTTAATTCTTGGGACGGTGTTCCAGGTATGTTATTGATAACATGTATGATGAAACCCAAGGTAAAAAACTTTAAAGGAATAATAGGATTGATTTTTTTTAATTCATTTTTATCAAAATCATTGGGTTTTAATATATCAACAATATCTGGAATTTTGAGCATAATATTTATCCTTTATTTATACTACCACAGAGTGTTGACATCTTTGCTGTTTTTAGAAACAATACTATATGATAGTATTTTTTGTATTGTTGATAATTTTTATTGTCTTTTTACCATGGTTTGTGTGGTGGATTCAACGTCGAACGATGTCAAACAAAATTGCTTTGTGGGTTATTGAACATTATACCGAACATTATGAAACACACCCATTGACACAATGGGTGTATGAAAAAGATTTTTTTGAAATAGAATATGAATATCAAGTGCCCACATCATGGCTTTTTGAAGAGTTGCAACATTGTCCCTATTGGCAAGCTAGTCTCATGACCTTTGTCGTTCAACATTATCATTTTTCTTGGAATAAAATTTTCTTGCAACAAGAAGAAGATTATATCTTATATCATTGGTTACATACAGCATCACAATTAACACGAGGTGATTATACAAATCTACATGTTCAACGCAGATTTATTAAGGATGAAAATCTGTAATTTCTAAGGCAACGGGTTCATCAAAATGTAATGTAGCCCCCATTAATCTATCGCATGCAAAAATATCGGCACATTCTAAATCACGATAAATGCATAATTTATAATCTGAACCTGAAATAAAATAAGGTTCATATTGGCTGCGTAACATGGTGCCATACGGTAAGGCAATATACGCATACGCTTCATAGCAATCTTTGGTTTTTACATGCTCGATATGAGTAATACTTCCAAAGGAAGAACCTTCAGGTATATTGTTTGGTAATGTTTGAAATTGTCCAACAGCAACTAAGGTTTCCCCATAAAATCCTTGTGTCTGCAAAAATTCTCGACTACTTAATGATAATGGTAAATATAATGTCACCATATTAACCTCCTATAATTAACAATTCTTCTTCTATATTGTGTATGGGTTGATTGGGGCCTAATATGCTGTCCCAAAATTTTCCGCAATTTTCTGCAGTTATGTACTTCTTACCACTTTTATAGTCTATATACAAGTATTCATATGGAATAGAAACATCACGAATAAGATACAACAACAAGGGCGATTCTATGAAACGGGTAATATCTAAACGAGCGCTTAAACCTTTGCCACACAGATTTAGGCTCCAAATATAATCAAAAAAATCATTAATATACTCACCGCTCATAAAATCATGGATTTTTTGAACAAAATCATAATCCTGTAAAGATTGTGGTTTTGTATAATCTTCCCGCTTTTTGGCATTGTGATTTTCAACTAACATATTGACCGTAGCGGAACCAATATATCTGTCATACCCCCAAGGTAAATGTTTATCAACTCTTGTAATATTGGTACTCACAGCTGAATTAGGATTGTCTGTATAATTGAAGCATAAAGGATACGCATCATAAGACCAATCGTAATCTCTATGCTCTCTATAAAGATAATATGTCATGCTTTAGTATATCATAAAAAAACCACGCGAAGCGTGGTTATACAAACAAAGGAACTTCTTCTGTGGTTATCGCATTGACAAGATTTTTAATGGGTGTATCGTATCCTAAATGGATTAATTTTTGTAAAACATCCACATGTTCTTCCGAAATATCTTGCAAACTATCCCTCAATAAATGTTTAAAAGATGTTAGTTTCCATAAACAATAGGGCATATTATCGCCGTATACCTTTAAAAAATGATGTAATGCTTTTGTTTCTCGAACGTGAGCATTTTTGAGAAATGACCATGCCAGTAATTTCTCTTCTCCGTCGAAAAAGAACTTTTTATTTTTGCTCGGTAAACTACGATACACATCTGGCAGTGCAAATGCTAATTCCATATGATAAAGAATAAACATTAATTGTGTTCCTTCTTCTTCAATCTTTGTTATATCTTTGATAGCTCTTTGCGGATCAATATCTGAATAATGTTCACAAAAATATTGTTCCAATAAGAAATGAATGTTTTGGGAATTTTTTTTGTTGAGTAATTGTTGCATAATTATCCTAATAAAATATTAATTTCTTCTGTTGCACTATAGATGTCAGCTATACTGATGTGTTGTTCTTCAATACCCAATAAAGATTCACACGGCGCACGTAAGGCTAACGCCTCATTCCATTTATTCCATTGTTCAATGGATACATCTCCAGAAAACGTCTTGTTTAATCGTAAGCAATGTTCAATTAATGCACCATAATGGCTGTAAAGTATCGATTTTTCTATAAATTTAGGTGTATCCACATCATGCGCCACAAAACTTACATATTGATTATTAAGATAGAATGTTATTTTCTTTTTTGAACCAGAAATATGAACTTTTTCATATTCAGGCATCTTGCAAGTTTTGAAAAAATTTAAAATAGGATCTTCCGAAAAAAGACGGTAGAAATTAACATCGTAACGACCATAACGATTCCTGAATGTTTCATAATTTTTAATTTTATTATCCCACGACACCACATAGCGATGGTGTTTATGAAATTCAGGTAATATGCGTTCAATGGTCATAATGGGAATGTCATCTTTATGATAATAAGATTTTTTATCACCTTCACTATAGATGCATACAACGTCTGAAGATTGAAATACATAACGATAAGAGTACATGGTTTATAATACCACAATTCTGTAAAAACGTCTAGATTTCGAGTAAAAAATTTGCTATAATAGACACAAAGGACACAACCTATGAATTTTATTTATTCTCGTGAGGCACCTCTCGATTTTCCGTCACTGGAAACCATGCATAACCTTCAAGATCTTGAAACATATATGCTTGATGCACTTGAACAGTCCAAAGCCGAATTGGATCGTTTCTTAGCATTAGATAAACCCACTTTGGCTGATTTAGAACGTTTAGACGCAGATACCTTTTCTCGTGTGATGTTTTATCTTTCACATTTGAATTCTATGGAACAAAGTGATGAACGTGATGCTGTTCTGATGAAAATTCGAGAAAAAAATAATGAATACTTTGGCATGCTTGAACTGAATGAAACATATCTTGCACAGTTGAAATACCTTCTTGATAATGAATCAGAACTCCATCATTATGAACGGAGAAGCATTCAAAAAACACTGGATGATTTTGAAAAAAATGGAGGACTTCTTGCCCCAGAAGAGAAAGAACAACTGCAAGCATGGCAATTAGAACTCATGAATTTATCACAACAATTTGGCACCAACATCGCTAAATTTCAAAAAACCATGTTTGTAGATGTTCAACCTGAAGATTTAGACGGTGTTGAGCCTCATATTATGGCGGCCATTCGTCAAAACGTTACGGATGCCAACGATGGCAGCCTTCGTGTCTTTATGCAACCTGGTATCGTGGGTGAAATTTTATCCAATTGTCATGTGGAAGAAACGCGTCGGCGCATCTATGAAATCAATATTCAAAAAGGAACGCATCCTGATTTCAATAATGTACCGATTGCTGAAGATATTCTCCGTGTTCGTAAACAGGTTGCCCAATTATTAAACGCTGACAGCTATTCTAACTATGTATTAGAAGAACGTATGGCAAAAAATGGTGATAATGCCATTCAGTTTATTGAATCTTTAGCAGAAAAAGCGTTACCTTATGCACGTCAAGATATTGCAGAATTAAGAATTTTTGCAGAAAATGAAGGGTTAGATATTACTAAACCCTATAATCGTGCTTATATTAGTGACCAATACTCTAAAAAGGTATTAGCATATGATAGCGAACAAGTACGTCAATACTTTCCGTTATCCAAAGTGAAATCTACCCTCTTTGCATGGATTAAAGAACATTACGGAATTACGATTAGTCCTTATGCTCACAGCGATTTATGGCACGAAGAGGCACAAGCATGGCGCTGGACAGATTATGACGGACGCATTCTAGGTTATTCTGTTGAAGATTTGTTTGAACGCAAAGGTAAACGTAATGGTGCCTACATGCATGGGTTTCAGAGTCTCAACACTATTCGTGAGCGTGAAGAAACCCATCCAGAATGTTTGGTGGTGATGAATATTGTAAAGGAAGAAGGTGAAACCTATCTCAATATTCGCGATATCGAAACCCTTTTTCACGAATATGGCCATGCGTTACATCACATGCTGACTACGGTTGCCTCGCCACTTTACAATGGCACACGGGTTGCACGTGATGCTGTTGAACTGCCATCGCAACTCATGGAACTCTTTTTAACCAAAGAACTTTTACAATCTATGAGCAGTCATAAAGTAACGGGTGAAACTCTACCTGATGATTTATATGCCATTGTTGAGCGTAACAACAAAGATGGGCAAGGTTCTTTTGTCATCGGTCAAAGTCGTTATGCTCTCTTTGATTTATATTGTCATCATACTGATTTAGGCGTTCAAGAAAGTTGGAAGAAAGTCTATGAAACATATCGACTGTATCCTGATGAAGTGAATTACAATATTCCCGCGTCTTTTAGTCACATTTTTAATGGTGGTTATGCTTCTGGATACTATGGCTATTTATGGGCCGATGTTTTAGCTGCTGACATGTATCAATGGATTCAGGAACAACCTTCACAAAGGGAAGCACTACAACATTTTAGACATACGTTGTTGTCACAAGGGGATGATACCACGATGGATGTATTATTTGAACGTTGTACCGGACGTAGTCCGAATCCAGAAAGTTTGTTGAAAAAATTAGGATTAAGTGAAGCAACACCGAGTCTTTCCATATAAGGAGAATAGGCCCATGACTATACACATTTTGAGTTACAATATTCTAGAAGGTGCTTCTGATAAATTAGAACTGTTACACAGATTTATCGACGATGTGGCTCCAGATATTATTGTCTTCAATGAAGCTAATTTTCATGGGCACTTTCCTTATGACTTACGTGAGCATCCGCATTTTATTTGGCATGGTTATGGACAAGGCTGGGGCAATTTAATTGCCTCACGATTTCCTATTGTTCAACGATTTGCTTATAATATTTATCATCGGCAACCTAATGATCGTGGTATGATTCACGTGACCCTGGACGTCCATGGTACCCGATTAGATGTCAGTACCTATCATCCCCATCCATGGAGACGTCCTGCACTTCGAGAACGAGATTACCTTCACTTATTACGCCGCATGGAGGCTCCTCATCGTCTTTTGGTGGGTGATAGCAATGCTCTACATGATTATCCGCACTCATTAGATTATTTAACACAACAATTTAGTGATTTTATGCCGTTAGAACGTGCCCAACGCGCCGTTCCTTTATTCCATGAAAGTGGTTGTATGTTACAAAATCTTTTGCATTCTCACGGATGGGTAGATTTAGCACAGCATGCAGGTTCCACCATTCCTACAGACTTGATTCGCACCAATGACAGTGATATGCGCATTGATGTTGTGTATGGTTATAATATTCAAGGTACAACCGAACGTATTAAAAATAATATAACCGAACAATTGAGTGATCATTATCCATTACTCACCGCACTTGATTTGCCATCCTAATTTCGTTATACTAGCTATCTCAAAAGGAATAACTATGCGACAAGTAGAATGTTTAATTATTGGAAGTGGCCCAGCTGGTTATACAGCTGCCGTTTATGCGGCACGTGCAAATCTCAAACCCGTTATGGTAACGGGTTTACAACAAGGTGGTCAGCTGATGACCACCACGGAAGTGGATAATTGGCCGGGTGATGCAGGAGGTATTTTGGGTCCAGAGCTTATGGCCCGTATGGAGCAACATGCACGTCGATTTGGTACCGATATTGTTTTTGATATTGTGAATAATATTCAAGTGGTGGATGATGCCCACGGACGCCATTTTATTGTTACTGCTGACAGCCATGTCTTTGATGCTAAAACCGTTATTCTTGCCACGGGCGCCTCTGCTAAGTATTTAGGGTTACCGAGCGAAGAGGAATTTATGGGCCGAGGTGTGAGTGGTTGTGCCACGTGTGATGGCTTCTTCTATCAAAATAAGCCCGTCGCTGTTGTTGGTGGGGGTAATACTGCCGTGGAAGAGGCGCTCTATCTCAGTAATATCGCCAGTCATGTTTTTCTGATTCATCGTCGTGATACTTTTAAAGCCGAAGCTATTATGGTCGACCATCTGATGGAAAAAGTCCGCGAAGGTAAAATCACACTCGTATTAAATAGCACCACTGACACTATTGTGGGTGATAAATCAGGTGTTACGGGTATTCAAATAACTCAATTAGGTGTTCAAAAAACACTGTCTGTTGACGGCGTCTTTATTGCCATTGGACATAAACCCAATACCGATTTTGTGCGTGGTCTGGTTGATATGGATGAGTATGGATACATTACCACCAAAACCAATCCACAACGCGTAACAGAAACATCCGTCGCAGGAATTTTTGCTGCAGGCGATGTGCAAGACAGTTTATATCGTCAAGCTGTCACCAGTGCCGCCAGCGGGTGTCAAGCCGCGTTAGATGCTGAACGGTATCTCAAATGAAAACCCCCGAGAGGGGGTTTTTATATGCTATCTATTGACATTATTTGTTTTTTAAGTTATAATAATATTATGAAAATCTTCCAAGACTTCGAAAAACTCAAATTAGAATTTAGAAATTATCTTTCTGATAAAAATGAGCCTCTGTTTGAACGTTGGCAGGCATTTTTACAAGCGAATGACGGTTTCTTAGATGCACGAGAATACGTTGAATATCCAAATGTTTTTAGGGATATTTTCAATGCATATTTTGAAGATCAAGGCAGTCAGTGTTATTGGTATAACGATATTTTAGATAATATTTTTACATCTAAAGGATCTATTAATATGCGTTTATTTCCACACGCAACCGAAGCTGATGTCGTTGATGGTATAGAACAATTGCTGTCTGAAGGTTTTAATCGAATTTATCTTAACATTTAAAAGGAAAAATATGGATCCCCAAACTATTATTCAGAAAATGAATGCTTTATCCGACGATTACAATAAAGAAGCCTCAAACCTTGGATTTTTTTTGCATGGTTATCTGACAGATAAAAATGTTCCGATTCATGAACGTTGGCAAGTCTTCCTTAATGCTCCAGACGATTTAATGTGTGAGTCACCTTTCATCATCGATATGCCCGATGTTATCAAATACATTTGGGGTCAAAGATGGTGTGACGTTAACAAGCATCAAGCCGTTCATCTAGAACGTTTTCTTTATGACATTATAGATGAACAAGGTAATATTGGTGAAAAATTTAACCAATTTTCAACTGAAGATATCCATAGCGCCTTAGAAGAACTCATGTACAATGGCGTTAATCGATTTATTTTTGATTTTTAATTGCTCTTGAAAACATATCGAGGTTATGGTACGCTGATGTTTTTGATTGCGAGCTACCATGACTTCTGATATTGTTGACATTTTAAATAAGGAGAGTATCCCAAATACCTTACATCATCCACGTAAAATTCTCATCACCAGCGCCTTACCGTATGCCAATGGCGCTATTCATCTTGGCCATTTAGTTGAACATGTACAAACCGATGTATGGGCGCGTTTTCAAAAAATGCGCGGCCATGAATGTTATTATGTTTGTGCCGATGACACCCACGGTGCAGCTATTGTTTTAGAAGCTAAAAAACAGAATAAAACGCCCGAAGCATGGATCAAACAAAACCACGCAGAACACTTCCGTGATTTTTCGAGTTTTAACATTGGTTACGACATTTATTACAGTACACATTCGGAAGAAAACCGTCATTATGCGGAAACACTGTATAAAAAACTGAGAGCTAATGGTAAAATTTATACCAAAGTTATTCGCCAACTTTTTGACCCCGTCAAGAATCTATTTCTACCCGACCGATTTGTTAAGGGCACGTGTCCGCGTTGTCATGCCCCCGATCAGTATGGTGATAATTGTGAAGTGTGTTGTGCGACTTATTCTTCGGAAGAATTGATTGAACCTCGTTCACGTGTTTCGGACGCCGTTCCTGAATGGCGCGAATCCGAACACTATTTTTTCAAATTAAGTGACAACACCGATTTTCTTAAAGGTTGGACATCCCAGCATTTGCAAGAAGAAGCATCACATAAAATTCAAGAATGGATTGAGCGTGGTTTAGATGATTGGTGTATTAGCCGTGACGCTCCGTATTTTGGCTTTGAAATCCCAGATGCACCAGGTAAATATTTTTATGTCTGGTTAGACGCCCCCATTGGTTATTTGTCAAGCTTCGCTCATTTGTGCCAACAGAAGGGCCTCGATATCGCCGAATGGTTACATCCAGACACAACAACCGAAATGGTGCATTTTATTGGTAAAGATATTTTGTATTTCCACAGTTTATTCTGGCCTGCTATCTTACAAAATGCGGGTTATCGACAACCCAGCCAAGTGGTTGCCCATGGTTTCTTGACGTTTAATGGACGCAAGCTTTCTAAATCCGCAGGGACTTTTATTACTGCCAAAAGTTATATTGATAGTGGGTTACATCCAGATTATTTACGGTATTATTTTACGGCTAAACTCAACAGTTCGATTGAGGATATCAATTTGGTGCCAGAAGATTTCGCCGCGCGCGTAAATGCTGATTTAATCGGTAAATATATTAATATCGCCAGTCGAACAGCAGGCTTTATTCATAAACTTTTTGACGGACAATTACAGTCAGTTTCACATACACATAACTTATTATCACAGATAATACAACAATCTGAGATTATTGCTGAATACTACGAGACCCGTGAATATGGAAAAGCTCTGCGTAATATTTGTGACCTCGCGGACAGTGTCAATGCGTATATTGAACAGCATAAACCATGGTTATTAGCTAAAGATACCACTCAGCATGCTTTATTACATGAGGTAACAAGTGTCTGTGTTTATGCGTTTTATTATTTGTCGGTGTATTTAAAACCGGTGATTCCATCCACTATTGCGAAGGTAGAGTCGTGGCTAGGTGTGGAACCTTTAACATGGGATAGTTTAGTCACATCATTACCAGCCAATATTGTGCATTACGAACATCTTTTACAGCGTATGGATGTGACACTGTTACATGATTTGGTGAATCATAATAAACAATAAAAAAGAAGGCAAAGCCTTCTTTTTTGTGCTATGATATTATCATGATATTTATTAACACTCATGCTATTGTACAGGCATTAAGAGAAAATCGAGAAAAAACATTTATAGATTTGAGAACGATGAACAATGTTGGACTGACTATTTCTGCCATAGCTTTATGCGCTGCCATCGCACATGTTGTTATGATTTACGAGTCCAATAGCCGATATCATGCGTGGGAATGGCAAAAACAAGAAGTTAAAGAAGCACAGTTATCTTTAGTGGCTAAAGAGTACGATGACATTCCTCAAGAAATAAATTTGGATGGTGTTACCATGGTCGTTCGCGCTAAAATGACACGCGCCCATCGAACACAACCATGGACGCCTATTCAATATCGCACGGTTTCTATTAAAGACGAAGATGATGATATGCGTCTAAAACTTCACACATGGCAAGAAATTGGTGGTTTAGGACATTTTCTATCACCGAATCATCAGTATGTCTATGATGGATATTACACGTTTTACCGTGTTGGTCCAAACATGCCTTACAGCATCAAGAACAATCAATTATTTACTAAAGAGGGATACTTTGTGGGTGATATTTCAACGCATCAACCATCTATGACTCCCTGATTATGATATACTAGGTATATGCACCAATATACTTATCTTTTGAATGATCAACAACGCCTTGTGTCACTCGCGGAGTATGTTTCACAATGTCCACCTATTCAGAACGATGTGTGGAAAAAGATTCCCCCATCGTTGCATACTGGTTTTATTCAACAAAGACATGCCGCTTTACCTTTGACGGATGATGAACTTATTGAAATCATTCGTATGAATTATCACACCGTTTTTAATATGGATCTGAAGATGGTTCAACGATTGCACACTCTTGTTCCGTACACGGATGCATTATGGCATCGTGCCATCGCACAACGTTTCCCAGAGCATTTTACGTTAGATGTTCCTACTATTTTACGCAGCTTTCAATCCTTGAAAAAAATAAAAGAAACTGTTGATATCTCTAAATTGCATACCTTTTTTCTGTCCTTGACGATAGAACAAGTGCAATCTTGCAATCCCAAAGATATTGCTCATTTTTTTCATTTGTTATCCACACAAGATTCAACATCGCTTTTTCAGCATGCACAACATCATCCAGATTTTGAAGGCCATCTTGATGGTTATACCATCCCGTTCTCATGTGCATTGTTAAGTGATAAAATACATAAGGTAAAAGGTGCACCATGGAAAGAAATATTCAATACCGATATCAAACTTTTTGAGCAAAAACCTCATATTATTCATTATTTTAATCAAAGTTTTAATACCAAACTTGACAGTGTTCTTCGTATGGAATGGCTCGCTAATATTTTACAGCATATTCCGACAGAAGATATTTTTTTATGGGCAAACAATCATTCGTTTATTTTAGAACCTTGGTTATGGTTACCCTTTCAATGTTTACCACATGAGTTAGCTCTTTATCGTCAAAAGCGAAATATGTATATAGATGACTTTAGTCGTCTGTATAGTGATCTTTTTAAAAACATAAAAGAGTATTACCTTAAACATAAGGATTACGCAGAATTAACCGGTGATTACTCTGCTTACTCCGACCATATAAAATCTACTCCTTCCGGGCTTAGTTTTATGCCTTTGCCTAAAAATGAAGAACGTTATATGAAATTGAATGCATTTTTTTTAGAAGCGCTTATAGGACGCGCTATGGATAACAAACATCACTTAGAAGAAACGGAACTCATATTATGACAACATCAACACTTTGGAAAGATACCTTGGCGCTGTATACAAATAAAGACGACCCAGAAAGACATGCCATGTATCACCTTATTGCATCACCTCATGCGTTAGCGGATATTCTAAGGTCATTGCCTTCCGAGCATTCTCTTTATGGTTTAATCATAGCTCAGCAACGTCATCATAATTATCCTTTAACAGAGAATGATTATGCTAGTCTTGTTGAGCACTCTTTGCATCATGCCTTCATCCATGACCTGAATAGTGTTGAACAATTACAAAAAATGGTACCCATTCATGATACCTTGTGGCATGAACAAGCCGTTCGTATGCATCCTCATTTATCACGTAGGTATTTACTATCTTCATGGGAGGAACAACAACAATTGCGTGTTTTAGATGAAACATCACCCGTGCAACATGGCTTGAAACACGTCCATATGTTTATCTCTATTTTTTTAGCTGCATCGCCTGAAATTATTCAAACAATTCCCGTGGATGATATGCGCAATATTTTCTTTCAATTGAAAAACACAGAATATATGACACAAGCTTTTATTCAAAAATGCGAATGTCATCCAGCTTTCATGGATATTTTATCTCGTATTAAACTTCCTATAACATTAGCCGTTCTTTTTACGAGAAAAATGACTGTTGAAAAAAAAGAATTACGTAACATTCAGGAATTAATCACTTACAAAAATATTTTGGCACGCGACCCATCGTATTTACATGCTTTTTATGGACTACATCGTTTATACTTGTTAGCTCCAGCTTTTACGATTTTACAAGAACTTGTACAAATTATTCCAAAACCCATTTTCGAATCGTGGATTGATAACAAACGTATTTATATTGAAACACCTTTATCATGGCTACCGAAAGAATTAATACCAGAACGTTTTAAGGACGAGGCTCGTTTTTTGAAAAAAAACACCATGATACCTGAATTATTACCATGGTTTCAAGAACTGTATCTTTTAGACATGCTGGCACCTAATGATGACTATTATATATTAAAAACCAATACCAGTTTTGCGATATTACCCACGCATTTTTTATTAAGTCTATTTCCACAAACTAGTATCGAAGAAGAAATATTGCATATTTAATCTTTAATCATTTTGGCATGAACATGAATGGTGACATGAGAGCCGTCCACACTGCATGATAAGGACCCAAGTTTGTATCCTATCGCAGCTAAAGGGACGGCTAAAACATCATCGGCAATCATAACAACCAATTCAATAATGTCGGCAGCGGGAGTGGTTAAGCATAACGCAGCAGGAATTGTCATGTGAATATCTTTTTTCCACTCAGGAGGCTTGACATCTGGATATTTGGTTTCAAACCATCTCAATAATTGCTCTACGCCTCTTTTAAGTAAAAAATCTCGAATAGCATTACGAATCGCTTTAACTGGGGATAAAACTGTGTCTTTAACGTCTCGTACAATTTTATATGTTTTCAGTATTTTTTTCATGTTTTTATCATAATGAAAAATAATTTACTTGTCAAACCTTAGTGTTTTTGCTCCAATAAAGCATGACTAAACATATCTTTTCATGGCATCAAATATCCCATCAACATTATATTGAACATATTTTACTTTTTAAAAATGAACATAATGACCCCGTATCATGTATTATTCTTGAAAACCCAGATAACAAATGGATTCCATTTTGTGAAGATGGGCAAAACGTATTGAAAATGGCATTAGATAACGATATCCCGCTTGAAGAAGTATTACTCCATAGCTTTGATAGCGCCTATGTCATTATGGATTATGTCTTGGATATCCCTCCAGAAAAGAGCGCCTTATATAAAGATATGCGTCCATTTGGTGTTCCCTCTGGAGATGAAAAAAAACTGCTGACTGATTTCCTACTTAAAGTTTCTCATATTTGTCGACTTCACGATGATTGACATTTTTTTAAAATATGGTATCATAAAACTATGAAAATTTCCCAACCCATTATTCAACTTGATGACAACGATAATGCGATTCAACGTCTTTACATTGAAGCAAAAATTGCTGCGCAGTATGCGTATGTTCCGTATTCAAAATTTCGAGTGGGCGCCGCGCTGCTAACAGATAAAAACATTCTGGTTCGGGGCGCTAATATTGAAAACGCTTCTTATGGACTCACTAATTGTGCAGAACGCACCGCTGTATTTATGTCGCATATGCATGATGCTGGTACACCACAAATCATTGTTGTGTATACCCCGACTGAAATGTTAACGAGCCCATGTGGTGCATGTCGTCAAGTGCTGAATGAAATGAATCCCGATATGGAAGTTCACATGATTTGCGATGGTGATATGGTTCATATTACCACCGTTGCAGAACTACTCCCTTTTGGTTTTGGACCTAAAAATCTCAATGTTTAAACGACATAACAAACCCAATTATTATGGCTTTGATGTTCTTGAAAAAGAACATATTGAGGCTTATCATGCCTTAAAGGATCAATCCATCTCTTTGGATATCTCGTATATTACATGGTTAAATGATCTCCTTAAAACAATTCAGGGACCTATCATCGTTCCTGAATCAAAGAATACTTTTCTTTATCATTATGTGAAAGAACATTATTGTCATGGAGATGTCTTGTACGCAAAAAAACGTTCTTTAACGGATGTGAGAAATGCTTTGAATCAGGTAAAAATGGCCAAAGAGCAACGTCGGTCTATGGATGAACAGTTTGAACAAGGTAAAGGTTTACAATTGAGACAATGGAAATCATCCCAACGTAAAGTTTTGGCATCTTTATTGTTTGAGGTTCCAGAAATTTTTGAATCTGTTACTATTGTGGATGATGCCCTATTCTCTGGAAGTAGTATTGAAGGTATTCGACAAGCGCTTCATCAGCCCGATGCTGTGGCTTATACTATTTTTGGCAGTCGAGAAACATTCGATATTGAATATGATTTTACCACATCATCTGTGGTATACTTTTAAAAAGGAATAGTTATATGAAATCTTGGAAAAAAACATCGTTATTAAGTTCTGCAGCTATTGTTATCGCGGGATTCCTTATTGTTCAATATGTGCAATCCAACCATGCTGAACGTGTGGATGCCTCACACACATTGACGGAACAACAACGTATGGAGGCTGATATTTCTATTCAATCTATGAAAAAATCTATGTTTGAAGAAGCCGAAACATTAATTGGGAAGGCTTCGGATGAACAATTGGAAAAAATCCTTCAAGATGATTTTCATGAATTTATTACGTATCTCAATAAAAAAACAGAATCTGAGGAATATACAGAGCGTCACCCAGAGGTCATTGAATTTCTTATGCGAAATCAAACTTTGACTCCTTCCATTTCTATTTAAGTCCTCTTGACTTTTTTCATGGTGACCCGTATATTACATAGGAGGTCACCATGAAAATACAAAAATTATTATCCATCATTGATTTACCCAATATTACTATCCGTGAGTTTGAACTTACTATTTACGGTCCACACGCTAAAATCCTTATCGGATTGAAAAATGATGTTATGATTCAAGCTGTTTATGATGAATACGAAAATGTTCATCATATCTTAGCAGTTCAAGGTCCAGAAAAACTTTTTTGGCATGAACCGAGCACCTATCAAACTTATCTGGATTATTATTTCCATAATAATTTAACTGCCTATACCACGGATGATATTTCTGAAAATGAAATGTTACAACAATGTCAGAATGTGTGGAAATACAAATCTTTTAAAGATGCTATTCAAATTCCCGTGCAATTACCATTTCATGTATTAGAACATTATCGAAGTGCTGCAATTCACCAACGTATGAGTGTTGAAGCGTATATTGCACAGTTTTTAACCCAATTCACGAATGAAGAATCTGCATTAGATATACCTATTAAGATATTGACAAATACAGGAAAAAATGATTAAATAGATACCTAGAGGACAAACATGATTAATAAAAATGATATCTCCAAAGAACATATTGATAAAGCCTATGACATGGTCAAAGAATACTGTGACGGTAAAAATATTTCCGTGATGGACTTTGTTAATAACGAACAAAATATCCCTATGGCGGCAAAAGAAATTCATGGCAAACTGAATTTTGTCATGAAAATGGCCATGCGTCCTGCGATGATTGAATCGCTGATTAAAGACAATATTGATTTTATCCGTGCTGAAGCTGCTAAACGTGTGTAAGGACACTATTCATGAAAGAATTTATTAAAAAGGTTGTCAAAAAAAAGAAAGAAGCATGGGATAAAGCCTCCATTCATAAAAAATGGGCCATGTTGACTTTTGGAGGTTTGTTCTATATCTCTGTTTTTGCTACTGCTGCGTTATTTACCAATCCGCCACCAGCACCTGTTCCACAGTCTGCTATGGTTGCAAAAACAGCAAAACCTGTGACCTCATCGGCAGATGTGTTCAAAGAGGCCATGCTCTCGACCGAGCCAACCACTGTGGAACTGTTGCGTCAAATCAATTGGGAAAATACGGTTAAACGTCGTATTGGCTACAACGAGCTGTTCAATATTGATGTAAGCAGTGTGAGTCCAAAGTTTGGCGTTTGGATGGCTGAAGCACCGAATACCCAACATATGATCATTTTCTTGGGTGAAAATGCAAATCAAGCATTCTTCATCGAAGATATGCCAAGTGCGCAATACATTGATGTTATCCGACGTGCTCAATATGGGCTCACGTCGCGCAATGCATCGGCACCACATGGTGAAAATCCGCAAGAGTCTATGTACAATAAGGCTCCAGAGAAAAGTCTGATGGCCGCTATTGCTAAAGGCGATATTAAAGTACATATGACCAAATGGGATAACTTTAATATTCCTCAAGCGGTTCGCCCACCGGAAGAAATGACATGGTTTGATCATATTACTAAAGGCATCTTTAGTATCGGTTCTTTTATTGTGAATAATATTTTCAGTATTTTCTTTGCGCTGATTCTGTTTATCATGATTAAACCGATGATTATGCCGAATCGTAAGTTTGATATTATCACTCCTGATAAAAACACCATGAGCATGGATCAACTTCTGGGTATGGATGATGTTAAAGCTGAACTGGATGCGGTTGGTCAAGTGCTTAAAAATCGTGAATCTTTTGAATCTTACGGTTTGAACCGTCCTCTGAACATTGCCTTTAGTGGCCCTCCGGGGACCGGTAAAACCAAAGCAGCAGGTGCACTCGCACGTGATCTAGGGCTCCCTCTTATCACTATGCCTGCAGCTAACCTTGAAACTGGTTATGTTGCTGGTGGTGCTAATACTCTGAAAAGTCTGCATGCTCAAGCTAAGAAAATGGCCCCCTGCATTATCTTCTTGGACGAGGCTCAAACGCTCTTTAAAAAACGTGGCACTTCGCGTGAAAGTTGGGCGGATGACACAGCTAACAGTCTGTTGAGCATTTTGGATGGTGTACCTGTCAAAGGCGAACCTCCGATTATTTGGATTGTCGCGTCTAACTTTGACAATCACAATATGCAACAAGATGAAGCCATGGCGCGTCGTTTCCCGATGCAAGTGAACTTCCGTATGCCGAACAAAGAAGAGCGTAAAGCCATTCTGGAATCGTATATGAAGAAAAAAGCCAAAGGCCTGTGGAATGAAGAAGATATTAATTTTGACTATCTTGCTGAAATTACTGCAAACCTTGCACCGGCAAAACTTGAAAACATTGTAGAACGTGCCTCCATGACCGCCGTTCATGATGAAACAATGATTGATACTGACGCTATGTTTAAAGCATTTGAACGCATCACGATTGGTTTTACCGACCGTGAAACGACTAAAAACAAAAATGAAGAACGTCGTCGTATCGCCATTCATGAATGTGGTCACTTTGTAGAGGGCTTGGAAGCAACTGTGTACAAACTGGAACGTGACAATAAACCTGTAACATGGAAAAATCTGCGTGAACATACTACTATGCTGAAAATTTCTACAGAAGCCATCAGTAAAATGAACGCTTTAGGTTATGTTCTACATCGTGAAGCTGATGTCGGTCTTAAAGGTCGTCGTAGTATGGAATATGACATCAAAGGTTTGTATGGTGGTCTGGCTGCGGAAGAGCTTTTTTATGGTAAAGATGACATTAGTGCTGGTGCTCATAATGATATTGAAAAAATTAGTATTATGTTGAGTCGTATGGTTGTCGAATTAGGTATGTATTCGGATGTTCCTCTGAACATGTTCCGTGTGAATAATCCAACCGGCCAAATGGAAGTCGCAAGTAAAATCAATGACAGCGATATGGAAATGGTGAAACGCAAAGCCGAAGAGCTGTACAAAGAAACCAAAGAAGATATTGCAGAATACCGTGATTTGATTGAGTTGTTCACTGGTAAGTTGTTAGATAATTATGTTCTGAGTATTGATGAAGCATTCGATATTCTACAGGAACATGAGGAACTTCTACCTTTTGAACTGGATGAAGAACTTGAAACAGCTTGAAACTAAACACCCTTCGGGGTGTTTTTTTGTTATAATACGTTTACAGGAGAAATACCATGAGCCAGATTCTTTTTCACAATAATGTTGTTTATACTTTTAATCCCGTGTCCTTCATGTTTGAACATGAAACTCAATCTCCAATCTCGTTTGAGGATGGACAAAAAATTATACAAAGTTATCAAGAAGCACGTCAGGCATGGATGGACTATTTTAATGCGGGACACACCCGATATGTTCATGTTATTGAACGGCATAGAACCTTGTCTGTAAGTGTGTTACTCACACCTGAACATATTGCCCATGGCATGGTGTTATTAAGAACCATTGTTGCCAATTCGGATGGCATCATTCAACATCGTGAAGAATCTTTTATGTCATTATTAGACCCCCGATGTCCTGATATTCATCAAATTAATATGTCTTCCTCGTCAATGTCTTGGTAATTTTCTTCTAAAAAGGGTTGTCTCTTCAAGAGTTCAACGATTTGATACTCTTCCGATAACCCTAAATAATATTGATACCATTGATAGGCTTCAAACATGGAATGACCTTGTAACATCTCTAGTAATTCAACATCGGATACACTAAATAATGTCAATAAAATAGCAATAAAATTGATATTGCAACGATACTGAATGTTATAATAACTTTCATACGAATTATCCCAATAGTTGGGTTTGGGGGGCTCATATGGAAACCATTTTAATAATTTTGGAACAAAAAATTGTTCAACACACTTTTGAAAAACCGCATTATCCGATGGATAATAATCAAATTCGGGAACTTGTGAACAACGATGCAGGACGGTTTCCAACATATCTTTAACGACAGGCGAAACCCCTGTATCCTTTTCTAAAACCCACCTAGGATACATGTCATCATACAGTTGATAATTATTAAAAACGATGTACTGATTGACTTTTTCGTAAAAAGTCATATGCATGTTCTGCATATGCACAAGAATATAATCTATGCCATTGGGATGTAATATTACGCGATAATGTTCCATCCCTTTACTAAACCATATTTTTTAATTTTATACAATAGCGAAATAAAAAAACCGCACGATGGCGGTTAAATATTGAGATAAGGATGGTCCCATAAAGACTCATACAACCCTAGGATATCGTAGGCAATATCTTCATATTCAGAGTGTGTATATTCAAAAGCTTTTTTATAAGCGTCCTGAATTTTACCAGATGATCCTAATGCATAATATTGGGTGAGTACATCTCGGACATGGAGTCGCTCTCTATGATAATAATGTACACTACCAATATTTTTGAGTTCCTCAAGCTTTTCGCTCACATCCTTAACACTATAACTGTTTAATGTTGCATCTTCTAGATGCTCAATCTTAAACATGAGAATAGATTCATCTTTGAATAACACCGCTAACATCGCGTAATACGCTCTCCAAAGCTCATAAACACCACACACTGACAATAATTCATTGTATTGATAAATCCCAATACGACAATGCTTTGTATCATTTAATTCCGTTATTGTTACATGTTCACCTGTGATGAACTCTAAGGAACCATAATGAACTCCGTTTTGATATATAGTCCAATGATTTTCTTCACGAATGCAGTCAACATCATACTGAACACGCAACACATCATGAATATGATTCATTACTTTTTCACGGGAAAAAACACTATGATTTTTTTCTAAAAGCTGAAAGCAATATTCTCTATTCCAGGCTTTATGACCATCTACTTTTAAATGTTTATTGAATGCCTCCCACTGTAGCATAGTGTTGTGCCATGATGACTTATCCCATCGTGTCTGAAGTAATTCGTCTGTTATTAAGAGTGGGATATTTCTAGATTCAATCGGTGATTTGAAGCCTTTCTTCTTAGCATGTGCACGAAGCGATTTTATCCAATGGTTCACCTCTTGAATATTGGAAGAAAAACTTTTGATCACATGTAAATATAACTTTTTACGTAAAAATTCATCCGCAATATAAGGAATAACGTCGGTCAGAAGAGATGGGTGAGATTGGATGATATACTTTTTTTTACTATCTTCATAAGGAAAAGAAGATAAAATGGTTTGAGGAACTAATTTCATTGCTGGAGCAGATATTTCCAAAAATGAATTTGCATCTCCTTGAAGATTATTGTGAATCTGAGATTCCAATAGCAATCTATCAGCATTATCTTTTTGAGATAATTTTTCATTAAAATCTAAACTTTTTAGATAATGAGGAATGATATGATGTAAAAAATGTGAATAAGCAAGTGTATTAAACATAGAAATCTTTCAAGAATGACTATGTTATCACATCACTGACTGTTGTATCAATACTATGAAAAAATTATTTCATCTCGAATAATCCAACGTTTTTTTTCACAATAACGTTTCGCGGCTTCTACACAATGAAAAGGTAAATAGGGTAATTTAACACCGGAAGTATCGGTCGCTAAAATACGGCACACCCACTCACCATTAATACAATAATGAATTAAATCAATTTCCTGACATTGAAACATAATAATTATTTTCGACCTCTGGTTGAATATTTTTTTCTAATATTTGAATACACACTTGCATTCTGGTCGCTTCTTCATTACTGAAGGAACCATTACCATGCAAACATTCTGTAAGTTTTTTGAGATGTTGTTTGAGTAGTATTTCATTTTCGTTATAGATATGTAAACTATAACGCGTTTTGATGACAATATCGTGTAAAACACGACGATCGTTGTCGGACACACAACAGGTTGCAATGGCTGAAGCGAACATTTCGGGTAGAAAAGACCATTGTTGTTTTATCTTTTGTTTTTTGTTTTCTTTATTTGCGTCGCGTTGTTTATCCAATAAATGCAAGACGGTGTTCCCTTGACGATACAATTCCATGACATCCATGTGATACTCCTTACCATTGTAGTATATCACATATTAATACACCTTATCGAACAGATGAATAAATTGATGTTCATCAAAAAATATATTTTTAAATGCCTTCATGTCTTTTCGATTCATCATGAACAATCTACGATGCCGTTCTAATTTCTGTTTTTTATATGTTTGATATTTCATGCTCATTATCATACGACATTTTAATAGACATGACAAGAGCGTTAGACCATAAGAGTGGTTTCTTCTACTTCTATGCATGATAACGTACCCGCATAATACGCCTGAATAGCATTTAATACATCGTTGATGGTATGATTACTGTTTAATGTCATTAACAATACATTCATTAAGGCATGGTTGTTTTGTGCTTCGCTATTATCAGGTATAGGAATATTCATACGACGTCTCCAATAATCCATGTACAGATTATTGGTATAACTTGAATTGTTCAAACCTAAGTCCAATATGGCACATGCGGCAGAACTATATAGTGGACCATCATGAATATTTAAGTCAATCACTTTTTCCTTCAACGGATTGATGTATACATTTTGTTTACCATACCATTGAACGGGTATCTTTTCATAAAACCGGGCGTGCTCTTGCATAAAATTTAAGAAAGAACGTTCCCAAAAATCATAACGCCTTTGCGAACGAATGGTTTCTTCGGTCACAATCAGATTCAATTTTTTAAATGTATAAGGTAAAGAAATATGAGGTTTTTTATTTTCTAGCATTGCAATACTATCATCAATAGAATGCATTAACATATTAGGATAATGACACGTCGATAGCCATGTTTCAAACCAATGTTCGTCATCGTTTTTTAACATTTTCTCCAATTTCGAATAGGACATATATATGGTTGAAGTATCATCACGTTTTATATCGAAAGAATGAACATACGGAAAAACACACATACGACATTGTTGATGGGATAACATCTCATAATTGAGATATTCTTCTTTCTCAATATACTGATGTAATACGTCACAAACATCATGTTCTATCTCATAAAAAATAGTAGCACAAATCTCTTGACTACGATGACTTAATTTAAAAGTCCTATCATCAATACATTGTTGTCGTAGATAATACGTATAAGGAATATTATGCATCAGCAATCGATGAGCTGCTAAATAGTGTAATGGTTTTAATACCATGATTGACGTATTCTTTCTAATGCTTCATTTTCGGAAATGTTCTTGTTCTGATATAACGCTAATATCTCCAGAATATTTGAACGCCCATGATAGACACCTGTAGCCTCCATATTGACCATATAACTGAGCTGTTCCTCTAAAAAATCAGACCATGTTAACGTTCCATTTTCCAGACTTAGCGAGAGTAATGTGTCTAAAGTTCGTTCATGATGGATAGCGTAGGCCAAATCTCCATTTTTATGCGCATTTAATCGATCATTGAAGTCGTTAGGCGACATATTTTTTAAACGGCGCGTAACGACCTCTAATGCATGTTGTAATGTGGTATTCATGCTTTATTATAACAACTTTTACTCTATTGTTTCAATACTAATAGAAACAGGTTTTAACGCTTGAACAAGATTGATCATTTCATTTTTTAAAAGAGACATATCCTGATGTTTCTTTTTTAAAACACTTGCTTGCGTATTGATACTATCTGGGGCTTTGAATAATACTTCTCCACCTGGAACAGGTAATTCAATTGTTACACCATCATCAAAATTCACCGTGCTTTTTTTGTTAAGCAAGACATCTTTGATGGTAACACTTGCAGTGGTGGTTTTAAGGCCGAATTGGTGTAACGACAATTGACAGGATGCATCGTTTTTAACGGTCAAACCTACAACTTTGTTTTTAATTTCTTTTACCACTAATAAACAATGTTCTTTCTTATACGTATGAAAATTGAGCGGCCCCATGGCCATAGTTGCGTCACTTTTACCTAAAACTTCTTGCACATAAGGCATGGGCAACTTTAAAATTTTGGGACTCATAACAGCAGCTACGGGGGCCGCTAGCGCACCACTTGCGATGCTCGTGGATAATAGGATAGATAATAAATATTTTTTCATATTTCCATCATAACGGCATTATGATGGAAAATCAAGCCGTTGGGTAAATCAATTAAAGGACACGCCATTAAAGGCTGAGGTGTAACGATGTTCCATTGGGCGTGCACCCTCTAAATCAACCTCACGAACGACTGGTGTGTTACCTTTATTCTCTACATGTTTAACATACATATCCGATTTATACACTGGATTAAAATCTGGGCTTTTCAAGGCACTGATTAATTCATTAAACTCTGCTTTTGTCACGGCACCTTCTTTAAATTGAACTTCTAACACTTTTCCAATACTACCATCCTTGGTAAATTCAATATTTGCTTTAACATACGCAATGTTAACATATTTGATATTTTTGAGCGATGGATCTTGTGCACGTTCCGCATCGGTAATGATTTTTCGCACAGCAAGAGTATCCACATGACCAGATGCATAATCTGCCGATTTATTTAAGTCTGACCCCCATTTAATACTTTCGGGTTGAATTTTACCACCTATCATATGGAAAGAATGTACCACTTCGCCGGCTTTGGTCGCATACACAGTGTCTGTAACTTTCCCTGTGCTTGGATCTTTAACCTCTGTTAATTTTTCATCCATATGGGTTGCACGCAATTCAACATCATTCACAACTTTAATCGTAATGTTTTCACCTTGAGCATTCACGAAGGAATCTGTTTTAATCACAGTTCTGTCTTCTTGAATTTTATATAATTCTTGTAATGCCACTTGTTTTAACACTGGATGCTGTAAATTAATGGTCGTCTGATTGTTTAAATCCATACCACTATGATAATGCTTGACTCCCGCAACGGCACCCATCGTTATAGCCGCAGCAAGAAGAACCATTGTAATTTTTTTCCCTGATTCACTGAATGTCATAAGTGTACCCCTTTGTAATAGCATATCATAATTTAGAGCATAATCGATATTTCTTCTTTGATATCTGAAGAAAGACTTAATGGAAAGGGACTCGTTGTCACACCCATGGACATCATTTCATGAGCCGTTTTCCATCGAGCCCTTACTTCTTTTAAAACATAGCCGCCTTGCTCTGCAATGTATTTACAGAAGGCCATATCTGTTAATTCTTTGCCCGTATGGACTTTATAGGCTCGCTCAAATGCTCTATGACAATTACCTTCATGACCGTGCGCTAATAGATATTCTACCGTTTTATGATGAAAAAAGGCTTGAAAATTTTGAATGGTACGAACAAAATTTTGTTGTAAACATTGTTCCAAAATAGAATCTAAAGGATAACGGGTATCATTAAAATACAAACCAATTTCACTTATATATTCTATGTGCTTCTCGGTTAAATCATTCCATACCTGATGTTCTTGTGCATAATTAAAAATATGATTGTCATTAAAGGGGGCTTTTCCACAACGATGTGCATACAAAGCCAATAAGACACCATCTAATTTTCCAAATTCTGCTATTAAATTTTTCCAATCTTTCAGACTGTGTATTAAATGTTCTTGTGTAAAGATACTTAAAATATCCTTGTAAAAAGGAGGTATTGTGTAATGAAGATTCCATCTACCTGAGATACGATAGGACATGATTGTTAATTTACATGCTTTATTCATTTGGTATGACAACATCTTTTTTAATGCGTCTGAATTCGGAGCACTCTTTAGTATATTGTCTAAATAGGGCATAATGCCTGCCCAGTTTGAATCTTTCAATTTAATGCATCTTCGCAAATTACGATCGTCAATGTTGAAAACAAAATCATCCACAAAATCGTAAAATGCACCATCATCATCTAACAAAAGACCTAACGTGCTCATATCAATCATGTTGGCTTCTACTAAGGTAGACAAAATTTCCACAGACCATTCATTATCGATACGCCATAACATTTTTTCTCTGGCTTTAATAGAAGGGGCAAGCATATAAATATCATCACTGGCGTCAATATCTTGCCAGGTTTTCCACATGTCGCTATTTTTGAGTATTTCACTTTTTTTCATAGTGATAGTATAACACAAAACACCCATTAATAAAAAAAAGACCCATTGGATGGGTCTTTTTTATCAAAATAAACGTTCAGTGAACGAGGATTCTGGTGTTTCCGTTGCCGTACTTTTGTGACGGATGGCCTCAAGCTGCGCTTCGGTCAATGGGCCATCATCGTGTTCGTACGGCTCGGGTAGGTGTGAATTGTTCATACATGTGTCCTTTCTGTAAAGGAAGATTCATACAGGACTCTTTGAATAACCATTATTTTACCAAAAAAATAACACTAATGTCAAGATAACACTGTTGACATTTTTCAATACTTATATTATTATTAAAAGATGAAAATCATTTCTAATTTCCACGATATGTATGATGTTATGTGCATGTATGGCGTGGATGATAAAATCACTTTTGAACGGGTGAACCGTCACGGCATTAATGTTCAACAACATCCTATTGTTTTCCCTGACAGCTTATTGGACTATAAAGTAGATGTTCCAGATAATACCACGCTTTTTGGTGACTTCGGTCGTTTTTACGACCGAATCGAAAATGTGCTGTCTCATAGATTAAATACTAACGGAATGCTCCATTCTGTTACTGCAGTCATTAATGGAAAAGCGTATCGTTCATATATTTGGGAAAAAGATGGTGTTTTTCAAAAAAATATGGATTTGGAGTCTTTATACAACATTTATATTCAACAACCTGGATATTTTACCACCGCTTTAAAAAATACCTCTTTTGAAACCTGGCTCACTCAAAAAGATTATTTCCACATGAAAAATCATTCCGTTATCGATTGGAATGCTCGTTTATTGGAACTACATCAAAAAGTTCAAAGTCCTATCTTTTTTGTATATCAAGGACGTATTTTTAAAGATTTACCCTTGCATTACTATGGTTTTGAATTTTTGGCAGAAAATATCGAAAACCTTTTCCAAGACATTATGTATTGCCAAGCGAATATCGTTCATAATTACAATAATCCACCTTTGGATGTTGATGACAAAACCAAAATTGCTCAAGCAGGATTTGATGTTGTTACTTCTTTTAGAGGAAAATAAAAAACCACCGGAAGGTGGTTTTACATCGACATCTCAATATCAAGGGGGTCAACTTGTTCATAGAGTTGTTTTAAACTCTGCATATCATCAAATGCCACGGGATTCACATTGATAATATGGTTAAACATCACACTATTTTCTTTTGATAGAAAAGAATCACATCCTGATTTCAAATATTTATAATGGAAAAGTGTTAAACCTTCATTCATAAGTGTTGTATACAATGAATGCATAAAACCTTGGCTTTGATGAATTTTATTAAGTTTATCTATCGTTTTTGGCACATTTTGATGTCTGTTATCTTTTATGAATCCTTCTAACAAACCATACAATATTTTTTGTTTTACGTCATGACTTTGCACATCCACCCATGCATGAAGTTGTTTTATTAATGCATTGTCATAGATTTCATCATCCGTATATTTTCTTAAAACAGCGATGGAATCTTTAATAAAATTTTGCCCATGATTACTCTCAAGATCAATTCCATAAGGACTCGTGTCTGTTAATAAACGCATCGTTGGAACGGGTTTAACTAAGGTATCATCCACCATATGTGGTACATCCTTTTGTACAAAAGTATCAGATATAATTCCAGCTTTACGAACCCAGGCACTTAAGGCTATATCCGATAAATTATGGGTAATTTTAATATCTTCTAATAACGTTGGAAATATCGATAACAAAGGAGCAACCAAAACTAACGATTCTTTATCTATGTATGGCAACATTGCGTTATATACATCTCGATTTTTATTTCGTAGTTGAAATTTTACTAAAGCAGTTAGAATTTTTTTCACGCCTCTAGGTGACATATTCGCAATAAATTGTTGTTCAAATAGATTAGGTATAGCCTGTAATATATCTTTATAATTTCTAAAAACGTAATTTTCCGCTGAATCATGTGGCTTTTCTACAGCAACATTTTCTTGGATGATATAGTACAAAGCGTCTTCTTGCTCACCAACATTCAGATGGTTGAATATCTCACGGAGTTCATGTGTAGAAGATAAACCAACGATAATAGCCCGTAAGGTATGCATTTGATCTGTGTTCAATTTATTTTTCAACATCTCTTTAATCTTGGATAATTTTTCAGCGTGTACCTTCTCTTGCAAAATTTTCTGAAATGCTCCACTTTGATCCGCTTGAATTAATAAACCTAATTGTTTGATATTAATATCTGTCATAAGGACTCCTTGTTTATTATTTTATCATATTCTTGACGATAAAAAAGTATAAATGGCGGAGAGTAATCGAATCGAACGATCAAGTATTTCTACTTGGCACCGCTTTCGAGGCGGATTTGCAACCATTGCGCTACTCTCCAAAACTGATTGACATATCTATCCTTTCTCTTTACAATGATAGATAAGAGGCATGACTAAGGTGAAAAACATGCACGCTGCCATAGTCACCACTATGGTTTCCTGTGATGGGAATGCAAAAGAACAACCTTAATGAACTCCGTGAGTTCGGATACCATCATTCGTGATGGGTTTTTTTATACCACAAAGGGGGGGGTATATCCCCGCGTATTTTACCGTGGGTAAAAATGGCGGAAGGTAAGAGAGTTGAACTCTTAAGGGCCGTTAGGCCTCGGCGGCTTTCAAAACCGTTTTCGTCGCCAATCGATTTGACCTTCCATAAACTTGTGGCTCCGGATGACGGATTCGAACCGCCGACACGCGGCTTTGGAGACCGCTGTTCTACCAACTGAACTAACCCGGAACATTAAAAACCTTGGCGGAAGCAAAGCAACGTTTAATAACATTACCTCAACTTCTAAACCTTGGCGGAAGCAGAGAGGCTCGAACTCTCGCGCCGATTTTCATCGACCTAACGGTTTAGCAAACCGTCCCCTTCACCAACTTGGGTATGCTTCCATAAAACTTGGCTCCGATTGACGGATTCGAACCGCCGACGCATGGTTTTGGAGACCATCGCTCTACCAACTGAGCTAAACCGGAACATTAAAAAATTTATTCTCTCTTGACATTACTATATGTCATCTATATACTTTAATTATGCCTTGTGTTGCCCAAATCATCCGTTTGTATCCGAATAATAAGCAAATCTCCAAATTACGTGGAGGTTGCGGTTTGGCACGTTATGCCTTTAACTGGGCACTTGACCTTTTTAAACAACAACTTGCGGTATGGAAAAACGATAATTCTCAACCATACCCAACAACACAATGGCTTGATATTCAATTTAACGCCGCCAAAAAAACTTCACACACTTGGGTCAAAGACTATAATAAGTGGATTCATCAGCTCTCTATTCAACAACATTTAGAAAAAGCTCTTAAATCTACCAAAGGTCATTTACCCTCTTACCGCAAACGTGGTAAGCATGATAGCTTTACGCTTTGGGGTAACGCTTTTCGTATTCAAAACAATACCATTCGACTTAGTAAGATGGGATGGTTTCGTCTTGCCAATCCATTTCGTTTTACCGGTCGTTTGGTTTCTGCAACCGTTAGACCCGTTGCGGATTATTGGTATGTCAGCATTATTGTTGACGTACCTCATAACACCTTACCACCCTTACCGTGCCAGAACCACGCACGTATTGGTGTAGATTTAGGTATCGCAAATCTTGCGACATTTAGTCGTGATTTACCACCATTGACTGGACCTAAACCTTTAAAACATTTTTTAGAAAAGGTTCGTCAACTTAATCGTTTACTGTCACGTAAAGTACGTGGTAGTAAACATTATTTGCGTGTTAAAACACAACTTGCACGTTTACATCATCGTATCAGCAATATTCGTAAAGACACACTCCATAAACTCACACATCATTTGGTAACCCATTACCGTACGATTGCTATCGAGGATTTAGATGTTAAACGCATGGTCAAAGACCGTCGTTTTTCTCGTGGCATTCACGATGTTGGCTTTTACGAATTTAAACGTCAACTGTTATACAAATCTGCAATGACAGGTAGCACCATTAAGCTGGTTGATCGATTCTTTCCAAGTAGCAAGACATGTTCACATTGTCAACATGTTCTATCGCATTTGGACATTAAAACCCGTCGATGGACATGTCCATCATGTGGTATCGATCATGACCGCGATGTTAATGCTGCTATCAATCTAGAAAAGCAGATATAATTTTTTTTCGGGTGGCCGGTTGGGCCGTCCTTAATTGTTCGTTTCCTTACGTTATACGTAACAAGAGGTTAAAGACATAAAGCAGTTCGTACTGTGCAACAACTGCAATCTTGCAAATTTGGAGTCTGCACGTCTTACCGTTAGACGAAATACCCTTAAAACTTTTTATTCCTATTATTTAAACGTTATTCATGCCCTACACAGATAAATAAAAATATTATTTAAGCATGGCCGGCTGGAATCGAACCAGCGTCCCGGTATGCCGCGATGTCATTACTACCGCGTCCACATTAAGAAAAAAACTACATCCCAGCAGGTTATTAGATGCCACCTTGTTCAGGTCGCTTAGGTGTGTTTCAGAAAAGGCTTAATGTTTCCTTTGTCACGTAAAGTACTAGACATTTATCCACAACGCAGACTCTTGTCATCTCTACCTTTTTCTCGCATACCGCCCAGATGCGATCCGGGGAGTTTTTCTTCGAAGGAAATGCCTTTACCCACTAGGCTACGGCCATGCTTAAATAACATTACTTGTTATTCTAGCCTGACCGGTGTTAAACACAACAGCCATGCTTAAATAACATTACTTATATTTGGCGGAGAGAGAGGGATTCGAACCCTCGACACCTTTCGGTATGCCATCCTTCCAAGATGGTGCAATCAGCCAGACTCTGCCATCTCTCCGTATATCTTACTGTCTCAATTGTTAAAGATCAAAAAGGGAAAACCCCCGAAACTTGCGTTGCGAGGGATTTCTTTTGTGTAGTGAATGACAGATTATCTCATCGATTCTTCATTCGTGCTAGACATAGCATCCCATCGCACATGGTGGACCATGACGACCAAGAGCTGCTACTGGATACACGAACGTTGAACATAATCTTTTTCCTTTTCTTTTAAACTTAAATTAAGTATAACACATTTTTGAAGGTTTGCAAGTCTTTTTTTGAATTTTTTTCACTTTTTTTATAAATTTTTCCGTTTTTTGTAAAAATCCAATCTCCTACATTATATTATGATTGACATCTCTTCCGTTTTGCCTTGTTCATAGTTATTTTTAAAGTCATACCAAGTAACAAGTCCTAATGGTGCATAATGCTGATGATATATTTGAGCTTGCTGTTGTAATGCTATGCCATTCTTTCCATAATACGACTCAATATAGTCACGTATCGACGACAATGGCTTTAAATCTTCATGAATGTTATGAACCAGTGATTGGCATTGCTTCATGGCATTAAAAATTTTATACGCCTCTTCCCACCAAAAACCTCCAGACTCCACATCTTGGATTTTAACCGGATAAACCTCATTGTCAAATGCTGTACACCATTGAATGATGTAACCATCTCCTTTAATTTTAATGGTTAATGAATAATCCGGCTGATTATTTTTTATAGAATACATTTCTTCAAAAAGAAACGCATCCGATGGTATCGACACAGGATAAACACCATCATGGATAAAACTTTTTTGCCATAAATAATTTTCAAAGACTTTAACTGCGTCTATTACTTCATGAATATGAGGAATGGCATCGATCCACTTTGGTGGAATTTTATCTAACACTTGCGATGACATAATAGGTGAGGCATAACCATAAAGTTTTTCTATCGCTATATTGCACATAGTATAATGGAGCGTTGTTTGCCCATCCGATAATTCAAATGTTCCAGCCTCTTGTAATGGACGAATCAATAATGTCATAAGACGATTTCAACCTCCGATGAACACCCCATTTCATAACGTTGTTTATTCGCTAATGCGATGAAATCATCATAATTGTATTTCATCACAGCTTTGGACTTTTCTGTAAAATCTTCATCAAAAAGATTCATAATTAAAAGAGGATCGTAATATTCTTTTATTTTTTTAGCAAAAGCATCATAATGAGAACCCATGACCTTTTTAGCGTTTTCAATATTTTCAGCATGCCGTTCCACTCCAATCTGATTGTTAACCAGATAGTCCCTTTGCGCTTCAGGATAATCGGAAGCAACATACGAAAAGGGATGATAAAAATCGATGGATTCTAAAATCTGATTTTTTTCTAACCACTTTTGAATCGTTTTCTTCGAGGACTTGGCTAACACCAACCATGGAAATGACATACCCTCTTTTTCTCTTTGATCAATTAACAATCTACTTTTTGCATTTTTTAATGTTAAAAAAGCTTTTTCAAAACGCTCAAATAAGTCTAAGGATACCACACCCACATCCTCGAGTGCTTGACTTAAAATTTTACAACTGGAATCAAAAGGAAATTGTTCAGGTGTGGCACCCTCTGGAAGAATTTGTAATAAATTCCATGCAGGACAATAACCTTGACGCATTTTAACCCATAAATCATTATTGAGCGCCATTAACCCTTGAAGAAATGGAACACGTCTATTTGAAACGAGCTTAATATCACGGGAACGATAATCACGGTATAACCACAAATATAATTTTTCTGCTATTTTTTTATGATAAATAGGATGTGATAATAACGACGGGAAAAGGGGATGATTCAACATTTCTTTCCATTGTTGTGTATATTGAAAATCTTTCGTTCTTTCTTGAGAAATGTCGTCTATAAAATCAATACTTTTATTCGTGATTTCATTCAATAAAGGAGAAAAATTTTGCCACAAATCATCTACAGCATCTAAATTTCCGAATAATTCTGGCATTTTTTTCTTAAGAAATAACATACTGTGATCTCTGGTATGTTCTAATTTACTGAGTTCCAGAGTGGCAAAAGCCTCTTTTGGAATCACACTCCAAAAATCCCATAACAAATCATGTTCTCTTAAAATATACGGAAGATACTCGTTATTCCAATGACCTTTTTGTAACATATAACGAATCGACCACACCACATAGGGATTATCTGGAATCGCAAAAACATCTCCATGGAGGTCTAATTCTTGTTGAATAATTTCTCGTGCTTCAAAAGGTGATAAACTACTTAAAGGTGGTGTATTCATACTTTAGTATAACAAAAAACCACCTTGAAAGGTGGTTATGGTGATGGAGATTCATCACAGCGCGCAAAAGTTGCGCTATTATTCTTGACTACAGCTTGATACCATTCTTTTTCCGATGCTGTCCATTGTGGAGAATACGCGGATTGGCAGTCTTCATAGGTGACTGTTTTTACTTGGCCCGTCTTTTTGAAAAAGACCACATCCATATTATTGGAACCACAATTATGGGCTTCACATAATCCATAAATATATCCTTCACCCATTGTATCGTTAAATTTAAACGCCGGGGTCATGGGTCCATTTAACATCGTTTTGAAATACCCCGCAGGCTTATACGCATTAATATCTTTGGCTGTTTTTTGTTTTAAAGATTTATCTTTTTTTATCACTTCAAAAAAGTAATCATCCCAACGGTCTTTTGATGGCCCCGCCGAAGCTACACCGTGACACATCCCTAAAATAATACCCAACATTATCCATGTTTTTTTCATTTTGACTCTCCAGAATTAATCCCAGCAACGATTATAAACTTTATTCTCCACTAAGGCATAACCATGTTTTTGCCCAAATGCGAGTTCTTCAGGTGTCCATGACCCTAACAATTTACCATTACATTCACCCGGTGGAAAGTAAATAGCTTTGGCCGTTTTCGTGGCCGTGTTGTACACGAGAGATCCCCAAGAACCTAACGATTCATCTTTGCTCCTGTTATTATACAATAGGATTGAACCTTTGGATGCTCCTTTGTCCGAGACACCATATTTTATTTTATCGTATATTTTAACTGGCAATTTTGAATCTAAAAATAAGGAACGAAAGGCGGTGTCCATGGCGACATTCTTTTCCGCATCCTTTTCTAATGTTCCAGCATTGGCATGGATACCGTATAAAGAAATACACACAAGCAATAAAGTAGAAATCAAACGCATTATTTTCTCCCAAAATCAGCGGGAATTTCACCCCACTCTTTGGTTTCCCATTTTTGAATCGAAATATCCGACAAATCTACCTGTTGAAGATACAACTCGGCATCACCAATCAAATGACGTAATTCTTCGGTTAACTTACCGGTCGTATCGGCAGTTGTATTCGCTTTTTTATTACGAACCCAGGCCATGGCTGTCATACTATCTGTGTAAATAACAGGCTTTTCTTGTAATGCTTTTACCACTTTAATGGCATGTACGAGACCTAAAAATTCTGCAATATTGTTCGTCCCCGCTTGAAAAACGGGCGAATTAAACGCTTTTTCACGAGAGGGATACCATACCCCTTGATATTCTGAATTTATTCCATTACTTGCACCATCGACCGTTAATGCATGTGCCACTTTTGGTCCTGACGCAACCTTTGATACGGGGGCACTACTCGCCGCCTTCACCGTAGCACTATATCCTTGCTTAAATAACTCCTCTGCGGCGGCTCGTGTGGGTGCCTCTATTTTTTTGTATTGCGCCCCTTTGAAACCATTCACTTGAGCAGAACATTCCGCCCATGTATCAAATACGCCGGTTGTTTTACCAACCCAAACACCATAAAATGTACTCATTTTTTGACCTTTCTATACATAATATCATACAACATTAAATAAAACGCCGCTGTGACCCAAATACAGAGTCCCATAGCATACGAATGGTCCCATTCCATGACGTAAGATAACGCTGTTTGACCAATACCAAAGAGCAACATTCCATCGTAAATGCTCATCATCAACAACCGCATGGTTTTGGTTAATCCCGGTGAAAAAAGCGCGAAAATCGCAACAGAACCTAAAAACATGCTTAACATAAAAAAGGACATTAGTGACATTCTTCTATACTAACCCAAAGGCTCTTTCCTGTCAATCTGTCTTGTTGAATCCATCCGTCGTATGCTATACTCCTTATTATGTTACTTTTTCACCGTGCTGTTCTTGCGAGAGGTTTGGGATATACCACTGCAAACTTTACCGCCCTTATTAGTCCTATTTTAATGTATACGCTGACCCACTCGTTAGTACTCGCAGGTTTGGGTTTGATTATGGAACTCATACCTAAAATTTTAGTGTATCTCTATGGATCTGCATGGATTCAACGTTATTCTGCGCAAAATATTCATCCATTACTGGAGGCAACTCGATGGATATGTTTAGTTTTACTACTGGCGGTTGCCTTTCATCTATGTGACTGGTGGATGATCCCATTCGCTGGCGGATTGATGCAAATTAGCAATGCTTTTTCTAATTTACTTTTTGAACAATATGCATCCTCTTGGAATAAAATTTCCACACAACATACCTATACTGCCTTTGTTCAAGCTGACCTTTTTGGTGGCTTATTAGCTACAGGAACCACTATACTGATTGGAGTACCAACTTCGGTTTTGGGTATCGCTCTCTGTGTTCAAGGTTTTTTATTCTTATTTATTTATGGCAACAAACATGTTTTGTACCCCACAAAACCATCCGACAATACCACATTAAAAGAATGGTGTACTATTCAATGGAAACGTCCATGGAATACCTTCCAACGCATGGATAAAACATTATGGACGTATGTACTCTTTTGTTTATGCTTTTCATTTCCGGTAGCGGTATTATTTAGCCACCTCGCATTCTTTTTAGAATATGCCTACCAGCATATGATCAATCAAGAATTCTTTGCGACTGTCAACTTAGTACGACTTATCATGGGCTTTCTTGCTATGACAGCTAGTTTAAAACTCACAGAAAAAGGTTGGAATCAACATGTCACTTTAGCGGGATTTCTACTCTTTTTTATGGGAGCACTCGGTCTCTTTTCACAACATCACATATTCGTTCTTGGGATTTTGTGTATTGGTGTCAGCTATTATTTATTAACACCATGGCTTAGAAAAACACGACAACACCTCATTCAATTACCACAGTACGCTCAACATAAAAATGAACTCTTAGGCGTGATGATTGCATGTGATGCATGCTCGTATTTTATGGCTGGTGTATTGGCAACTTTACCTATTTCTTTAATGAATATTGCTTTTATGACGTTTATTTTTACCATCATTGTGGGCAGTACAAGTTTTTATCTGTTGCGTTCGCATTTGATAACACGGTCTTGACATTTTATATTTTAAGCGATTATAATAGAAACATTAGGAGTCTTTCATGAATAAAATTATGTGCTCGGGTAGTTATGATCCTGTGACACGGGGTCATATGGCCCTGTTCCAAGATGCAGCCAATATTGCAGATACCGTCTATATTTATGTTTCGCAAAATCCAGCTAAAAAAAGTTTTATTCCTCTGAAAGAGCGAGTGGCGCTTGTTGAACAAGCCTTGGCTCAAACAACGTATGGTCATCGGTGTATTGTCCGTCCGATTATGCACGATTTTATCGGTCATGAAGCACGTCGTGAAGGCATTGAATACACCCTTCGTGGTATTCGTAACGGCACCGATTTGGAATATGAATCGATTCTTGAACGTGCCAACGCAGCCATTAACCCCGATATGCGTACTCTTTATTCTATGCCTTCTAATGTACATCCTGAAGTGAATATCAGTTCCTCTGTCGTTCGTGGATTCATCGGTCCTGTTGGGTGGCACCGTTATGTGCGTGCCTATATTCCCGACGTTGTACACACTTCACTCATGAAAAAGTTTATTGCAGAAAAACTTCAATTATGGAGTCGTCTGTCCTTGGAAGACATGGGATTTGAAACAGCTATTCAAGGGTATACCAAAGCATCACGCTATTATCATACCCTTGAACACCTGACGCATCTTGTTTCCGAATATGATGCCTATCGTGAACATGTCGGCACCACTCCAGAACAGGATCGTCACATCGCATTAACAATTTTGTGGCATGATGTTTTAGACGGTGAACGTGCAGAATTGCGCAGTGCTGATATGTTTAAAGCACACATTCGTGGTTTAGAAGATACAGAAATTTTTGCCATTTCAACGACTATTCAATCTACGGATTACAGTTTAAATCTGACATTAACACCGTATGATATTCTCTTCCAGCACCTAGATTTAAGCATCCTTGGTGTGGATACGGTATGGTTCCAAGATTATAATGAAGCCGTTCGACTGGAATACGGTTATGTTCCCGATGATGTTTATTATGTTCATCGTGTTCGTATTCTTCAAACCATTTTAAATGCTGTGATGGAAAATAGAATTTTTTCTGACAATCAAAGTCCTTATTTTGCACAACGCTACCGTGCCTCCATTATTAATAACATGAAAAGCACGATTGCAGCACTCGAAGGAGTTTATTAATGCTCACAATTTTACAAGACCCGCATCCACTCTTACGTACGATTTCTGAACCTGTAACTGAATTTAATCAAGAACTCAATGATATTATTCTTCAGATGCAAAACACCCTGAAATCTTCGAAAGGTGTGGCACTTGCAGCCATTCAAGTGGGAATTCCACAACGTATTGTGGTCGCTGAATTGCGTTCGTATGATAATCGCATTCCTCGCGTGTTTATTAACCCAGAAATTATGGAACGTTCCCAAGAATGTAATGCAAGCCTTGAAGAAGGATGCCTCTCGATTAAAGAGGGCGCTAGAAAGATTGTGCCTAGGGCATCTGTGATAAAAGTGCGCGCTTATAACAAAGAGGGGCATCCTTTTGAAATTACCCTCAAAGGACTCCCCGCTATTTGTTTACAACATGAAATTGACCATCTTAATGGCGTTCTTTACACCGATTATTGACACATCTCACGCTCTGGACGACAGAGCGTGACCGTATGCAAATAATTGATCCAATAACTTAACGTATCTTCTGACGGCCAATAATAAAAACTTTTCTGTAACACATAGATACCATCATTTCCTTGTATGACTTTCAGCAAAATATATTCATCCCGCTGATATGTATCATTACGATATTGCAAACTCCACATTTTGGTCGGAAAATTATTTTGGGCATAATCTGTGAGTTGTGTCGCTTTAACGTTTTTTTGTTTGGATAACAACGACTTGTACCACGTTGAAAAATAATTATCTAACGTTTGTTTTTGCAAAAATTCACGGGTTAATATATCTACTTCATTGTTATTTTCACTATTCGCGGGTATCATACGGTACCATTGATACCCATCACGTTCTTTGACATCATCAATCTTATAAGACGGAGGTATATTTTGAATAATAACCTCTGCATGTGACAATAAAGGAAAAATACTTAATAACATTACTAATATTCTTTTCATTTTTCTATTCAGCCTTTACATTTTTCTTATTATAGCTTAAAATGAGAAAGATTGAAAGGATTAAAGATGTACATTATCGCTCTGGTGGCAGCACTTTTTATTTTAGCCTTAAATCTAACGTATGGACGAACCCATTTTGAATATAAATGGTATGATGGTGTTAGTTACGCTGGTCTGTTATTTTTAGGTTTTGGCTTATCTGGATATACCAATTTAGATTCTGTTTTTTTCACTATTACGGTCTTTATTGGTCTCACCTATTTTATTAAAGGACACTCTCAAACATTTTCCAAAAGTATTTTCTTTTACATTGCTGGTATTATGTTATTTAGAGCTTTTCTTTTCGAACCTTACAGTGTTCCAACAGGCAGTATGGAACCGACCATTTCTGTTGAAAAGGGATCCAAATGGATTGGCGTGAATAAATTTGCCTATGGTGGCCGAATGTTTTACACACAAAAACGTATTATAGGCTCTCCGGGAGATGGCATTAGCCGTGGCGATATCGTGACCTTCCGCTTCCCACTTGAACCTTCCACTTATTATGTTAAACGCGTGATTGGTGTTCCAGGTGATACTATTCAGTATTTTCACAAAACAAAACGGTTATCGGTCAATGGTGATATGGCACAATGGACGCTTATCAAAGATGGTGAAAGTAAAGAATATAATGAAACCCTTTCGGGATTAACCCATAAAATTCGAATTGAAATGCCTAAAAGTATTAGCAGAGAACAATATCTTCAGATGGAAAATGAAGCTATTATGACACAAAATACTTTCCCAGGTTGCACCTCTAATAGTGAAGTACTCACCTGTAAAGTTCCGGCAGGTAAATATTGGGTTATGGGTGACAACCGCGATAACAGTTTAGATAGCCGTTATTGGGGTTATGTCAGTGATGATCAAATGATCGGCCCCTCTTTTGTACTCTTTCCTTAAACCGCCTTTCGGGCGGTTTTTTTCTGCCTTGTCTTGATTTAAATGACAACATCGCGTACAATAACCTTACTTTTTGAAGGATTTATTATGTCAATGAAAATGAAATTCCCCAAACAAAAGGGTAATCTGTTTGCGGAAACTCTTGAACAACGTGTTCAAGAATATTTTACCTCTCGACAATTGCTGAAGACGGGCAATTGGAAACTCTATTATAAAGGACTGTTAGCTCTCATTGGTATTGTGGTAGCTTACAGTCTTTTACTTTCTCAAACCTTTGGTTTATGGGGAAATCTCATCACATTATTTTTTATGGTCCAAAGTATGATTGTACTCGCGTTTAATACCATGCACGATGGTGGCCATAACAGTTTTGCCCAAAGTAAAAAATGGAACAATATTGCCGCTTGCAGCATGGAATTACTAGGTAGTAGTTCGATGCTATGGAGACAAAAACATAATGTCCTTCATCACACCTATACCAACATTAATGGTAAAGATGATGACCTTGATATTGGATCTCTTCTTCGTCTTTCTCCTGAACAAAAACGTCGTTGGTGGCATACTTTTCAAGCATTTTATGCTCCAGTGCTTTACAGCTTGCTGTCTCTGTATCTGGTCTTCTGGAGTGATTTCCAACGTATGATTTCCGGTAAAATCGGAGATATGCCTCTTCAAAAACGAGACGCTAAAAACATCAGCTTTTTTATTGGTGGTAAAATTGTCTATGCTCTTTACACCTTAGTTATTCCAAGTTTCTTTTATGATTTTGCTCATGTGGCACTCTTCTTCTTGATTGGACATTTGATTCTTGGGTTCACACTCAGCGTGGTATTTCAACTAGCCCATACTGTAGAAGGAACTGAATTTCCAACCAGCAATGAAGAAGGTTCTTTACCTTATGGCTTTTTAGAACACCAATTACGCACCACTTCGGATTTTGCACCTAAAAACTGGTTTGCTACGTTTTATTGCGGTGGTCTCAATTTCCAAGTAGAACATCACCTCTTTCACACGATTAGTCATATTCACTACCCTGATTTATCGAAAATTGTGAAAGAAACATGTGCTGAATTTAATGTTCCTTACCACTGCCAACCCTCGATGTTTAAAGCGCTGGTTTCACATTTTAAATTCCTACATCATGTCGGCAACCACTAAAAAATCCCCGCAAGGGGATTTTTTTATAACATTAATAGTTCTTCATCAGGAACATAGGAAAATTCTGTGTTTTCTAAGATAGTTTTTTTCGCTAATCGTTCATAAGCTTTTCCTTTAACGGAAGAAGTATCTTTAATAATTGGAAGAATATCTCTTAAATAACTCACAATATCTTGACCTATAAAAAAAGAAATACGGTCTTTAACCCATTCTGCGATGTCATCCACTTCTTGGACCGATAACGTGTTGTTGTCATCTATCTTAGGTTCTCCCAAGGTAACAAATACTGTTTTATTTTTCAACCCTTCAAAATAATAATCCAATAATAGTGGTAAATTATCCTGTATCGTTAAGTGATCTATCGCCCAACGATATTTTATCTCTAAACGACGATTTTTTTTGCGCAATGCCTCATTATATGTAATACGACATAATGGATTTACATTCGTCATGAGATGTTGAGTTACGTCTTTTTTAAACTCGGGATATTGTTTTAAAATGGTATCAATATCGTCAAATTTATCCGGACCCAACTTTAACAACAATGGCAATACTATCGGTATAGTGTCTTGAAAATAGTATTTTTGTTCTACTAACACTTTAGCTGATTGCGATTTAAAAATATCTTTAACACCATGAGCACCTAAACGCTCATACACAGCTTTCAACCAGATATCATAGTTATATCCAAAATCTGTGATATATCGTGTTATTTCTATTAAATCACATGTCTTTTGGGTTTCCATTAAATAATTCACAATTAATGGACATTGCATACAAAAATCAGAAAGAGGAGATGGCTTACAAATGCTTTTATTTTTATTAATATAGTCGATGATATCTTTTAACGTATCCGAATTAATATTATCTACATGAATGATTTTTGATACATTCACTCGATGAATCGCAAAAAACGTATCTATCTGCTTATACAGTTCATATTTAAGTGGATACATAAATAGAACTTTTTGTAAAAATAACATGCTATTTTTACCTTTAATGGTGGAACTATCGACAGCACGTAATGCTGTTATAACGAGTTTATGGATGTCTTCTAAACTTAAATTTGTCAGAATGTTCATATCCTGTGCTATATGACCAATATTTACTTTACAAAGATCAATCGGATATTTTTTTAATTCATAAATCGTATAATACCATTCTATATCTTTAATCATCTCTCGCACTAAAGCATTGTTACTTTGTAATAATTCAGAATATTTGTTTTGCAATAAAAGGTCATAAACCTCATCATACAATTCTTTTTGATAAACTAAAGCTTTAGGTATCTTTTTAGTATAAAAATCCACATGTGCTGTCCAAACTTTATTAAAAGTATATAAAAAATCGTGCATGTTCATAATAACAACTCTTCCTCCGAAGGTATGAAATGATTTTGCTGGTTTAAAGCATATTGAACAATTAACTGGCGTCGTTTGTTAAAATCTTTATATTCTTTGGTAGGATACAATAAAGAAGCGGCTACTTGCAAAGCTGACAAATCAATTCCCAATTGATTTTCTAAATAATCTATCACGCGGCGTTCTGTAGCATGAATTTCGGATATTGAAACAGATTTCTTCATACAATGCATATCTCCATCTTCAAATAAAAGAACGCCCCATTCAGCTTTATTGCTGCGACTTTTTAAATAAACATGAAGCAAAAACTCCAAAGAACTTTCTTCAAATTTGATACTAAAGGTAGGAAAGGTATAGGAATAATATTTTTTATTATTGCTAATACTATCTGTTCTCAAAGAGTAACACAGCCATGAAGACATTTCCATATACGTTTTTTGAACAAAATGTATACGTATACCTGGATTATTTTTAATACGTTCTGCCATAACAGAATGATTTTCTATGGCCAGACATGACATCATTTCATCGACTCTGGTGGGTGTCCATGACTTGGTAGTATCCCAATAATCACACACCATTGCGCTGGATGTAAAATGCTTCCATTCTTGAAATGTTTGTATATTTAATGCCGACTCTAACAACGACATCGTTTCATAATTAATGGATGACTCCAAGAGTGTTCTTGTTTTTGCATAGGTTTGTAGTGACTGGGCAAACGCTGGAACTTTTAAATATCGATTGATTATTTTCGCGTTATTATCCCATCGGTGTTTATACAGCATTTTATGCAAGGTTGGATAATGTTTTGGCTCCAATAATGCAAAATTATCGGGTAAATAATTGCATATAGCATAAACATCTAAAACCAATAAATCTTGTTGATTATACCAACGCTCAAAACTTGTTTTTTCAGCTTCCGTCCAGGTGTACCAACGTTCAAAATCTGTGTTACCTATTCCTGCGTAAGTTCTTTTTTCACCCGCGACGGTTCGAATAAAAGCCTCTCGTTCTCGGGGACGAAACTCTGGATTAATGGTATCAATATCCGACAAATGAGGAAACAATATAGAAAATCCGCCAGCGCGAATCACTTTTTTGTTTTTAACATACGCGTAATCTTCTATATCATACTTTATTTTTTTTAATAAGATATTCTCAGATGCTAATATAGTGTCCAAATCATTAGTTGCTAACATAGCACATGCGTCTTCATAAATTTTCTTTTGATAGACATTCGCATGTTCTATTTGGTCTGTATAAAATAGAACATGCTCTTTCCATATTTGGTTGGTTTTATATAAAAAATCTTGGATAGGTAACATGCCACATTATACCATAAGAATGCATTCCTCTGTTGGTACATTCACAACGGAAGATGACAACCACGGAGCACTTAATATGGAGGGCCCATGAAAATCTTTGATAAAACAGGTTGTGGGTTGAATAATAAAATCTTTATGAGGTTTTATTATCGCTTCAACATCTTCAAATTTAAAATACGCTTCTACACTCTGACATAAGAGATTCCAGTGGGGTAATTGCTTTTTATTCCAATAATTGCGAACTATCTCCCTTTCTTTATCACCATTATTGGAAGATATAAGCCCCTGCATACGTAAAACATCCCAATGCAAATACATTAGTAAGCCAGTAACGGATGGCGCATGATTGGTTAACCCCGTAAGCCATTTATCTTGATGAGTGGGTAAAAGCCCATAGATTGATTTATGTAACTTAATGATTAATCCAACATCTTTTATCATGATGTCCAACATAAAATGTTCCCGCATACCGTTTGTTTTAACACCATATGTTTGAAACAATGCATACGCAACCCGTAAGGGTATGCTCGGAAAAAATTGTCGATGTTCTACAAAAACATCCGGATGAATCAACGGCCATAAAGAACGGTGATGTCGAATAATATCCATATCCACCATTCGTGCATGTAATAATTCTTTACGTAATTCAGACATCAAATCTGGATGTAATGCCGTAGGCGACTTCATCCATTTGTAAACTTTTTCCATTGATTATTCCTTAACTATCCTTTATACTAAGACAATGAATAGTATATCACTCAACACACTGGTTGCCAATATCCAACAATCACAATCTTTGGCGGGTGTTAACACAGAATCATCCGGTTCCTTCGCGGATGTATTACAAACACAAATTGAAGAAACGAACACATTACAACAACAGAGTACGCAAGCCATCAAAAATGTAGAAGACGGCGACGGTTCCATTAATGATGCTATGATTGCTATGCAAAAAGCCTCACTCTCATTTCAAACGACAAAAACTGTGATGAATAAAATGGTCAGTGCCTATCAAGATATCATGAATACACAAATTTAATAACGGCTACTTTTGGTATATTGCACGGTCGTATTTAAATACGCATCATCGTTTTTCCATATTCGACCGTCCGGATCTTTAATGCGCCCAGGTTTAAACAAAAACCATTTACCCGCATCACTTTTTTCTTGAATATGAATACTTGGAACCTCCACAAACGGTTCTAATGATAGAAAAAGCCACGGAAATTTACTCTCTTTGGCTTTCAAATATTTCGCCCAGTCTAATGCATCTCTTTTGAATGGCATCATATACGGTGTCATTCTATGAATAGGTGAATCATGAACATGTGGAAAATAATGGTGGGTTAACTCTTCAAAATAATCAGGGTTTTTAATAAAATGCGGGTTATTTTTCAATTTTTTTAATGCTTCTTTGGGATGATATAAATCAATCTTGGGCGGCAACGGCTCAGGTGTTAAGCCCCACACGTCTAAATAGGCAGCCAAGGGCATCATAAGCCCCGCATCACGTCCTAAAACTTGGTTCTCCATACCGCCTGTAAAATCATACACATGTGTTCCTGTTCTGTGCTCTAAATAAAACTTTAACCAACTCACTGTTTCAGGATGTGCCGATACTTTTTCACCCCAAAAAGAGCTCTCTAAATGAATAGTATGATTTTTCCAGTGCCAACTCCCCAGCTCAGAAAATAACTCCTCGCACGTTGGTGCTTTTTGTAAATATGATTTAATCCACATAGGCGACATCATATACTTTCTTTAGTTTTAAATCAATCAATCATGAGCTCTGATTCTTCATAATTAAACGCATTGTGGTTTTTTAACAAGCTAAAACACTCAGCGAGAGATGTACATTGCCGAATAGAATTTTCACACATTTTTAAGAACATGGCTTCTATAGGACATGCATCGTATATTTCCTGCAATAATTCATTTTTATCATAAAAAATAGCGTGCACAAACCAATGTTGAATGATTTTTTCTTTCTCTTGGTGAGATGGATGATGAACCCACATTTTAAAAAAATCTATGTTCATATCCCGAGGTGTTAAGGTTCCTAAGTGTGTTAAAGCTACTTTGGTATCCAAGATATCACTTGGATCCAACAAAGATTCTAAATTGGTATGATGTAATAAATGAACAATGACTTTCGGTAATTTTTTTGTCTCCCATTTCATCAAGTGCTTTTTCTTGTGCCACAACCATAAATCTTCATTCATTTCATTGATGAATTGATAGGGTACTTTTTCAATATTATAAATAAAAAGATGTGGCTGATGGATACAAAAACCATATCTTGTATGATAATATGTTGGATATTTTTTGACATATTCATCCCAAGATAATGTCGATTCTAAACCATATATTTTATTTCCATGATAAATTAACGACATAATAATGTCTTTCGGTGTTCCAGGAATCATTTTTAATCGAATGGTCGAAAAACAAGAAAATGGTAGTTTATCACCTTCATCTGTAAAAAAATAATTATACAGAACGGACGCATAAAAGTTTACTTGTGTTGTATTACAACGTAATACATTTTTGAGAATATCATTTTTTTGTGCTTTAAAAGCACCACGTGGATAGATTTTGAATAATTCAGAAACACGTTCATCATCATGTTCAAAAGAAATGTTTAACATCTCTTCGAGTGTCAGTGGAAAAGTAAGGTTCATATAGAAGGTCCCTGTGTAAATATTGTATGCAAACGTTGTAAAGATTGAATTTCTTCCAATAATTTCCAATCAGCATCTGTTTTTAACACCCGTGGATTTAATTCATTATTATTTATCATTTGATAGACATTTTCAGCAAGTGTACATTCCCAATCAATGATTTCATTCACTTTAGGAATAGAGTACCCTCTTTTATACATGATATAAACATAAAAAACCATTTCCGAACCTTCCGATTCCAAGGTGTCACATAACCATGGAGCTGCAAATTCTGCATAGGCGGATCCCGAAACAAAGTAACGTAATAACGATAACCGTGCCATAATAGACTTTTCATTTAATATGGGTTCTTTAAAAAACTCTCGTACCATGGAAATAAACCCACCCGCCATCGCTATTTTACAAATATCACTGTCACCCATATGGCGAATGGCCACCTCGCTGGATAAACTGGAATTTTCAAAAATAGATAAAATATCATCAAATTTAGTGTGCAATAGAGGATCTGCATAATGCATTATTTGCCCTATTTTCCAAAAAATACGCGCATTGTGATTATTGTCATTCGACAGAAGGAATCGAATCACTAATAAATATAAAATATCCGCATGTTTTACAGATACTTGCTCTTCTATCATGCTATTCAGCACGTTGTCCAAGGCTGTATACATCGAACCACTAAGTTCACCTGACATAATGTAATGCGTATGACCGGTTTGAACGACCTGTTCCAATGCTTGTAACATCGGGCCAATATACGCCGTGTTGACCTCCGCACGCTGTAAATCGCTCAACAGTGAACCAGTACTACTATACTGTCTTAAATCCATAACTCTGTTTCCTCAAATGTAAGAACCGGCTCTTCTAATGGAAAATGGCGTGGTGATACCTGTTGTAAAAACATAAATCCAGGCAACCCCTCAAACCTAAGATTATCCCAATCAATATTGAGATTTACAAATTTTTCCTGTTTAAATGGTATGTTTTTTGAAAGAAAATACTGTAACGCTTTCTTTTCCGGTTTTTCAGTAAAAAATTCTAAAATAACAATCAGATCACGATTCATATTTCCTACTTTTTTATAACATAAATCGACATTTTGGTGAAAAATATCTGCCAAAATTTCTAAATTCTCATATGTGATATCTTTGGCATTAAAAACTGTATTAAAAAATACTTTTTCAATAAAAGCTTCTCGAACATCCGGAGTTTGAATGTGTGGCATTAATTTTTTGAAATCTTCGATTTTTTTAACTTTATTCCAAAGATATTCGAAATCTCTTAAAATAAATGGGATATCCGTTGAATGTGCAACATAATGGATGTATTCCTCATACATTTTATCATGTTCACGGAACGTTTCTCGATACAGCAATAAATCATGGGCGACCTCGTGTGTCCATCGTGGACCTGTTAATCGGGCAAATAATACTGGATAGTAAGTTTTAAAATACCCGCCATATTTCACAGCGTGAGCCTGAACTATATCCAATGTAAAAATCTCATGAAAATACGATGGCAACTCCTCATTAGCGTAATAGCCAATAAGGAATGAACGGTGCCCATCAGAACTTTTTAATACATTTTTTTGATGAATATCACCTAACTTTAATATGGTATGATATCTCAATTCCATATCCGAACTACTCCAAAATAGGTCAAGCTCTTTTTGTGAGTATATGGTATTGTTTAACGCTTTAACCTGTTTGTCTATTCCACACTTTTGTTGTATTTCTGGCGTAGCATATGAAAAAAACCACTGAATTTGTTGTTTTTCTACATCCGTCGCATTGTTATATAACTTTACAAATTTCTCTACCCATTCTTGTTTATTACCATATAAAATACCCGCCCAAAAAGGCTCGGTAATGACCATTTCAGATGCTAATTGTTTATTCTCGTAATACGATTGAATATCGGATTTCATAGAATGAACCAATGGATTACTTGATTGTATCAAAACAGTCATATCTTCCTGTTTTAATAATTCATGCGCTTCGGTAAAGATGGCTCGATTGTAGAAGTTTCCATTAGTAATAGAATTATTATGAAATAAAACATGTCGTTGCCATTTACGATTGTTCTTTGAAAGATAGGTGAGTAATGAAACGTTGGTCATGACTCTATTATATCATAAAAAAAAGCGCCTGCTGGCGCTTTTTGAACAAAGAGTATCCATTAAAATACAACTTCACAGGCACCGCCATTGCATGCGATTGCACCCAGGGTATCAACATCTGTGAATTTTTTCGTTTTCAATTCTTCTGTCCATGGAATATCTTTGATATTATTCACGATACGTGTCCATTTATGAAGATTGTAAACATCTTTTAACATATCTGATGTCTTGTAAATATCATCATTGAAATGGTTTTTCGCAAATTTATTAAACATGCGCACCCAATCACGTTTACCCATATTCTCATGGCTTTCCACGCTTAAATCTTCACCATAACCCATCGCGGTCGCCGTCGCCGTCCATAGATTATTATTGAAGGCATCCAAACCACGTGTAATTAAACCACTCGCAAACAACGATGGCGCACCGTATTTTTGAATAATTTGCTGTTCATCCAGAACCTCTGTAAAGGGTGCTTGAGGGAAGGCCTTATCACCCATGGCACTCATGAAACTAATACCACAGAACCATTCACGATTATCATACACATACTGCGTAACTTCCTCCCAATTGTCCACGGTGATGGTGTTACTTACATTATGACGTAGATTCTTATCCAGACACAAATGTTCATTGGTGCCGTATTCAATCCATACTTGCTGGGCTTTTTTCACATATTCTAGCTGTTTAACACCCATCAAATCAGCTTTAAAAATACTGTTTGGCGGCGATACTACAGGGAAGGCAATCGCTAAGTCGGTACCATTTTTACTCCACACGCTTTTCTCTAACATTTCTGGCACGTATCTACGAATAATATCAACGACTTCACTGTCATCACCCATGGTGACGTGGCGAATATAACGTTCCGAATGTTCACCATGAATACCTGATGCACTCTTCAATAATGTGCTTGTATTACCCGCTGGTTTGACCACGGTACCACGTGCTGCTTGGCGAATACCAATAAGTTTAGCAACTTCTTTATTCACTTTTAGAACAATTTGGGCGCCTTTTTTCATGACTTTTTCGTCAAAAAGAATGTGTGGATTATTCATCCAGCCCGTAATACCAACACCAATTAATGCTTCTTGTTCGAAAATTTTGCGACTGGCTTTGCTCAAAAATGGGAAATCTGTATAACCCGCTTGCAATGTACCAAGAATAGCAGCTGTACGACATGCTTTATAGAATAATTCAACGGTAACACATTGAGCACCGTTAATTTCTGTTAAATTACAACCTTGGAAACCTGTTTCATTCGGATCAGCTTTACCATGTTCAAGATATTGCGCATAACCTTTTTTGGTAAAGGGCAACATACCTACTTCAACACACGGATTAAACGTCCATTCTAGACTGTCAGTCCAAATAAAACCTGGTTCGCCACTGTGCTGTACCGATTCCATAATTTTTTGGAACGTTTCAAAACTGGTTTCTTTGCGAAGCAACACAACTGAATTGTTACTACGTGCACGCTGTGGATTGGTGACATACCAATCTCCTGTTTTTGCTTTAATCATCTCTTCATCATCAAAAGAGAATAAGCAAATCGTTGCACTACGACGAACACCACCGGAAATAACTGCATCTGCCATATGCATACAGGCATCATACACTTCAATCGCACGCATTTGACGATTTTCTCTGGCAACTTTAGAAAGAATTTCATCCACAAGTACTAATGCTTTTCGTAGCGGCTCAGGTCCAGGAGCTTTGAAGCCACCAGAAATGAAGGCACCTTTAGGACGAATTTGGGAAAAATCAAAATGAACGGGGCAACCACTAAACTCTTCATGTTTGGCATCACTTTCAAAATACGATGAAAAAAGAACATCAAAAGATTCTGCCCAACCTTCAATACTATCTGGAATTTCAAACAGTTTAGGTTTGCGATGATGCGCTTTTAACGCCGGTAATTGACCAATATGATGTTTTTGAACACTGAAACCAACGCCACATCCACTCAGCAAGAGTTCCATGTACTCTCCAAAGAACGCTGGACGATTTGCATGACTCGATGTGCAATTATACATCTTCAAGTTATTCTTCAGAATTTGTTCACCACCAAATTGGAGCGCACGTTGGGCACCCAAGACCAATTGAGAGGTATACGCCTCTTGTGCTTCTTGAATGAATGCTTCCAATTCTGGTGTCATTTTATCTTTATATTTTGTGCGGTGCATCTCCATAACACGACTTACCGCTTCCTCAAAGGTCTCAAAGCGACCCTTAGCTTCATCAAATCGCGAGTATGCTTCATAAAACTTAGCATCACTCATCAACTGTCTAGAATCAACAACGTTTTTCATAATATTCCTTATTTATAAGACAACCATTATAACAAAAAAAGAACCACTTGCGTAAGGGTTCTTCAATGAATTTTTAACTTTTTATATAGATGTTTAGTGACAGTCTGTATCATGCAAACATTCCTCGAAGTGGTGTTCTTACAACATCAATAGTGCCTCTTCTAAAGGTTGCTTCGTTTGCGTTTTTAAGGTGTCAAAAATAACATGTCTATCGGATTGTTTATTACCATATAATCCAACCATGACTTGCATAAACGTTTTTGGATCAATTCCATAGGTTTGATTTAATAACATTTCCACCTCGTATTGTATTTCTTCAAGTTGTTGACGGGTTGAATGTTTATGTGGTGCAAATAAGGCAAAATATTTGAGATCATTACAACCATATACATACATCGCAAGTGCCACTTCAGGATACTGTGCCAACGCTTCCAATGACATGATGAAGTATCGATTTTGGGTCATAGTATGGCCATTTTCTTCTTTTTGAAATTGGCATATCGCATGTAATTTATGTTGCTGAATAGCATATAATAAAAATGGAATTTTTTCTTCCGGATTTTGAACGAAACAACGTTTAATAGGTTTTATATTAACAGAGTTGGAAGAATTAATCAAAATTTTTAAAACGCTTGGATATTCTAATTTTAATAACTCTGGCGTCCACAAATCGTAGGTATGTAAAAATGGACATAAATTATTGCTAAAGACAGATTTCATATATACCGGATCATTTTTCCATATGTTACGAGCCCATTGTTCAACATCTTCCGATTGTTTTTTGACAACATCAAGAAGCATATTTATACAACTTTTTTGATTGGATAACGATTCATGCATAAAATCTGTTTGTAAAAACTTTAAAACATGTTCATTACGATTGAATTCTTCTTTATCAAAACGAGTATAACGTACAATATAATTAAACAATGTTCCTCCGTGTCTACTTAATACATGGGTACACCCATTAAAAAGTGACAATCTGAACATTTCTTCTGGTATTTTTTGCGTATTCGCCCATTCAACAATGCGTAATCGATCTTTTAACGGTAAATGCATATTATCTATCATGGTTAATACTTTAGGTATTTCTCTTGAGTTCAAATTGGTACTCACGTCTTTCGTAATATGCTCTGCAAAAAAAGATATATTTACAATAAGTTCATTATACGATATCTTTTTTTTAACATAATACATATGATAATATTGTGCATTTCGCATGATATCTTTGAGATTTAAATTGGATTTAAGTATCGACTTTACATCATCATTTTGAACCCATTTTTTAACTTGTTCAAAAACCTCTTTAGAAAGAATCTCTTGGTTTTTATAACTTTGATATTGTTCGCTTTTTTTCTTAAAAGTATCAATACCGCATTTTTGAATCAAATCAAAAGCAGCACCAGAATCTTTATTTGTGGATATTGTATGAAATAATGTTATTTCATCTTCTGTTAATGGAACAGGATATTTTTGATAATAACGTATATTGAATTGCCAAAAAACAGATTTTTCTATTAATAATTTTTCTAAATTCATATTAATTATCGTAGTTTAATAAAGGATGTTTTAAAACATCTTCAAAATATTGTAACTCATTTAGATAACTCATAGCTTTTTCTTCATTTGGAAAACGGAGTCCGACACTGTTATCGTCTGAACCTTTAAAGTACAAAATAACAGGATTTTGCGCAACATACGCACGGGCAAAAGCACGCTCATCAGGATCATCATGATGACAGAGGTCCCACTCTTTATCAAAAATAAAATAATCCATTCTTGAGCGTGGTTTTTCGTTAAATGTTTCAGGATTTTTTAACATAAAAACGGCAGAAACACCATTGCACGATTGTAAATACTTATTACAATCCGGGTGCTCTTCTGGTAAACCTTCTAAGACCGCAACTAACTCTGCGTTTAAAAATGTTAAATAATATGGATTGGTAATTTTGTCTTTTAAAACTAAAAAAGGATTGTCATTTAATGTTATATTCATACTCTATAATACCATGGATTATCACCCAATAAACAATGGTATTTCATTATTTTGATGTTGAATATCCGATATTGTTGAAATATAATCATCTAAATGTTCTATGATTAATCTATTTTTCTGCGAAAGAAAAGTTTCAACCATATATAATGTCATCAAAACACCATCTGAATCACAAAAACTTTCAAGATCACTCTCTTGATAGAAGTGCTGTAAAAGAACAATATCTCCAGCATATAATGCATGTTGTTCTACAAAATGTCGTAAATTCATCCACACTATTTCTGTAGCATGATAATAATCAAGATATATCATATATATTTCAACAGGCGTCGCTTGACGCGCTAGTTCATCAAAAAAATCCTGATTGAATAACGAGGTGAAGTCTCGAAGAGTATGATAATATGACGCATTTATACAGAGTTCAACCGTCTCAGATAAGGAGCAATCTCCCTGAAAGAATTTTTCGAATTTAGCATCGAAGACGGAGTCATTATCATAATAGCGCATCATTTCAATATACCATAATTAAACATACATATTCTCTTCCTCCGGAGGGACGAATGATGACTCTGTTAAGACCTGCGCTAATGTCGCTTCCACTTTGGCATCAAAAAGTTCATCGGATAATTCACCTTCATCTAATTCAGAAGGTATCAGACCCATGGTGGCATACTCACGTAATTTATCTATTTCTGGTCCTTGAAAGGCATTTAAGATATCCGTTCTATGTGGTTCTAACCAAAAATAACGCAACCATAACTGTGGCCCGTGGATATGATCTGCATAGGATACAACATCCGACCACGTAATTCCATATATCATTAACATGCTCTCCATCGTGGTAATATCACGATGATATACGACTGGAAAAAGCGCGTTTAAGGTATTTTTGTCTTTGTTTTGAGATGCACGCAAAAAATTACCAAAAACAGTCATAAAAGAAACGATATTATCTGCGTGCACTGTTTTCATCATGTAAGACTCTCCCACTGTTTTCATAATTCAAGATTTCTCCAACATCTTTTTTCATGGATTTTTTGATATTCTAAACATTCTGGCGGAATGGTATCATATACCCAACATTCTTGCGTACGATAATATGGATCTTTACTATGAAACACACTATCGATCTTACAACGTAAGACAATAATGTCAGTTGGAGAACCGTGCCACCATTCCGATACGAAACCTTTCATACCACGCCCATTCAATACAGGTAATAAAAAAATCTTTGCACGACCATCATGGGCTTCTGGACTTAATGGTGCAAAGCGTTTCGGAGTATGAGGTTGCAAACCATTTTTTTGAATACTCTCCATATTGTCTTTATGGGTCAAATGATAATAATATCGCATATTTTTAGTATACAACTTTCATTGATATGTTTCTAGCATCTGTATAAAAATAATGGTGAATATTTTTACGGCGATTCCTGGCGTTCATTGACTTGATTATCGTGATAAAAGCAACGAACATTTTGCTTTTTTTAAAATGTCATTAAAACTCTATTGACAATATACTTAAAATACAGCATAATATACCTTATCGACAACCCCAAGTCGTTAATAAGAGGCATAACTTTCGGAGAAAATTATGGCTAACTTTCATTGCACGCTGCTGCACATCACGGTGACCATCGCAGACACCAAACTCTTTTTCACATTCATAACACAAGATATCACTTCCATCCAAGCGCAGTTGGATACACAGATGGGCATGAGTGTCTTACCTATGACATACACCATTACGTATCAAAAAGACATTGACGTGGGTGCACGGAAAGACCGTTATTTGTGTCACATCCTTAACGATGCTTTTAAAAAACAAGCTTTTTTACGTTGGAATGGTACACTCCCATGGAGTTCCACGATTCATGAAAAATCCGTACGTACGGATTTATTGATGCAAGAAAGCGCATACTTCCCATCGACAGAATTTGAGAATTTTCTGGATAACCATGGTGTGCTTTCGAAGTATTATCATGGTGAAGTCGTTTTTCACCTCAAGCATGAAACGGAGGAATACTCTCGTTCTTTTGGTCATCGTTCGCGGGTTCAGGAAACTACAACCTCTCGTATCGACGATGAAGCAATTATTCATGGCTTGAAATATACTACCCAATCGGATGTTCACACCACGCATCATACCGTGACCATTACGAAAATATCAGGATAATTTATAGTGGTTTTTTGATTTGATATCGTATTATAAAAAAAGACCGCCTGGCGGTCTTTTTTTATATGTTGCAACCAGTCTGGGTGTTAATGGAAACATCATTACTAATATAATTTAAAATCTCATCAAAGTTTTTGGCTACAACATCCACTGGATAAATTGCCGCATCTTTATTGGTTCCACACGTATATTCCCAATCTAAAAAGATTTTTGTAGTAGAAATACCATCTAAGCCTTTAAAATTCTTAGCTAAATCATCAATAAAATAGACCGCACCATATTCTTTGGCAATCACTTCTTTAGGATTCTCATCGCCAATACGGCTGACGGCAATTGTTTTACTAATCGGAAATCCTAAATCTAATAAATTCGCGTGGCGAATGTCTTCATAGGTATTTTCCATACTTGTCAATACAACTAAGGTATAATTCTCTGCCAATTTGTACGCAAAATCCAGTGCGCCTTCCATCGGCTTCATTTTCTGCCACATGTTTTCACCTTGCGTCGCTTGAACAAAAACATCTATTTGTTCTTTATTTAAGCTAGAAAAATCATATTTTTGCGCAGCTTTAAATACACCTGGATTTTTAATCGGTGGTTGCTCGCCAAACAACTCTTCATAAATATCCGCAACACGTTGATTAAAGTCCAATAGAACCATATCACAATCTATTAAAATAACGGGTTTCATAACACTCCTAAAAGAATAGTATAGCATGGAATACCTAAATAAAAATAAACACCCCAGAGGTGTTTATTTAAAATTGGCATGGTCTATGTAAGACCAGGAATCTGACATTTTAGAAGCTAAAATATCATCAATTTTATCGGCATTCCTTTTAGTTTTTGGTAAAGATTTTCCTATATTATCTTTTAACAATGTTAATAATATTGTTGCATATATATCTAATGCGATGGGTATTATATAATCAATATTATGCGTCATATAATTAATATTTGAAGTATTGTTTCTAAATTTAGTAACATATCTTTGCATATCTATTTCATTATAATTTTGATCTTTAATTTTGCTATGCAACAATCGAAACATAATATAAAAAAATAATTTATAATCCAAATTATAACAGTGAGCCGTTAATTTTCTTTGAATGTATTCTAATCTATGATAAATATAGTTAGTTAATTCATTTTTATAAGCCTCTGTCTCCGAATCCGAAAATAGATAATTTTCATTTCTTAATATTAAATATTCTTTTATCTTCTTAAACCTCTTGGAAAGATGATAATGTAGAATAGTTATGAAATAATACTCAAAGCGTTTATTATGATATTTATCAAAAACAAATTGATAATCTTTATTATCATCAAAATTTTTCGAAAATATCTTACCAGCTGATGGTGGAAACACTTGATAACCTTGCAAATACATTTCGCCTAATGTTTCCATATCTATCATATATGGATAATGAGCCATGGCTTTTTCGTATTGCAAACCTCTTTTAATTCTATAACCAACATTTAGATCTTTTAGTGCATTCTGAATGGCAACTTGTTCTTTATTACCTGAAAAAAAATCAGTAACTTTCATTTTATTTTGTTTATTATTAAAAGTCGTTAATGAAGTACTGTAAGTTAACTTATCTTTGGTGCCAGAATTGGAAAAGTTTTTATCTGTCTCCATAGCTCTACATAAAATATGTATTTTGGACATATGTTTTCTAACATCTTCTATTGGATATTTTTTCTTTAAATTGTTAAAAGCTTGAATTAAACTATGAACTGTTTGTGCACCATTAATAATTTGTGGGTCAATTAATAATAATTTATTATTATCAATACTTAATTGTTCACATGATATACTAATACCATTATTAAAAAAATAAAAACTATCAGGTTTTTCCATTGCAGTATTAATAATACCTTTATTAACTTCATTATTTGGTCCTAAATAACCTCTAACATTGCGTTCCAATAAACGTGTAGATTTATCGGCAATAAGATCTACAATCGATAAACCAGACAAAGGAAAAATACAACTTTTCTTTCTGTGACCATTAAATGAGTTTTGGGTGAATTGAATGTACGGCTGTTCAGAGCCAAACATATCAGGATATTGCGGTTGTAAGTTAATTGTTATTTGATTAATACTTTCATCAGAGGCTTCATCTAAATTTTTTTGATATGTTTCTAAGATATCTTCTAAATTGATATACTCAACATCTTCAAAACTATTTATAATATTTTGATTACAATCCCCCATATGAAAAATAACTTTTTTCACATCGAATTCACCTATAGAATTTTTAAAATCTGAATAATCCATAGATGCAATTTCTATGATTCTTTGAGATTGAATATTTTCTAAATTTCGATGCTTAATAATGGAATCTGTAATATCATTTAAAGCTAAAAACCACTCTCTTTCAGCATAATGCATTGATTCCAATGCGCATGATGATTTAAATTGAATAAAAAAAATAGTGTTCTCTTCTTCTTTAATAAAAAAGGCATCTAAACCATAATCATATGAACCCAGTCCACGGAGCGCTCCGCAAATTTCTGAGTCTGAAAGTTGATAAAATAATTTCAATATGAAGTATGGAAAAGATTCTGCTATATTTTGAATAATTTCATTTTCAACGCGACTTGCATATTCATTAGATTCACGAATAAAGTTATTCAAATTTTCTTGATTTATTATCATTATAATACCTCAAATTTATATTAACATTTTGAAAAAAAATTGTAAAATTAATTTTAAATACAATAACAATATTATTTTTGTCAATATCAATTTAAGTTACATTAAGATATCACATGAAAGCTTTTTGTGTATGCATCAATTCACATACAATAAATTTTTATTTTCAAACACATCTTCAAAAACGGTCAAACTGTATAAATAATTGAACGCAGCTTCTTCTGTGGGAAAACGTAATCCGACACTACCATCATCACAACCATAAAAATACAATACCACTGGATTTGCCTCAATATATGCGATAACATCTTCATATACCGGCTTTTTATATCGCACATTTACACCATCAATCGTCTGATATCCAAATAGATAGGTATACTCTGTGTCAAATAAATAAAAACGTCGTTTGGTATAATCTACATCAGACAATGGGTCAAAACGGGCATCATTAATGTACATATGCACAGCAGATACATCGCCAGAGGCATAATATCGTTGAGAACGAGGATTATCCTTTGGTAATATAGGCAAAACCGCCACCAATCGCGAACCGTCAATAAAAGTTTTATAATAATCATCTAATTGAGGATATAAACGCATTAATGGATTATCATCTATCGTTAAATTCATAAAAAAAGTTCCCTTTCAGAAAAATCACAATGAGCGTGAAAACTCAAAAAGGCATCCATTTTCTGCCTTATTTCAGGGAGAATAATACTCCATTCTTGTAAAATATCCTTTAATGCTGGCAATGCATTCATGCTTCGAAGGATATTTAAATGTTCGATAGTGTCACTTTTTAGATTATCTAATAGGGTCATACTATTTTTGGGTGCGAAATAATAAATATAACACCAATAACGATTCGCGACATCATCTTTAAGTACTGTTAAAATAGATGATATATCAACATCATAATTACTAAAATAAGATTCTACATCCGACCACAAATATTCAAACACGATGGCATCCATACGACCATTAACAGCGTCATAATCGTTTTGATCGTAGGCGTCAATGATAGCGATAATTCGATTATTTAAATTCATTCTTTATGATAACATATAAAAAATCCGCCGTAAGGCGGATTTTTATCCTTTTACACACAAAATTTGACGCAATGTGAAAATAACATCAACTAACTCTTGCTGTTCTAACATGACGGCGTCAATATCCTTATACGCGCCCGGTAACTCATCGATGATATCCACATCCTTACGACACTCCACGTGAGCTAACTGACGTTGTATATCATCTTTTGTGAACGTAGAGCGCGCCTCTTCTCGCGATAGACGCCGTCCGGCACCATGACTCGCACTGCAGTGACATCCCTCATGTCCCTTGCCTTTCACAATATAGGATTTCGTTCCCATGCTGCCTGGAATAATACCCCATTCACCATGTTTCGCCGAAATAGCACCTTTACGTGTTATCCATGTATCACCTTCACGTACCGCATAATTGTGATGACAATCAATGTAATCTTCCAAAATGTCATAGGGACCAATCGTGCGACGTATTGCGGTCAACACTTCATCCATCATCACATCTCGGTTAATACGAGCAAACTCTTGCGCCCACGTTAAGGCACTCACATAGCTTGCAAAAAGAGGACTACCCTCTTCAAGATAGCTATGCATTGCATTATCCAAACGAATCCCACGTTTGTTGATGTCATTCATCGCAGCATGAATGAAATAATCACCCAACGCCGCACCTGGGCCACGACTTCCCGTATGCAACATCGCCCACAAGAAACCTTCATCATCCAAACACAACTCAATGAAGTGATTGCCACCACCCAAAGTGTTCATATGGGCTGCTAATCTATCTTGGTTGGCGCCCATCACCTTTTTCCAAATCGGTGATAACGTATGTGGCATCTCTGGAACATGGGCGCCAAACTTCTTCAGGGCAGCCCCATCTTTCCAAACCTCAGATCCCACTTTCACTCTTTTTTCAATATCCGCACGAGTTTTGGCTAATGAATCCGGCAAATCTTCGGCACGCAAAGAGGTACGAATCGCGGACATACCACATCCAATATCCACTCCCACAACGCCCGGAATGAGCGCCTTAACCGTAGGAAGGACCGTTCCCACATTACAACCTTTACTAACATGCACATCCGGCATGAGACTCATACCTTTGTCACCAATAAACGGTAAACGCATAATCTGGCGCGCCAAGGTCTCAGATGCCGCATCTAAACTACTACTATACACATGGATAGACTTTCCATGCTCTTCTAATGTAAACATATCTTTTTATTCTCGTCTCTGTTGTTCGTGTTAAAACGTCATAGAGACATTCTGAACGTTTTAACGTGTCTGAATACTGGAGAAAAATAAATGTTGCATAATGTAAACTCCTTAAAAAGAAAAAGTATAACAGTAAAATATAAAAACGTCAATAGGTTATAATAGGAATTTCATCTATCATAGCGGGCGTTATCTCACGGCAATGTTGTTCATAAGCCTCTTTAATATGGTCGGCCCATGGAATATCTTGTCCGTGTAAAACCAATTCTTCACCAGAAGATATATCACCGATATGCAATATTTGTTCTGATGAACCTAAACTTAATTCACGAAAGGCGTACCTTTCATTATTACTCTCAATCCATAACGGCTGATAAAATTTATGATCGGACACAAAAATAGGATTGTTATAACAAACAATCTCATGAGGTGCGGCGTGACTCATTTGTTTTAAGGTATATAATACGCTATAACACACATAAAATTGAAAACCTATCACACTTTTAGAACGTCCTTGTTCTTCACGAAATAAATCATCAATGGAATGTTCTAACATGAGTTGTGACATATCTGACCATTTTTTACTACAAGCTAAACCAAGAAGCCAAATATCGCATGCCGCCACTCTAAATTCTTCAAATTCCTTGCTGTAGAACATGGATTGATAACAATCTGTTTTATATTTATTATCTTTAATGAACGTTATCAAGGATTCAATGAATATTTTATCGGATTCATTTTCATAAAAAAGATCAAAAATAGTGCTGTCATAATCATCTCTGTCTTGGTAACGCATTAAATACATAATGGAACCTCCTCAAACGATAGTTCATGGTTAGGATAGGACAATGGAACACCGAGTTCATCTTCTAATGTCCATTGAGTCATAATTTCGACTGGAATCTGTAAATTATCATCTATTGAAGGTATTTTAAATTTTATGAGGTATTGTAACTGAGAATAATTACAAACAGATAAATAAAAACCTTTCAACTCGAATTGCCCATATTTTAACACCAGCGGTGTTAAATCTTTTTGAATCAAAGTAAAACAATCGCGTTCATTCGTTTTTTTAAGAAACGCTTTCCATGAGTCGATAGGCAGCACTCCACACTGTAAGGCATATGGCAGCCATTCGTCTTTATTATCTGATGTAAACGTTGGAACTTTTAGAAAAACATCCCAATGACCCGCTTCTTTATACAGCTGTTCATTCATAATACGTTGAGAAAAAGCTTTCCCCAATTCATCATTACTCAACAACATGGCATGGTATAACACATCATGTGGATGCATCTTCTGAACATACTGAGTCAATTTAGTTTGACAATCAGTATTTTGCTCGAAGAAATCTCGTAATAAATAAGAATCCATTTTAGACAAAAGTGTGACTTGTTCATCGTCGTTTAACGATGGCCACCACCGTTCAACAAGCTCTACAATTCTATGTTCTTCAAGTGTTTCTATCAACCTATCGAAAAAATGAGGTAAGGTATGACGTTCATTTTCAACAAAGTAAAACAATAAAGTGTCTGTGATGTCACCTTCAATGTTTAAATCTGCTTTCGTGTGCTTTAAACGTGTGACCTCTTCAAAAAGTCTTGAACCGCATGTATTCTTCAACAAGAATTTCAATTCTTTAAAAACAGTATAGTCATCATCATCTAAACAAAGTTTTCTCATTTTATGAGGTAAAATAGTATAATTGCCCATACGATATTTTACCATAGTTTCAAAGTAAATAAAAAACCTCGTAAGACGAGGTTTACAAATACATTATTGCTTCTTGTTTTTTAGATATTCATCTATTGAATCCGTTATTACTGCTTTACATTTTTGACTATCTTCAATCGTATCTCCACAATAATTGGTTAAATAATGCTTTGTCATAATATCCTTCACCTGATTAATTGGAAATGGATTGCTCGATGAAATTAATCCATCGGATGTAAATTGAATACGAATAGCCTGTGTCAACTCTGGGTTAACATAAAAAAACTCTTGGTTAGGCCCATCAATGTGCGATGCAAAACGCCAATCCTGATAGCCATTTTTCTTTAAAATCTCCTCCGATTTATCCACTAAATTTTTAAGCGATGAATATTGGTATGAAGTAATAATGACAGGTTTACCATTTTTGTTGGCTTTGACATAAATAACTTCACGCTTTTTTGTCGAATATAACTCCCAAAGATTTTGAACTTTAGGTTCATGTAATACATCCATACTATAATATTCTGGAAATGCTTTGTGGACTTCATCTGCTGTCAATGCTGTAGACGGTTGAAATGAAGCTAAAAATACTGAAGTAATAAGTGTTGTTAACATAATAATCCTTTTCAAGGATGTACACCAAAATGCATCACGCTTGTCAATATGTGTTATGATAAATATATATATTATGAATATCCAAACCGCATTATCTTATTACAACAAAAGCAAAAACATCTCACTAGGAAAGAGTTTACACACCAACTTAACAACAGAGAGTTCTTTGCAAGAATGGATTTCAGCTCAATATTATTGTCAAAACGATAAACTCATGACGTCTTTCCTTGGGATTCCTATGCGGTGTAATACTTCCATAGAAATAAAGGTTAAAACAGCCATTGACGATTTCATGACCACCCGATTTGGTTTAACCCATGACGATTTTGAGATTAAAAACAATGTCATCCATCATAAAAAAGTTACCATCCCTTGGTCATACAGCCGAGCACAATTATTGTATACGTTACCAGATATTTTACTCGATTATGTCACTTGGACAGACATTGATAACAAAGAAGCTATTGCTTTTTTTGCACAGAACGATATCTCCCGTCTTATGCGGTGGCACAAAAACAAAACAATCAATATTCTGCCACATTTACCTATGTGTCTTGAGCTTTGTCTTGAAGATATTCGTCAACAACATGACAAACATCCCTTGGTTTCATTGATTGATATTAAGGGAGAACCTTTACCATTAAAAATAGCAACATTATTACAATCCGAGATTCAATATACGTACTATTTAATGATTTCTGGCGATGAGGCAATGGCACGACAATATCGACTATTTCCTGAACGTTACCAGGAAAATAGGGACCTCGTATATGACAATATCCTTTCAGATTTAAAATATCACAGTTACAGTTACAACTATGATGACAATATATCGGATTACCATATCATTATGCTGAACCGAGACCTTCACTGGATACGTAAAGAACCCGTGTCTCACTATAACCAAACTATTATTGAAAAAGACAGTTTAATCACGTATTTAACTCAAGGGGCCATTGATGAGACCATCATGTTTGCTACGCTGACAGATATGCCATGCTCATGTGTGCAGCAATTTTTAAATAAACATCCGGAATATTTAAAACATGATTTTTTCAAAAAACACAAAGAAGAACTTCTTTTTCTTTCATCATTTCCTGATATATCTTTTTACGCCTTGCGTCGACATTTAAATCGATTGAGTCAACAAGCGATACCTCAGGAAGAAACACTTTTTTTAGGATAATACTATGATAACTATACACGACAGCAATGATGATGCTATTGAATACATCATTTCTTTTAATGACACTACGCTTCTCGTCGTGAATACAGATCAAGAAGTGATCGAAGATCCGTATAACATTGCACAACATTTTGATATTTTAGATACCAAACATAATAAGTATTTACGACGTGGCATGGTCACACTTTTTGCTTTTCAACAAGGATGGATATCCATTCCCGAATTTAAGAATGTTGACATTCATTTTTTAGACAATAGCGATGACCCGTTTCATTACTTTATTCAAGATGTTATGTCTTTTCATATTGATACAACAAAACTTGTAGTTATAACAAACATAAGCGAAAATAATTTAGAATACCACATTACATTATCAGAAAAACATAATCTTCTTAAAGAGAATAACAACGTTAACCATTACGATTTAGATATGCTCTACATTCTTTTAACACAATGGTATCTTTTATTACACAACAAAAACATTGATACTCCTCTCATTATTAATCACGCACCATATCACAATGTGAATATGACCACGTTACTGGACCCCGATTTTAAACTCTTACATTCGCATTTATTATCTATCGAAACAATACCTTCTTTAATAGACGCTATTCATGATTGGAATCTCAACAATAATACATCCATTCAACATGAATCTACACTTATAATCTAGTTACATCATTAAAACAGTCTCATCCTCTGGTCGGGGATGAGATTCCCATTTTTGAGTTAAAAGAAACATCTCTTGCAATGAAACGTGAGGATATACAAGAGAAACTAACGGTTCCATAAATACGGATAAGTTTACTTCTATAGAACCTGTTTCAAAATTATCCGTACTATCATAATTGATACTGAATTTTTTAGCATGCTGTAATGGAACGATAATTTCCCATAATTCAAAGAGTGTTTTTTGAGATATCTCCTCTTTTGTGACACACACATACCACTCCCACTCATCTGTTTCATCCACGCAATGATATTGTATTTCGATATCTTCAATATAACCCAATGAAAATATCGCATAATCGTAAATGTGCCCGTCTTCGCGAGAGTACACCTTCATTGTTTTTGTAACATTTAAACAGTCCGGAACAGACCATCCATTCTGAACGCTGTATTCATAATAAAAATAGAGAACATCACTTAAGCTTACATGTTTTTTAACTTCGCCATCAGGAGTAGTCCAAATCCAATCTTTGTAATCATACGACCCGAGAAAAATCGTTCCATCACATGCATAAAAAGACACCATCGCATCTTGTTTGTTCATCGTTATCATATGTCTATGATACCATATTTGTGGTATAATAATTCTATGACAACACTACGTACTTTTATTGAAAACAATAATACAGGATTCTTACGTCGAACCATTGACGCTATTCTTCCTGAATTGAAAAACCATGGCGTTAGTATGTATACCTTCAATGATCGCATACCTTCCGATTTTGAAAATATACACTATCATGGAACACATTACACGTTGTTTATGCCATCAAATATTGGTCCACAACTTTTTTGCGAAACACTTATGATTGAACTCGCACGTATTGTTCATCATCAAGAAAGTTTGGATACCAACACCACATTACCCATGTATCCTCCGACCCATGATGTATCGTTCCAAACGGCATTAGCGACGGCTCGCCATTGGATGTTACCTTTGCCCGCATTCGAATACAGTTATCAGAAAAATCAAGGTTTAACAGCTTTAATAGCCAGTGATTTTGGCGTTTCTAAAAAATGGGTCGAACAACACATTAAGGCGCTTGGACTCAATAATAATCTATCTACTTTTACTATGTAAGGAATTTTATGAATCTCAATAACACACTCTATCATCACATTTTACATTACAGTCCCATTGCGGAACTCCTGGAATTAACTCCTCGTTTTCATCATGCATACGAGTATGTGCACTACAGGCAAAATGCAGAAAACACACTCCATAGTATCAATGATATTATGCGAGAATCTGGATTTGATGAACAATTGGTTCTTTCGGTAGGAAAAAACGATCCCAAGATTCGTGAAATGCATGATGACGCAGAAAGTATCCGTCAAGAAATTGATGCCCTGCCCTCTTTTCTTCGCGCTTTAGCCCATCAAAACTCACCGTTACCCAACGTCCGCTGGCCCATCATGTTATCTCTCATTTTTATGATGTGCGTTCGAAATGGTCAAAAGAAAGAACCTGATTATACTATGTTTGGTCTTGCTTTAGCTGAATACCTTAAACAACCCGATGCGAATATGGCAACTTTTCAATTTTTCTTTCCTGTAGCACCTTTGGAATTGGTTAAATTTTTAGCCGCTCAAAGTTCAGATGTAAAAGCATTCTTTAGCTATATCGAAGAATACACCAAAGGACCGAAAGAAGGCTTGATACAAATTCTTTACGATTACGGCACACAACAATCCCATACAACAACACCTACATTATGACTACCTACCCTCAGATAGAACCTCTTTTGCTTGCTTTCTTCTCCCCCCAGGAGGCGAGAGAGCAAGCATTCGCTTTAATCCATCATCAAACGGAACTTTTAAAAGAACAAACAACATCATTACATTTTCCTTTGTTATTCTGGAATCTATGTAATCCTCATTACACTGGTCAACATTCTCTTGAGCAAATTCTAGCCGCCTATACAACGGAAAATGTTTTTCCTCGATTTTCAGATCATATGCAACCATTTAGTTCCGAGGACTTACTCGAACAGTGGCATATATTACCTTGCAGAACGCTGGTTCGATTTCAATTAACATTAGAATTACTTCAACGTGGTGCATTGTACGACGAACATATCAAAAAAATGACACACGAACATTTTACCTTCGTGTATCATCAATGCAAAAAAAAGTTTCCAGAACTACAAACTTTTTTGGTACCACATATTTTACCTATGTTACAACGATCACCCAGTTATACCCATTTTGATAGTGTGTATCTTCGCCATAACCCGGATTTTGCACAACGTCCTATGGACTATTTACCGTTTATTCAAGGATTAACCAAAGATAAAACACATCATCAAAAAACACTTTTATTGAACTCTATTAAAAAAGATATTCAACATACAAACCCTTTGGTGTACGATTTATTGTCCTATCACATCTTGAACCATAGCTATAAATGGGAGCGTTTTATTCACCAAAGAGATTACGCTATGTATTACTTACATATTCGACATAAAAAACCAGAATTTTGGCATCAATTATCTCAAGAACAACAACAGATCATTACAGATTTGGACAGTACCGTTCTATTAACAGGATACTCCATGGATGACGTACTCTATCACCGTGCACAAGAACAAACCTCACATCTTTTTGAAGAAACACCGCTCTTGATTTCTTAATTCCAAACACCTGGTATAACATTCATCGTTATCATGGTGTTAAATTCAGATTTGACGTGGCTTTTAAATTCAACTTTAATAGCCACATTGTCAAACGGGTGCTTTAAGACAACATACGAGGTACCACACACAACCTCCGTATCTTTTTCCCGACATCCTTCGTAGTAAAAAGCACGCAGATCTTTGAATTCACTGTATTTGTATTTTTTATCATCCCACGTAAAATCTAATTTATTATCATGATTTTGAACGCGATATGCTCCAATAGATGCGTCATTCACAATTTGAAGCATCTGACTCCTATAGAAGTTGTCATGGCGCACCACATGCGGGGTCCTCATCGCTAATGCTTGAAGGGATATACACGCCGATAGCAATATCATCACTTTTTTCATAATAGCTATTCTATCGCGGGGTACAGAGCGCGTAAAGGTTAAACGTGTTATCCAATGATTAATTCACTTTCACACGGTAATTCTTGAGTAATATTCAATAGGGTATCTAATCTATCCAACATGTACCGCGTGACGGAATATTCGGAATCGTTTATATGACCTACAAAAGGAAGACCATGTTCTATACAATGTTGCAAATCTTCGGTCCACATATCGTAATTCGATGTAATGAGCATCGGCAATAAGAGTGAAGGATACTGAGGCGACAGTAACATGCAAATATCTTCGTCTATCTCAGGGATGGTGACCAAATAAATTAAAATTAATCTATCCCGTGTGTCAGAATCACACTGCAATAAAAATTTTTTATACGTTTCTTTTTCTAAAAAACTATGAAAAAAATAGGTAGGGTATTCGATAAGAGTGTGTGCGAGATGTTCGACTGATTTTTCAGGATAATAACGCACATTATAAAGATATTCCAAAACGCATAATATATTGTGATAAACATGTTCTGTAACATCGTAAAAATTATTCATGTCAAATAGAGAATAGCCCGAAAGATTATACGCTGAACATATAAAATCGAATTGATAGGAAGACATATGAATAACATCATCATAGGTTAATTCCCGGATTAATTCCATAAAGTCTTTTTCTAAACAACAATATTTTTCTCTAAGATTTTTATAAACATACGATTTGTTGTAAGATACATTCCAACCATTTAAACGCACCGCTGCTTTCGCGGGAATATCATAGACACAATTAGGATCTGCGTGGATTAACGAACACGGAGGCATTTGATACTTTTGAGCCCAAGGCATCGAACTTAAGGTGGATAAAAGAACGCCACTGTTTATCAACGATACAAAGGTGGCTTCATCCATATCCGAATCCTGAACATGTTGTTTGTAAACATCATACGTTAATATCATAATACCAAGTCCGTTTCCTGTGTCATTTCAATGTGAGATTTTTGATAATCTTCAAAACTAACAATCGTATGTACCATACGAAATTGATTTAATTGAGTAAACCATTGCTCTAATGTGTTTTCTTGACACGCATGGCAATACGCTACAACAATGTCTTTCATGTCATTACGACCTTTGATTGTATTAACGTCTAGAAAATCTAATTTCTCTTTTAACATCGATGTTAAATTTTTAAACCTTGCGGTTTGAATATAAATATCTTCAATATCTAATCGGGTAACCATGGGGCGCATAGATGCTCCTCGCTTTCCTATACGTACGGCCCAATCATTATTCATTAATATCATATATTCTTTTTCTGGATACAATAACGGATGTTCAAACTCTAAGACTTCACATGATTGTATCGTGAACATATTATGTTTTTCTTCCCAACAAAGATCGTCCATATGGCGCTTAATACGACGATGAATCTCATCGTATTCTTCCCAATCAATATGTTCTACATCATCAACATTATCGAAAGAAACAATACCAAAATGGCTTTTACCTTTCGAGATGCTCACTTGCGCGATATCCAATAAATTATATTCTTGGTGGTTAATAGTCATTCGTGCGGGAATCACCCATTTTAGTTGGTCATCAAGATAATTAAAGTTCATAGTTCTTATGATAGCATATTTATCAGAAACATCTTGAATATCACTATCAAAAACAGTATGATAACACCATGAATCCTACCGAACACTCTCTCGAATTAAAACAAGCTTCCGTTATTTTAAAAGTTATGGCAAATCCAGAACGTCTCCTATTATTATGCAGTATGTTGGAACACGAAAAAAATGTGACGGAACTTGAACAGGAATTAGATATTCATCAACCGACCCTCTCTCAGCAGTTAACCGTGCTTAAAAAACATGAACTGGTGGATGTACGAAGAGAAGGTAAGTATATGTATTACAGACTCAAAAATGAGCATGTTCGTGCTATTATTAGAACATTACATCAGGAATTTTGTTATGCTCGAACACTTTAAATTACGTGGATTTATTCATGCTCATTGTAACGTAGAAGAATGGATATCCTCGCATACATGGATGAATCAATTAGATAATACGGATGTTGAAGACCCACTCATAGAATTGTGCGATGAATATCCACATCTGCATCAATATTTAAAATCTTCGTATCGACTTTCCGAATTAAATGATGATTCCTTAATTTTTGTCGGTAAATTAAAAAAAGATGTTCATATTATTATTGATCGTAAACCTTCAGCACAAGAAATGAATACTCTTTTACATCATAATCACACATGGGAGTATGCACTTCAGCCTTCTGATATACCTTTTATGTTTCAAGCTTTAAAAGATAATCAGCCATGGTTTGAATACCTCATTGGTTTATTATCTAAGATGATTACAACGCCTTCAGAAGAAAAACTCTTTTATCGATATCTGATTCAATCAAATGACAATGTCTATATTGTACCACCTTGTCAATTTGAAGAAAATATGTCTTTATTCTTAACCATCATGTTAAAACATGAACTGTATTACGATTATTTAATTAAACCTCATCTGGTAAAATCGTTTTTACATCATTTAGATGACGGCCTTTCTCTTTCTGGAACGCAATTTTATAACATTTTTAGTATGATTATAGAGAATGGTTGGTTTGCTCATCTTCACAATACCGATTTTATTGAAAATGCACATTTTGCAGCACATCTCTTTGAAATACCGGATGCTGATATTTTTGCTTGGCATTGCCAAAAACCATTAGGATACCTTTTAAAGCCACCATCTTATACTCTCAATGATTTGCATACTCAATGGACATATTCGGATCCTTTAAGCATGTTATTACAAGAACATCCACAATACGCACCATAAAAAACGCCCTGACCGGGCGTTAAATATGCAGTTCTACTTCCTCTAGTGATGCTTTCTTTTTTTGTGCAAAATGCTGACAGAGCGTTGCATGTAAATTTTTACCCACCAATAATCCACTTTGATATAACAACAAAACATTTTTTATATCAAAACCATGTTCCTCAAGATAATCAAAAGCATTAATATTTTTTTCTCTTTCATACACGGTTACTACCATGCGCATGAGATCATTCAAAGATATATGATTGACACTATAACGAAGATGAGCATGATTAATTTCGTCTTTTTTTCCTATTTTGAATTTTTTGAGAATCATACTTTTAAGTTCGACATCTTCACGTTGTTCCTTGGACATTCCATCGATTAAATCGAAATATGTTTGATTTTTAAAAAGGTCGTGTATTAAAACATTAGGTATGTCATTTTTTGAATAATGACAAAGATTCTTCATACCCAATGCCAAATTAAACGACATATCTCTTTCTGTAATCGGACAATCACCTTCAGGAAACGTATTCACACTTCTTAAATTCAATAAATAGACAATATCTTTATCACTCGATTTTGGTAAATAATGTCGTATCATAGATAATGACATTTTGTCTGGATAAAATTTTAAAGGACCTCCTGAACGCACATTATGTCTGTTCGCAAATTGGCACAAGGAAAGTATATTTCTGTAATCTTCAGAACATTCTTTTACGAAATCACACAATTCTTTATCAAAATGCATATTTAATATCGGTGTTTTACGTTGATGAAAATACATTAACGCTAAAAGCGCAGCCAAGTCAGAAGGTCCATGATACGTATTTTTATCATAATCGGAACATAATGTATCTTCAAATTCTTTGATGTTATAGACATTCTCTAATTCTCCAGACAACAACCATGGACCTATCACACGCCAACCATAACGCTCCATATAGAATTTAAACATGGTCACAAACGTTCTAGGATGTGTCGACTCCATAAATGTTTGAGAAAAAGAAATGCTCGGCTCTTCCGCATTATCATATACATGCAAATGTTTTTGCGTATATTGATTTAATTCTGATAAATATTTTTTCGCTTTTACAATTTTGTTCATAATAATATTTCACACTCTTCTGGTAACTCCACTTGAATGGCGTCTTTATTTTCAAAATAACTTTCTAATGTGCCACTTGCAGTCCAACTTGATTTAGGTTTAATTAATTTTTTAAATCCCATTTTTTTTATTTCTTCAATAAAGGATTCCACACAATTAATATTTAAAAGACTAGATACATCATTAGTATTAGCCATGTAATAATCCCATATTAAGGCTTCTGCTTTGTATTCTGGTGGCAATATCACATCGTGATACACTTGCATAATCACAAACACAGTTAATAAATGCTTATTATCAAGTAATTCTTCACGAAACGGTTTACCGCTAAAATTACTTTGAACCATATCAGGATTCATTACAAACATCTTTCTATTTAACAGATCTGCTAATGCTTTTGTGAAATACAGGACATTTTTTTGTAATGATGTCCAACGAACATTGGTCATCCAATGACTCAACTTTAAACGGCCAATTTCTAAATGCTTTCTCTCTGAAGAACTGCATATTTTCTCTAAAAACTGTTCGGTCAAATAGGGAAATAAAATGGGATTATCATAAAAAAAATCAATTTCGAGAGCGTGTTTATTTCTTACATTTTTTTTAACAATATCAGCACCACCATGTTTTACACTGTAATGATGTGTAACCCATTTAAACAGCATTTCATGCGATGGATTATACAAAAACACAGGATCATTAATAGATAATGAATCTAATATGTGATCTTTATGTTCAGTCATCATGTTCAACAGCTTTTTATTGACTTGTCCTACGTCTCCTTCTTTCATTTTTTGAATTAAATCAACCAATTGTTCTTCCATGGAATAACTATCCCCGTAAAGTTCGTTACTCTTCTCAATGACATCTTTATACACTGACAATTCATTATTATAACGTACGACCTGAACACCAAAATTTCTCATGGCTGACGATGGATGATGTAGCATAAACATAATATGATACGACGAGTAATCTAATGTAACATCCGGTCGATGCCCTAACGTTAATAACTCATCAAGATAATTTATGAAATTATTCGCTTTGATAGGATCATTCAATGATACTCCTATATCACAATATTTGATTTTTTCTTCCAACGTTAAGGGTGTCCATTGTTGAACACTTTCAATATAAGAACCTATTGAACCTTCATTCAAACAATGTAAATATTGAACTCTGTATTCGGATGGCATTTGAGAGATTAAATACGCCAAACGTAAAGCTATTTTAGGATTGGTATTCGGTTTCAATAAAACTTTACCATGTTGCTCTACAAAGTTCTTTGTGGCTGATTCCCTGTTTTGATTAAATAACAATACCCAACCATCATTGGTATAGGGTATTTTTCCTTCTAATTGTATACTCATAAAATTTCACATTCCTGGATATCGTAATTCACATTAGATTTTACCATAACATTTTTTGCGAAACTATCCAGCATAGATAAATGCTCTTCTTTTATCGGCATAAGGTCCCAAAAAGTCATAGATGTTTCAAATTCTTTTCCTAACCATAAAAGTTTGTCCATGGATATTTTCCGTTCTTTCAACGCGACAAAACCCATTTTACAACGATTTTTTAGCAATACAATTTCATTAAAAAGCACTTTTTGCTCTTCAGAAAATTTCTCTAAAGAATATGATGGTAAACAATATTGAAATTGTTTATTAACCCAACGCCTACATTGTGCTTTTTGTTCATCATTTAAATGGGTATAAATCTCACCCAACATATCCCATGTGGCATCTCCATTATAAAGAATAGTGGTAAATTCTTTACGTTTAAAATAAGGAAACCAAGCTTGCGCATCTTTTCTATCCAACATTTTTAATAAAGAGAGTCGCTCACCTTCCCATTGGCAATGTTTTTCATAATCAATACGTCCAGAAATACTTATTCTTGAACCCAATAATTTTCGGCTTTGCTCTATACGATAAGGTGAAAAATTAAATTCTTCGGCCTTTACAACAACATGAAAATTATTATTATAAAAAAGATGAGACGCAACAAAATATCCATCTTCTAAGGAGACCGTTCTCTTTTTATTCTTGGACACATTTTGATTGTGGATATAACGACGTGGTACATAATTACGAGGATATTTGAATATATTATCACTTTTTAACCGACAATGGGTTATAAACCACAATAATTCTTCTTGTAAATCATAATCTTTGGGATCGAGCTTTTTTTCAGATAATGCCACCAATAAAGATAACGTTTGTTCGTAACTTAATACGTTTTCACATTTTTTATTGAATTCCCATAAAATAGGGGTCGATAATGATAATTTAACCAAAGCAAATAAAACATCCCCAGGTGTCTCCCACGATAAATTGGTGAAATCCGCATCTGGATATGTAGATTGAATACTTTCTTTTAAATTTATAAACATAATGATATTTCCTCTGTTTCTGAAATTTTTTTACAGCAATAATCTTCAATGGACATGTGAAAATCCTGCGTAATCACCAAAGCTTTTCTATATTCAGCTTCCAGTTTTGGCGAAATCGGAATGAACACGCTGTTACGTTTTTCAATCTCTTGAATAAAATAAAATATTTCAGGTGTCAATTCAGTATCATTGGACAGACAGGAAGCTAATCGAAGCCAATCTTTGTTCCCTAATTTATTTGCTTTTTTACATAAAATTTTGAAATCCTCAGAAGATATATTGTTGTAAACAATTTCTGGCATCACAGAATCCTTCAAGGGTCTTGATAAAATATCAATCAGGGAACCCAACTTAAATACTTTTTTCCAGTTATCAAAATCCTTGGATGTGTAAATTTCTTCACTCAACATTTCCGATAAAACTGGAACATGAAAGTGGATGATCTGCGCAAAAGCATACGCTATATCTACTTTATTTTCTTTTGGTACATGTTGAAAGAGTAACGCAGGATTCATAAATTTGATTTCAAGATTTTTAATCAAAACATCAAGTGTGACTGGTTTTGTACCCAACAATCGAATATCTATACAATTTTTGACATCTTCAAAATGAGGATGAGATAAACACCCAACAATCTCAGGATTAGATAACCACTGAGAAATAGCATACGTTAAAAACTCTTTAGGAAGTTCTTGATAAATAATAGTTGTCCTTGTACAATAAATCAATGCAGAAATAATGATCATGGATTCCACAAAAGAAGGCTTTTGATGGACCCAGGATGGGTCCAATGTACGCATAAATTGTTCACATGAATATTTTTCTATTTCTTCGAATACATCAAATACATCTTGAATATTAGATGTATTCAATACATTTTTAAATTCAGAAGCAAAAGAAATGTCGATAGTGTTTTTTGCAAAACGCAAGAACCAAAAAGCATCGTCTCTTTTAATATCCATGACTTGGGGCCTCCATCACATGCTCTTTCGATATTTTCTCCTGAATATCATTTTCTACGGATGCTAACGAAGTGCTGTATTCCAATGATTGATGCGGATACAATAACATCCATTCACCAACAAGATTATCCATACCATGAGATAATAACTCTCGATACATGTTTAAACCGACCGTTTCGATTTGCGAGGTACAAATTGATTCGTTTTTATAAACAATAATTTTCGATCTGGGAGCATAACTTGTCCCATCGAAGAACGACACATTGTATGAAACATAACAATCTAAAAAGCGATCATGCTCATTGATCAATCTGTGATTATCAATGAACGTTTTTTCTAAAATGGAGGGCTCTATGGTAATCTCAGGTGTATCACGATACACCCATGAACGTAATTCTTCATCGGTAAAGATTTCATAATTCATCATCCATTGACCACTACCTTTATACTTCATCTGATGTATTTCATCGTCAATGGTCAATACTATTCCATCTTCATGAATGACAATATTAGATATTATTTTTTGTTTTTGATTGTTTTTTATGATTTGGTTCACTGCCCAAACTGGAAATTTCGATAATAAAGATAACATACCTCCATCATAACATATTTTATATCACAATAGAGATTTCATCACATTCTATTTTTTGATTTCGAATCACATCTTGCATGCTACGTAACGCATCATGTTTGCGGGTATAAAATATTTTAAAAATATATTTTTCATCGCATAAATGATTGAATGCTCCCATCGCACGCATGGCTTCCCATTCATTTAAATTTTCCCACGCTGCAAGATGTGATGGAAAAGTTGCATGCAATGTTTGAATATTGGGTTCCTCGCCAAAATGCTCTACAATCGTATTCCACCAGTAAAGTATTTTTTGTTCTTCCGTAAACAATGGAAATAAATTATCAATACTAAAATGTTCTTCTAACAGTTTAAAAAATGTTTGTTCCAACACATTTTTAATATCTTCTTCCGTTAAATATTGACGACATACTCTTTCTACATTTAGTTTCTTTTGGCTATCCATAATGGCCGTGATAATACTATTTTTAGCTATATCTGACGTGCTAAAGACAACATTCGCATCATGCAATAACATAAACATACCATGACGGTGTTCATCTAAAACCGCATTTGGACATACGGTTTTTTGATATGTTAATAATACGGGATACTGCATTGCATAATCGAAAAATTCCTCAGGTTTAAAAAAACTCTCTGGAACAATGAGTTCTTTCTTTAATACATGAGCACAATTTGATAACCATTTTGGAGTTACGCTTTTTTGACGCGATTCAATATTCACTGCACCATAAATTTCGATTATCTTGATGCGTTCTTCTAATTGAAAAGTATCATCATTTAATATGACTGTAATATTTTTTTCACCGGAATAACGTATATTTCGCATTAATGCAATACGATCTCCATCTTTTAACCACCGCGAAACTTCCGCTGTAATCGGCTTTCTATTCATTAAGATATCTTCAAGATATCCCATAGAATCTTCAACATGAATATTTGAAGCTAAAAAACTATCATCTAATAATTTTTTTCGGTATGCTGTTAAACGTTCTTGTCTTGAGGTTGTCATATGTGTTTATATTACTTGTTGTTTATTAAATAATCAAGTCGACTTCTTCATAATTGTGATTTTTACACATCATTTCTATAAATAAAGATTCAACATTTTGACCTGTCATTTCACTAATTCCTTGTACCGTTTTGATGCTTATATTCAATTCTTCAGAGAGTAAAGCACCATAATTGGAATAGAATTTTAATAAAAATCGATAATTATCTTCTGTTTTAACTTTATTGTTCGCAATGGCTTGATATAAAGCTTTTCTATTTCGATAATCAATAATATCTATATTTTGCAATAACAATTCTTGAGTTTGAATATCTGATAAATTGAGTACGGACGATGGAATATAACATTTAGATTCTTTATTCGACATTCTTAATAATGTTTTTAAACCGAACGCTTGAAATAAAAGCATATGAATTTTTTTTGATTCTATATCTACCCAAAAATTGGGAAACATCTCTTGAAACGTTTTTGATGATACTTCTTTCAAAAATTCTTTTAATTGTCTTACACCTTCTAGTGGATTAATATCACACATATAGAGAATACCATTGTAACGGATTCTATATGGCTCCATAATGTTATTCACCAACGTTTCACATAATACACCCTTATTTTTTATCTTTAACATATAGGATATCGTAGAATAGATATTTCCTTCTTCTCTCAATAACCAAAGATAGGTATTGGGACAATCATCTTTAATGTGATGTTTAATTAATGAATTAGATAAAACAATTCGAATACTACGAACTATCTCATCTGTCATGGGATGCTCATGCGGATTGGATAACGCCTGCCATAAAAAAACATCTAATTGCGGAGCATAGGCGCCATCATAATGTACTTTCGGCCAATAATCGGTTCTTATCTCATGAGCGAAAAAACGCAAAACATGAGATGGCCTAGAATACATCGATTCATCCTGCAACTTCAAATTAAAGTCAAGGTCTTTTAATATAGGATGGGATAATATCCACATTCTTGCATTTCTCTGTGATATCATTATTTGTCCTTTAGCATTTAGGCATCAAACTGTCTAGCCATTCTTGTTGTGTTTTATTGACATCCACATAGGTGTCATACCCGGATGATAAATCGTTAAACGAATCGCAAAAAATACTACTATCATGCAAAAATTGTAACGAATATTCTAATCGTCTATCTTTATTATTTTTAGTATCAATAGCTGCAGCATGACAAAATGGTTTTAAAAGTCCAATAACATGTTGCACTAATATAATGGACACCCAATTATCTGTTAATACTATTTGCTCATTGGATTGATATTGCTTTTCATGTAAAACATTCTTCGTTTTGACGATATAACACCAATCCAAATCTTGGTCGATATTATAATGCTTTGGATACTTTAAAGAACCATCAAATAACGTTTGTTCATGTTCTACCTGAATATCGATGGTAATATCGGCATCCTTCAATACAGTATCATGAATATAAATATTGGGACATTCGGCTACCCATTGACGGAATTCTTGCGGTTTAATACCTTTTATATTGAAATCATCACGATTTACTGTAAAACTATGACTCGATGTATGAAATACAACAAGGTCGTGCGATACATCGACTGATGTTAAGCGTTCTTTGTTTTGAAACGCTTTTTCTAATGTTGGTTTAAAAAATAGCATACACTAGTATACCATATTTTTGGGGACCATCGCGATGGTCCCCAAAATGTTATTCCGGTTTTGTAAAACCTTTTTCTGTCATACAGGCCTCAAAACTAGCATTACCCGGTTTTCCTTTAGTTTTACATGCCTCCATCGCCTCTTTTAACCCTTTGGGCATCTCATGAGCACGCTTCTCACCATGCTCGGGCTTTTTGAAACCTTTCGATGACATACACGCATCAAAAGCATCACTTCTAGGTTTGGCCGTTGCCTGACATGCCTCGAAAGCAGCTTTCATCTCAGGGCTAGGCTCTGGACGTTTCTCATCAGCCATCGCCGTTCCTGACAGCATTACCGCCATTAATAACATTACTTTTTTCATGTGTTACTCCTTATCGTATAATAGTATTATAATCTGAAATAATCAATTGACAAAGTCTTTTTTTGAGGTAAATTGTAAGCATTTGGTATCCACCATGTATCAAAAACGATACGTTACATCATAATCTCACATTCTAATTCTGAATGGTTATTTTTGTGTATTATAGATTCAAAAAGAACCGCATTAAAAACACCTGGATTATCACTTAATAAATCCATCATCTCAAATTTTTGACGAATATCTTCACGTAACCAAGAAATATCTCGATACTTGTATATATATTCATACATCGACAATGATAAATCATAATGTTTTTGTAATGCTGATAGCACATTCATACGTACCGGAGGACTTAATTTAATATCATGACGCATCAATAAATCAGCTCGATTCGCATAATGCATTTTTAAAACACTTGCTGGTAGATAAAATTCTTCATTCAAAGATAAATCTAATAATGATCCCAAACCAAATGTTTTAATTACTCTTTCATACTCCTTATCTGAAACGATGTATTGTGCAAGAAGCCCCATAAAATTACCAAAGACTGTATAAAATAACATTGGTGAATAACTACATTTATCATATGCGGCATGTAAGGTTTGAATGGGATCCTTATTCTTCATATCGTTATCAAAAATGTGAAGAATTTTATCTATAAAGGGATCTAAAATATCTTTTGTTTTTTCTGAAACATATATAGACTGTTTCTTTTTTAATATTAATTTCTGATTTTTTTCAGAAAATGTTTCACTGGCATATAATAAGTCAATGTTGATGCAAATATGATCTCTGTTTCTGACATGCAAAGATTGGCATAACACATATTCAATGATGGTATTAAGAGTCTCCTGGATACGTGGTGATGTATGCTTTTTAACATGCCACACTCTTGTTAATATACTATCTATGCCCGGCATTTCACTCGGGGCACCCACGAAAGGACTCTCAAAACTAAATCGATGATTCATAACTAATTGAATAATATAAGCAATACTTTCCCAATAGTCAGATTCTCCACTCTCGTGTATCAATGGCTCTAATTCTTGAATAACATCATGATAAGAAGATTTAAACATGATTTATCATACCATATTTTTAGGTATTGACATACGATGACAATAACATATAGAATCAACAGATAAAGGTATCTTATGAATAACTCTGATAATATTAACGATCTTCTTGAACGCATTACTCAAAAAATCAAAGACATTACTACTTTTGTTCCTAAAGTGGGCGTTTTTGGAAATTCAGGCGTCGGAAAATCCAGTTTGTGCAATAGTCTTTTCGGTCATGATGTTGCACCCATCAGCGATGTTGAAGCATGTACACGTCAACCTCAAGAAATTTTTGTACCCCATCTCAAAGGTGGTATATCTTTAATTGATGTCCCAGGCATCGGTGAAGATCCCTCACGTCAACGAGAATATACGGCACTGTATCGATCATTGGTTCCTAAACTCGACCTTATTCTTTGGGCGATTAAAGCCGATGACCGCAGTTATGCCTCCGCACTAGAAACCTATCACAGACTTAAAAGCGATGGACCTATGCCACCTGTTATCTTTGTCATCACACAAACCGACAAAACGAATGATATGGAAGATTGGGATTTTGAAAATTACCAACCTGGAGGTCAACAGATTCATAATATTCTTCTTAAAGAAAATGATGTAAGCGCTCGTTTTAACGTGAGTACAAATTATATCATCAGCGTTGCCATTAGTAAAAAAGGCCGACAATACAACATGAATAACCTTATTCGTAAAATTGTGGAGATTTTACCTAATGAAAAAAAGTATTCATTCGTTCGAGAAGCTCGTGAAGAGCTTGTCGACGATGAGGTCGTAGAACAGGCCGAACGTGGATTATGGAACTCCGTTGTTGAATTTGTAGGACGTGACAACTTCGAAAAAGTAAAAAACGTTGCCATTAAAGTCGCTACCACCGTAGGATTAAAATATATTGGCAAAGTAACCGGTTGGGCAAGTGTTCTTCTTAAAAAATGGTAAAACCCGCATGCGCGGGTTTTTTTACACTAATAGCGTTAATTCCTCATCATTCAAATCACTTTTTTCTAAGTATGAAAAAAGAATTTTTAATAACGGACTACCCGTCATATCATGAAACATCTCGACCTTTTTGAAAAGTTCTTTTAAATCTGAGGATAAAGCAGAACCATACAATTTTCTTAACTCAAACAAGAATTCATAATCTCGGGTATTTTTATCGGCGTATGACACCAAAAAATCGAACAGTGAACGGCGAATACGATAATCAACAATACCCATGTTCGTCATCAACTTCTGTCGTAGCACATCATCGGTATAATTGAAACAATTTGGTGGAATATAAAATTTACATGTATCTCGTGCAACCATAAGAAACTTGTCTATACTGCAATAGGAGAAAACTTGATCATAAAAGTCTTTATTACCATTACTTGCATCCTCCATATCTACAAATAAACTTTTATAATTTTCTGTAATACGGATATTATAGACCGATATTAAATCCGCGACCATCGTACCGACTTGAGAACCATCACCTTTACACATCGTTAACACATAATTATTCGCATGCCAATCTTCCACCTCTTTGATTAATTCTGGTAAGACTTTTGTGAAAGGTTTCTGAATATAATTGAGAATGCTCACATCATGTTCATGTAAACACACATAACAATTAGGAAGATTATTTTGTATATACGTACGGGTATTAATATTTTGATAATAGGTATTTATCTTTTCGTTAATCTCGTTTGTCAAAGCATCTTTTTCACGTAATTTAAAAACTGTATATAAGAAAATATCTAAACATTTCTTATAAATATAAGCATCACTATCTGGAACAATACCTTTTAAAATGAAATTTTTTATAACATTAAACACGCCAACATCTTTTGCAAAAGATGTTGTTTTTTTGAAATTATGGCAATATTCTTTTAATTGATTTTCATTCATAAAGTTTTTCCAAAAAATATAAATAGATTATATTTTTTAGTATAACATAAAACCGTAAAAATGACTTTACGGTAAAACAATAACTTCTTTCACACTTTTCGCTAACGCAGTATTCATTGTATAATCACCACCTTCTTCACTATACAACCTACTCGCATTCACGACGTCTACGAGTAACACCGTGTTACCAATACGCAGCCTAACCTCTTTTTCGTTTTCAATATCAATAATACTGATCTCTCCTTTTAAAGTATACACCTTGTTTTTAATAACAATTTCTTGCTCACTTTTAAAATTATCTTTTAAAAGGGTCAGCATCGACGGATGTTTCTCTTCATATGCAATAATGTCATTTTTAATCTTTTCATTGAAATGTGATAAAACATGAAGACTTATGATGTAACCTAAAACACAAACTAATACGGCAACTATTCTCATTTTACTCTCCTACCAAACATACTATCTAATACATTAACGGCTGTCCATACCACTGTATGAATTTGACATTTTAAAAATATAATGATAATATATACTCATGACTCTACAACGCGCCATTATTAAGCCCATTGCCCGCGCACTGGCACAACGTCTTTTCAATGTTGATACCCATGAACTCCATCGAGTCGAAGCCGCGATGAAGCAACATGATAAAAATATTATCGTATGTAATCACCCCTCTTTCTTAGATGGCATCATTCTCGGATTGTTTCTACCATGTGATCCTGTTTTTCTGGTGCACTCTGGCCTCAAAAAACGACCACTTTTTCGTTACCTTTTAAGTATGGTCGATCATCTCGAAGTGGATTCTACCTCGCCGATGGCCATTAAAACTATCACTAACGCAGTCAATCAAGGTCGTCCTGTCGTGATTTTCCCAGAAGGTCGCATTAGCACCACCGGTGGCCTCATGAAAGTCTATAATGGTAGTGCCTTTGTCGCCCTGAAAACGGGAGCCCAACTTATTCCTATTACTCTCCAAGGACTTTTGAAGAGTAAAATTAGCCGGATGGGCCACAATTACCCAAAAACATGGTTCCCTAACGTTACCATGAAGGCACATCCGATTGAACGCCTTGTCGCACCCGAAGGATTGACCGGTCGCCAGCGTCGCCAATATGCAGGTGAGAAACTCCGCGATATTATGCAAAACAACCTCTTTGATAGTCTGTCTACACCAAAAACACTCTATCAAGGCTTTCTATCTGCCATGGATTACTTTGGCCCTAAACATAACGTCATTCATAGCCTTGATGACACCATGGTCAACTATAAAACCGTCAACATGAAGAGCCAAGGTTTGGGATATATTCTCAGCCAACATACCCAAGAAAAAGACTTTGTTGGTGTGATGCTACCCAACGTGGAAGCGTGTGTCTATACCTTCATGGGACTAAGTATTTACAACCGCGTGCCCGCTATGTTGAACTTTACTATGGGTACTGACAATTTTATGGCATGTCTCAAAGGGGCAACAGTAAAAACTGTTGTAACTGCTAAAAAATTCGTTGAGATGAAAAGTCTTCACCATCTGATTGATGCCATGGTAGCCGATGGGGTACGTATTATTTATCTCGAAGATTTAGCCTCAACTGTTGATTGGATGGATAAAGCAAGCATCGCATGGCGCAGTAAAGTTCGGAGTAGCGTTGACCAAAACCCAGAAGACCCCGCTGTTGTATTGTTCACATCGGGTAGTGAAAGTGTGCCTAAAGGCGTCGTACTCAGCCATCGCGCTCTCTTGAGCAATATCAACCAAATTCGAAGTGTGATTGACATCCAGTTCGATGATAAAGTATGTAACGTGCTTCCTATGTTTCACAGCTTTGGCCTGACTGCTGGTACACTTCTGCCACTCATGACTGGCACGAAAGTCGTGTTTTATGTGAACCCACTACATTACACGGTTATTCCAGAATTGATTTATGACAAGAATTGCACGATTCTTTTTGGCACCAATACATTTTTGATGAAATACGCTCAAAAAGCAAACCCGTATGACTTCTATCGCCTACGTTATGTGGTTGCTGGTGCGGAAAAAGTGCAAGATGCGACCCGTCAACTGTGGTCAGAAAAGTTCGGGATTCGACTATTTGAAGGTTATGGCGCAACAGAATGTGCCCCCGTGCTCGCCGTGAATACACCAAAAGTGAATAAATTTGGCACTGTCGGTCAATTCTTGCCTAAAATTGAATATCGTTTAGAACCTGTAACGGGTGTGGAAGGCGGTCAACTTTTTGTCAAAGGCCCCAACCTTATGACTGGCTATCTCAAACATGATAAACCTGGCGTAATTCAAAAGGTCGAGGAATGGTATGATACCGGCGACATTGTGAATGTCTCTAGTGAGGGATTTGTTTCTATCCTTGGAAGAACCAAACGCTTTGTTAAAATCGCAGGTGAAATGGTCTCACTGGAAACCGTGGAAAAAGTCGCAGGACAACTCAGTCCCGCAATGCTAGCAACAAGTTCACGTTCTGATGCGAATAAAGGAGAGCAAATTATTCTGTTTACCACGGATGCTCAACTGACCAAAGAAGCGTTACGTGCCCATATTAGCAATAGCGGTCAAAGTAACCTTCTATGCCCAGCAGAAGTTCGACATGTCGATAACATCCCTCTCTTGGGCAGTGGAAAAGTCGACTATCAAACACTCAAAACATGGATTTAAACCGCTTCGGCGGTTTTTTCTTTGAAAAGAAACATCATTTCTGTGATATCATACTGCATGACTCCTGAAAAAGCCGCTGAACTTTACATTCGACACTTAAAAATATCCGGTAAAATGGATAATATTTCTCTTGATTCAGATTTAACAACCTGGCTCTATGCCCTTGACTATTTTACACATGATAAACAATTATCTAAAAAATCTATTTTTGGAACATCTCATTTTAACATCGAAAAATCTGAAGTAATTTTTAATCAAACGCAAAATTATTTCTGCGAAAAATTTAAGATTACACCCGAAACATTCTTTTATTATGTTAACTACCAATATCAAGAATCCCCAATAGCTGTATCGGATATCATGCAGATTCAATCGATTGAACATATATTATCGTTGTTAGCTCTCCGTTACGCTCATGAACCTGAAAAAATTTTATTTAATACCGGATCATATAATTTTTCCAATATCCAATATGTTGGAAAAATTATTGGACAATTACTGAATATAGAACCACCACAAAACGTACATGCCATCGGTAATGCTTTATTACACTGCGTTCAAAATAACCATCCATTTAAAAACTTAATTGCCTCGATTATACAATTACCTTTACCGTATTGTTATATCGAACACCCAGATATAGAAAAAGAAGCATTTGATAACGTTTTTTTATCGATGAAAGCTGAAAAGAATCGTATTATGTTAGGTGAACACTTAAGCGTGTATTGGAATATTAGAAACAATACAACCTTCCGCACGATAGAACAAAGCCTTGTTATTCGTGCAGAAGAACAATATGTGAATGGTTACCTCAAACAAGAATGGATACATCGCTATTTTCAAAATTATACCTTACAACAAATACCTATCGAATTTTTCTCCGACACCATGAAAAATATCATTGGATGGGAAGAACATTATTCTGTATATCGTGAATTACATCCACAGATGAAACTTTTCGACGCGCACGAATGCGTTACCAACGAAGAAATTAACATTTTAATATAAGGATATAAAACAGCATGACCAACCGTTCTGTTCGACATTTTATTCAAGATGCACACATTACTAATTCTCAATCTTCACTTTCTGAGGATTCAGATGTTTATACCTGGCTTCATGCACTTAAGGAACAATGCAATACAGGCGTTCTATGCTATCGAAATATTTTCAAAAATATTAAATATCATTCTCCTCAAAAAAGAAATAACATTCTCGAAGATGTTAAATGTTACATCTGTCAACGATATGAACTATCCAGACAAACATTAGAAAGTTATCTAACTTTTTTAGACAATCAAGAAATTCGTTTGATTCATCCACATCAAAGTGGCAAATATTCTTTTTTATGGTTACTAGCCCATAAAAACAAAGCACCGCATATACCTATCAATATTGAAAATCCACAGCTGGCATCTCCCCGTATCGTTGCGTATATTTTCTCCGAATTATTGGGATACACCATCTCAGAAAATCCAAATGATATTGCACGTGCATTAATAGATGCGTATGAACACCAACATCCTTGTTTTTACATTTTAGCTAATATTACAAGAATGCCATTACCAATCTGGTTTTATGATTATTCCTTTGAACATTTACCAAACAATCCTTTCGTGAACGAAAAAATTATTCTTGATAAATCTCCACCTGTACACTGGAACGGTCATTTAATTCATTTCAATCTGCTGGATAACCAATTAGATATGGATAGAGAATATTATTTTTCCTCTCTCGTTTTTCTTCAATGTAAGCAACAAACATCAACATTAAAAAACACCACCGATGCTATTTCTACGGCCATTTTGTTATATCATCAACACTTGATTACGGATCATCAATTATATTTATATTGTCAAGACTGCACGCTTGCACAATTGTTGACCCAGAATATTGATGGCACCATTCAGAATGTGATACAATGGGATCCAAGCTATGCCATACTCGCTGAGGTCAACCCCGATATGAAGCTCAGTGAAATACAAAAATTTAACCCTCACGACGAAATACCATTACACTTATGAATATTGATATTACCAAACTTTTTGATCCTGAAATAGCACGAAAACATCGTTCATTACAAACATGGCACGATTTTGTTTACCAAAAAACAAAAAAGACATTACATTTTGACATCGCTGCCGACCATAAAAAATGGAATGTTGCTTTGAAATTTTTCAATAAATTTCAATTAGCACATTATGATGCATCGACAGTCATTGCACAGATTTATCAAGACTATTATCAGTTGAGCAACAAAGAATTTCATGCAATTTTGGAGACCTTGGAAGCCCAAGAACTGCGCTACTTTGCATCGAAAAAAGTTTTTGAGGTTCTCTATACCACAGAACATAAATTTGACATAAGCTTCTACCAATACAAACAAAACAAACAATCATTATCATCAATAATACAATACCATTTTAAAACGCCACCTGTTCCAAAGGACATTCATCCTATCGAATATCTGTTACAACATCGTGCGTCCTTATCACGTAAAGAACAAAATTTAATTTCAAATCTTATAGATGTAGTACCTTACCATATTGTAACATCACCCGAATTTCAAAAATACCAATGGCGACCTTATACATTATCCGCACCTAATAGTACAGATATCGATGAAATAGAAGCATGCGTTGTATCGGAATTGAATGACAGCTTTTATTATACGATGGATAATGATGTTAAATATAACAATGTTTATTTAGCTGCTCGGGAAGGTGTTTATCACGATATTGTTTATAAAGAGGAATTTCAACCACTCGTTATTCAGCAATGGAAAAATAAAGAATTAACCGATGAACATCTGAAACAATATTTTTACCATTGTCCCCTTGTGTTATGGAATATTGAAACTATGACCGATGATATCCTCGCGCTTTTAAATATCACAAAAGAAAACATTGCCATGAAAGAATTAATACCCAACGGAACTGTTCGCGATTTAACAGGCTCAGAACACAACAATATCTCTGAAATACCACTCATTATTTAATATGAACCGGCCTTCAGGCCGGTTCATATCAACGGGGCATCGTCAGTCTAAAAGTGAGATTAAAACGCTCATCCTGAATATGTTTTTCCTTTGGAATACCATGCTTCCACTTTGACTGCGAATTCCCATACATCACCACGACACTGCCATCGGTTAAGGCATAGGTCACTTTGTTTTTGGGATTCGCATTTTCTTTAAATTGAAAACTACGTGTCGCCCCTAGAGACACAGAAATGATGACAGGTTTATCCCCAAGCTCAGCTTCATCATCCGCATGAAAACTAATGCTATCCTGACCATTACGATACCAATTACACAATACCGAATTAACCTCTACAGGTTTACCCAACGCCAAACTCGCTTGTTCACTTAAGTCATTGGCAAGATTTCGAAGCCATGCAGGCATCGCTGCTTTTGCATGATGAATCCCAGAATAACGATAATCCACATCACCATACCATGCGACAAGCCTTGGCATTTTCACAACATTACCACTGAAATTAAACTCCGGTTGATGCCATTGCGTCTGGGTTTTGAGATTATGCTGCAACGATTGAGATACACCCGAAGACAAACTGGATAGTTGAATAACATCTAACATAGGAATCTCCTTCACAATAAAGAGATTATACCAAAACCGTTTTTAGCATGCACATTATTTCTTTTGATGCACACTCTTCCTACATAGTTCCTCACTATGGTATGATACTACCATGAAAGACTTTTTAGATATTATTAATTACAATCTTCAATTGCATCAATTACCCGATTTGACAATGGATGATTCGTTAACGTCGTATTATCATATTTATCTTTTTTTAAAAAATCACACACAGTTGGTTAAACCACGCGCAACCTTTACGCACACACCTCTGACCATCGTTGAATATGATCGTCTTTTACATAGTTTTTATAGTCATGTTGAAGAACGCTACGATATTCAAAAAACCGATTTAGAACATTTTTTTGACTATACGACCCATTCATCGGATGAATTATTATTTACACCAGGTATTATGGCCTTGGTATATGCTTTGTATAACAAACAAGAAGCCAGAAAAATTGAATGGATAAGAGAAGACAATGATGAACATTTTTTATTAACACTGTTCAAACATTCTATTGACGATGCTCTTTTATACGACCATCATTATGATTTAATACAACCGGTACTGATGTACATCAAAGAACATCCAAACGTATTAACACATAATCATGTTGGTTTTTATCTTCGCGGTTATCAAAAATTCCTACCACTCGACTTTCTTCGTGAACATCTTGATTTGTTACGACATATTTTTTCAACGGTAGATAATATAACCTATGAATTTTTAAATGAAGATCCAAAAAAGCTCGCTGTAACCTCGTTAATGCCACCGAACGCTATTTGTTATTTATCTTTATATTCTTTTCCTAATGCTGATAATTTAACGCGCCACATTTATACCGTCGCGCGCCAAATACCGGCTTATTATAAAACAATATTTTCACATGACGAGATATACAACGCTTTCTCTAGTATTCCACTTTATGCCTTACAACATGCACTTTCCATTAATGAACCTTTTTTTACAGAACTTCTTAATATTCAACCTGAAGAAAAAATGCTCTTCGATTTTGATAGTGATATGACATTAAGTAACTTAAGAACACATACACCATCACAGAATGAAACACAACTTATGCTATAATGTCCTATGACATTAATAGAATATTACGAACAAAACCACAATGATAGCGACTTCTTTAAAAAATTATTTATTGCCTTTGTTTCCAATGATGAAGACCACCATTCTATTATCGAGTATGATGATGAAGGTCTATATAGCCTAATAGATTACTTTGAAGAAAAAAACATCACTATACCTCCATTATTAATGGCATGCCACTATATTGATACTGCGAATTTACAGCATTTAGAGCCTGAAGATTGGTTGTTAGCTATTGAACACGCAGACGAACATTGCTCGTTGATTTTGATAACTCAATTACACAAAATGAAACACAATATTCGAATGAACGTCGTTGAATGGGCAAATAATAATCTTAAAAGCACATTCACTAACATTCTTTTTATGCACTTTAAAAGTTTTCAATGTTACAATGAATTTTTTCAATTTGCACCTTTGGTCCAAGCTTTTACTAATTTTTATGAAAAATCTCCACTGATAATTTTCTTTTATTTATTGAATAATCACGTCATACCCAAAGAAACTCTCGATGTGATAACACATCATCCAAAACATTTCCAAGTCATTCATAGAAACATCCTGGATCAAATTTATGATCACATGGACACTTTCTCGTTAAATTTCGTACATTTTTTTTATAATATATACACTGAGCATAGTATAGACACACCAAATCCTTTTACAAAATTTTATGATGAAATTCACACAATACACCAAATGAAAGAAGCGCTTAATATTTCAATAGAAGAAGCGTATGATATCTTTTTTGATACACAACAGGAACCACAAACAGAAATAGACCTTGTCATATCATAATCCGCCACGTATGATAGATATATGAATAATCTATCTCTTTTACGTTCACCTCGATTTGGCCCCTTTTTTGCCACGCAATTTCTGGGCGCTTTTAATGATAACTTTTTTAAAAACGCCCTCATTGTTTTGGTGGTTTTTCATTCATCGGATTGGACAACCCTGACACCAGGCACTTTATCACTTCTTGCCAGTGCTATTTTTATGCTACCTTTTTTCCTTTGTTCAGCTATCGCAGGACAACTCGCCGACAAATATCCACGAGATAGCATCGCGCGCACTGTTAAACAATTAGAAATCGGTATTATGATTTTGTCCAGTGTTGGATTCGCTTTAAAATCCATGCCTATTTTATTATTGTGCCTTTTTCTCTTTGGTGTCCACTCTGCTTTTTTCGGCCCCGTCAAATACGCTATTTTACCTCAACATTTATCAACCAAAGAATTACTTGCAGGTAATGCCTTGATTGAAGGTGGAACCTTTATTGCTATTTTAGGCGGAACCATCCTCGGAGCACTCGTCGCTAGCCTACCTTTTCCTGATATTTATATTCCTTTATGTGGACTTGCCCTGGCCGGCATGGGATGGTTTACTAGTCTATTTATTTCAACCGCACAAGGCCCTCAGCCCAACTTAAATATCAACTACAATCCCGCGACATCCACATGGAAAACCATTCAACAATCACAACAACAAAAAGACGTTTTTCCTAGCATTATCGCCATTTCCAGTTTTTGGGCACTCGGCTTAGTGTATTTGTCACAATTTCCAATTATTAGCAAAGACCTTTATCAGGGCAATGAAGTTACCGTAAGTTTACTTCTCGGACTTTTCAGTATCGGCATTGGTATCGGGTCTATTATCTGCGAAAAAATATCCCACCATGAAGTGAATATGCGCATTGTCCATCATGCGGGTTATCTGTTATCAATTTTTACTTTTTTATTTGGCGTGATTTTAAGCCTTCATTTAAATATCATGTGGGTATCTTCATGCACGCTTATTTTAGGGATTCTAGGTGGTTTTTATTGCGTTCCTTTATATACAGCGATGCAACAGAGAAGTGATGAAAAAACACGGGCTCAAACGATTGCATCCAATAATATAATGAACTCTTTTTTTATGGTGATTGCTGCAGGCTTACAAGCCGTTCTTTTACCATATATCGGCATCCCAGGCATTTTTATACTTTCAGGAATACTATTTGCAAGTTTTAATTATTACGCTTCATACAAAAAATAAAACGCCCGGTTGGGCGTTTTTTATACATCAAACTGCTTCATATTGATTTCTAACTGACCATTATAATGTCGTAATTCTTCAATTTTTTGAATAAGCCCATCCCCTTCAATACTATTTTTCTCACTTAAGTTGGCAATATGTTCAATATGTTGCGCAATATCTTGACTGGCAACACTTTGCTCTCCCAGACCATGGGCAACATCCTCTACTGATTTTAAAATATCGGCCACCTTCGATTGAATGGTTTTCAATACTTCATTAACCTGTTGACTGCTTTCCACTCCTTGCTTGGTCGCAACAACGCTTTGTTCAGTGCTTCGAGACGTCTCTTGCATGTGATGAATCATATTATCAATGGAAACTTGTATGGTCTGCGTAGCTTGATTGGTCCGCTCGCTCAATTTACGAACCTCATCCGCTACAACAGCAAACCCACGCCCCGCTTCACCTGCCCGTGCTGCCTCAATCGCAGCATTCAACGCAAGAAGATTAATCTGCCCCGAAATGTCATTGATGATGTTTAATGTGGATGCAATTGCGTGAGAGGTTTTCTCCAAATCACTGACGATATTTTTTGCCTCTTCTGAAGACGCTACTATTGTTTGCATGTGATGCATATTTGAACGCATCAAGGAATTACCTTTTTCCGCATATTGATAAAATTCTTCTGCTGTCTTTTTCACATTGGAAGCACTATCTGAAATATAGGTTACACTGACAGCCAACTCTTCCATACTGGCCGCTACTGCCTGTGTAGCGCTATGTTGAGCTCTGCTTTGCGCGACTATGGATTGGGCGGCTACAGTTACATCACTTACATTGCTGTTCATATGTTCACTTAAATCTTTACTCGTTTTAATCGCAGGATTTAACACACTCAGAAAAGCGTTTAATTTTTTCCCAATAAAACTAAATTCATCATGACCTGAATCATCATACCGTTTAGAAAGATGCAACTCTCCTAAAAGCGAAGATGTTTTTTCTTGCGAAGCTACCGCATTACTAAATCGCCGATACAAAACAAAACCACCAACAAGATTACCAATCAAAGCAATGCCGAGTATGATATAGGTTAACCATAATGTCGTTTGATATTTTTTTTCTGAAGATTCGAAATTATTCTTACTTTCTTCAATTTGGATATTAACCAACTCATTTAAATTCGAGGTTAAAGGATCCACGGTTTGATACAACTCTTTGCTTCTTAATCTATTTAATTCTTCTAAATTATTAGATTCTATGGCATGTATGATTTTCTGCGACAGTACATTAACATTACCAAAAAGAATATCTGTTTTATTGGTAAGTTCTTTCTCGGTATCGGTGGATTTACTTGCTTTATAAGCTTCCCAACTTACTTTTGCATCTGATACCGCTTTACGAATTTGTTCAACACCATTTTGTGGAGACATAATACCAGAACTGACTTTATGACTTACATCAACAACATTCACGGCATAAAAATCACTGGCTTTTTTTAAATCACCCAATGGAACTACTCTGTCAATATAGGTTGTTTCAAAATGAGTATGAGACTCTTTCAAAGAATATAAAGAATAAGAACCAACGGCGGTGAATAATACTAAGGTACCACTTATAAGACCTGCTATATATGTTCGCATTAACATATGAACCTCCTGTTTGACCTCATTTAAAACCCTTTGTATGACAATGTAAAGAGTTTTAAACATCTTTATTGACATATATTTTGATTATTGTTAATATTAAATCATGAAAACCACATACCAACAGGCCCAACAATGGTTAGAACAACAATCCAATGAATTACAAATTCTTGGAGAAGAATTATTACATCATGAACAATCCACATTTTCATTCCATGATGTCTCACAATTTAATTCTTTTTTGGAACGAAAAATGATTCATGCCATTCTTCAACTACGACAATCCAATATTGAGAATGACAAAAAACATATCGCGTATGCACTCGCACAATATGTCACCATGCTAGAAGGTGAACATCACTTTTCACTCCAAGATGATATCGAACAAATTATTATTCATGATTCATTGGTTGGGTTAATGATGGGACAACAAGTATATATTCCTCATAAACTTGTGTGGTATCGAATTGACATGTATGGTAAAACACACCTCTGTGATCATGATTATACCTTACAACTCATACATTATCTCATTCGAGAATATGAAAAAACAACCTCTTAAGGTTGTTTTTGATTTTTTAAAGATAATTCTTCAATTAAGCCTTTTACGCCTTTGTTATTAATAGTCGCCTTAAATTGATTTCTATATACAGAAACAATACTGGCACCCTCTACTTGAACATCATAAATTTTATCTTTACCCGCTGTAGATTTTACCATATAAATAATGTTGTATTTTTGACCACTCGCTTCAACATCGGTAACAACACGACCATTGCCATTGCCCATATCTTCTGTTTTACTAACATTGATAACACTGTTTTTATATTTGAACAACACTCCAGCATAAATTCGCTTTAATAAAGATTCGAATTGCGGTGCTAATATTTTTTTCTCGTCATCCGTCATCGTCTTCCAAGGTTGACCTACTGCATAGGCAGATAGTAAATTAAAATCAAAACGTTGAACAATCAAAGGTTCCATTTTTTTAACCATCTCTTGACTCGTTTTGGCATCTTTAGCTAGCGCTAAACCATCGTTAAATGTTTTTTGCCACACTTCTTTTGACTCCACCGCATAGGCCGATGTTGAAAGCACACAAAGTAATAAAGGAATTATTTTTTTCATACTATAGCTTACCATTAAGAAAATGACGATGACAAGTTATTTGGAACTTCACATTGATTATGAAGATTCTCAAGCAGAAGGGAAAGACATGTATAATGATAATCAACAACATCCCGATAAGAAGAAGTTCTATGAATAACATTCCCACCATCTCCTCGGTCCACCAACACTTCAAAATTTCTATCAAACGTAAGAAATACTGTCGATATCCGTATATGATATCCCTCATAATAAAATGTATCTAACAAAATTCTTTGAGATATCCCGTTCGAATTAAAAGCTTTCGCTTCTTCGAGGGAGACAAGGCGAATTTCTTGAGTTGCAATATCAAATATGTTCGTTTTACCTTGTAACATATTTTCAAATTCTTCTAAATTAAAATTCATAAAACTAAATCCTTTATTTCTTCTACAACATGATTTGGAAAAAAGAAATCATGTAATGTTGCAAGTTCCTCTAAATTGTTTATATCAATAATATCTTGCTCTAAAAGAACTCCCGTCTGTAAATAGATATAATAAAGTAAATGCTTTTCAGAAACGCCATAAGATACTGCTGATGAGTATATATCTGATATTTTTTGAGCGTTACCTCTTGAATTATCTATTTTATATTTTATCCAAAAAATAACTTCTTGCTCGTAAAGCTTCGTCAATAAATGAAAAGGGAAATGCATCGTAACAAAATCAGATTGAAACAAGGCATCCCTTTTATATTTTAACATTCCAAGAAAAAAATTTTCATTCAACAGAAAACCTAAATTCCATTTTTTTTCTTGATATACTTTCTCAACAAAGGTGAGCAGTTGCTCACACGCTTTAGCGGATTTAAAACGCCAGTCACCTGCGCCCTCCGATTTGGCGTACGCATACGCCTCTAAAAAGATAGGTTGATTTTTAATAGATGTTAATATGTTTTTTTTAATCATGCTGTATTATAACACAGAAACATATTAAACGGATTCTTGAGTAAAAATATCTCCCACTTTAATATGATTTAACGTTTGAAATTGAAGAACAATAGTTTCAGGATCTTCATTAAATTCTGGAATAATTTTTGTAACAAGATACAAATGTTCATTCGATGTATTTTTATATAATGCATTCACTGAAACACTATGATTATACAATAATGTCACATTATTATTTTCAATAGATTTTACTATCATATATTTATTTGGTAGGTTTTTCATTATTCTTCTCCTTAAAAACAAACAATCAATGACAGGTCATTGATTGTTCATCATACTACTTTATATTTCTTTTGTGAACTAATTGAGCTTATTCAAATACATTGTTTCGATAGCATCAATGATCGCCCATTTTTCGCGAGGCAATTCCATTTTTTGATGTTCCGCCCAACGCAACATAGCACTCAACATTTCTTGTTTACAATGACGTTCTAAATCATGAAAAGCATTCACTTCTCCCGATTTACCCAAATCAACTTCCACCGTTTTCATAATAAATTTATCCTTACATTCTACTTAATCATGTTTTTGACCTGCTGTCCAGCGATTATTTTAATTGCTTTTTTTGATTTTTAATACATACTATATATTAAATATATAAATAATATATATTAATAGTTTTATAGTAAGTATATATTTTTATAATTTTAAGTTATGAACGCTTTTGAAAAAAAGCAATTAACAACGTTTAACTACAATATCTTCAACAGCAACACTCTTATTGTATTTTAACCGCTTTAAGACATCGTGATTTAACCAAGAATCTACCTGTTCACCTTGCGATGGTTCTTTAATCACTAAACGTGCAGGAAAAGTACATGATTCAATAGATTCAGCATGAACATAGACAACATGATTTTTTAAATAATGAGTATTCTTCACATTTAAAAGCTCTAAATTAACACCTTTATGTGTCTCCACAAACCAGCGACCATTATCCTCTTTGGCTTTCATAATGGGAATAAAATCTTGGCTAACATCTTCAGTTTTAATAAACGGCAACGAAGAGCAACCTGTCAATACGATTGATACACCTAACATCCATAAAGTTTTTTTCATATCATGTCCTTAATTATTTTTTGTATGTTATAGGATGTTCCACATCCCATAACGATGGTAAATATTTGGGTTTAGCATGCTCAAGAAAATGAGCACGCCATAATTTAACAAATGAAAATAAATCATTTTTACTTAGATATTCGTCTACAACTTTCTTTGTCCAGGAGGCTTCATTTATTTCTACATTTTGGCATGCCAATTGATACCATAATTGAACTTTCTCAATAGGAATTTTATGACCTTTAATCATACCATGACTGTCTAATTGCGCTAAATTAAAACGTGCAGCAAGAATGCGCTGACCACGCTTCCAATCCTCCTTGTTCACCGCATATTTTTCCGCAAACTCTTCTTTTAATTTGTCAGCCTCACGTTCATAGGATTCGTGACAATCTACACAAGTAGGAACAATGTCATGATGTTGATTTTCCTTAAACTCTAAAGGAAAACAACGACGAAACATACTCGGAATAACATGATGTTTATTTAAATTACTTTCTACACCACAAACAACACATCGATTCGGAATAATTTGTTTATAGTAAGGGTGAATTTCATTTTCTTTTTTAATGTCAAAAAGTAATTGAATGGTATAGTCATCAATCGAATACGCTAACGATCGAGACATATACCAATCAATTTTTTTCTTTGCACAGAAACATAGAAAGTTTCCATCTTTATCAAGAATTTTATATCCTTGATACAAATCATAAGTTACGGTAGACATACCTTAATTTTAAAGACTAAAACCAGAATTGTCAACCCCTTCAATATGATTATCTAATAACCATTTTTTCCAATAACTTTGTGTCCCTATTCTGGATGATACTTCGGCATTAACACCCATGACTTTTTTCCAATGGTAACTTCTTTGCATAGACTGAATAATACTAAAACCATTATAATCGGGCCCCACCAATAACCATTTATGATGATAAATTTGAGGGTCTTCTTTTTCTTTTTGTTTTTTAATTGTACCGTCTTTATGAATTGTTATAACCCGCTGCAAAGAAGGTTCGTCTATTACATCAAAATCTTTACATTGAATAAAACTTATCGATTCTTTTTTGATATCAAACTTCAAAATATCAAAAACAAAACTCGGTTCCATACTTTCCAATAAAGAACGCGCTTTTTGATAACATTCTGCAGGAAGTAAGTGACTATATTGTTTATGAATATAATAAGACGTACCCATAACCTTACCTATATTCCCATAAGGTTTGGTTGGCGCACTTACTCGACGCAACTTTTGTAACATACATTCGTATTGAAATTCTAAAGTAGGTTCGCGCATCACCCGAATAATGTCGCCATGCATACAATAAAAACCACCAAAAACAGCCTCTATTTCTGGTATATAAAAAGAAGCTTTTTGATTGGATTGATAACTAGAACTATCTTTTGAACCTCGGGCTTCAATACCTGTTCCATTTCCTTCATAGATTTTAAAAAAAGCATGACCTCCTTTTTTTAAAACGTTAAAAGCTTGATGTATAATCATCATACGCACCTCTTTTTCAAGAACAACATTGAGTACATTATTAACCATAACACCATCGCATTGTCCATTTTCAATATTCTTGATAACATCTTGGTTATGTTCTTCCGAACGATTGTACGGATCATAAATCCATAAAGTGCTTCCATGCTCGGAAAATAGGTTTTTTACATTATCAAACTTTCCACCTCCGATGTCAGCCCATTTACTACCTGCTTTTAATAATGGCAGAACTCTTTTAACCGTCGATGGATATTGAATATTGTTGATTGATGTATTTTCTGATGTATATTTTTGAGAGATGTTTTTATTCCACATAGTCCTACTATAACATATTTAAGTTAAAATAAAACTTATTGACACTTACAAAAAAAACATGTAATATAATGAATAATCACAAAGGACAATACCATGATTAAAATCTGGGTTGTGTACAAACCAACACTCGAATCCACCATTAGAACGCATGTTTCTGACCCATCTCTTTACACAAACATTCGTTATTTATCCATTCTCGAACCACTGCCAAACGATGAAGTTCCCGAACTCATTATGAGTGTAGGTGGTGATGGTACATTCTTAACTGCCGCACGCTATGCCCATAAATTTAAATGCCCCATTATGGGCTTTCATGCAGGAACATTAGGATTCCTAGCAATGTGGGATATTACCGATCCATACTTTATTCAAAAAGGTATTGAAACATGGTTGACATCCTATGTTGAAGAGAAAAAACTTATTGATTTATTTGATATTAGCCATCGACATTTGGTTCGATGTGAAGTCGGCGATCAACATTGGTCCGCCTTGAATGAATGGGTTGTAAGTCCACAAGACCCTGATAGAATTCTCACATATGATGCTTACATCGGACATAGTGATGCCCATGATTACGCAGGACAACATAAAGCTAATGGCGTCATCGTCGCATCGGCAACCGGCAGTACGGCATACACTTTGAGCGTAAATGGCGCATTAATGGACCCCGAAAATAGCACCATGCTTCAAATCGCTCCCATTGCGCCTCTCAGCCTTACTAGCCGTCCACTTATCATTGGTGACGACGCTCATGTTCATATTGTTGTGAGCGCTACAGAAGATAAACCTGTGGTTGTAAAAGGTGATGGTCAACATGCTTTAACTGTGACTAAAAATACAAAAATTCGATTTGTCAGTCATCATCGACCCATTACCGTTTTACAACCCAAAAACACAAATTTTTACAATACATTGACCGAAAAAATGCACTGGAATGTTCATGTGAACAATCGTATTGTAACAGACGATCAAGAATGAAAACTCCTATTCAACAATATATTAACAAACGCCCTCATTTGAATCAATATGAGGGTATTTCCGAACAATCTTTGGATGAAACGCACCCATTAATGCAACTCTGGAAAGATGAAAATCGATATAAACTCATAACCTTATACGCACAGCCAGCGCACGCTTTACGTCCTTTTTTTCATAAGCATATTCAAAAACAACCGATTAAAAAATCTATACTACATGCATGGCTAACTCTTTATTCAAATGAGGAAATAGGAGCATTGCAATGCAATCGTTGTTCTAAAATTCATATTTTAGAATATCTTGTTACAGAACGAGGACAACACTATCAACAATGGATAGAGACCCTGGATATAACCAGTTTAATTGAAATGATTCCTATTGTAACTCCGCAAGAACGAACCCTTCTTGCTGATAAACTCATGCGTCTTTTTACACCAGAGAACAATCGATATTTTTACCCTATTTCTCGATTCAAACCACTTCAAGATATTTTTCTTATCCATCGACCTGAAATTATTAATCATATTTTTAAACTCTCAAGTGCTGAAGAACAATTCTTTTGGCTTTATAAAAATTATGATTTTGAAAATCAATTATGGATAAGTAACGCCTACATTTTCTTACAATCTGAATACAAAAAAAGAAATTTATCAAACCATTTTTTAAGCACATACAGTGATCGTTTAATACATATGAAATATCCAATTAATAGTGTCTTAAAAGAATTCAACACATATAAAAAAGCACCCATTTTTGATTTACCGGAACATAATATCTTTCATAAAAATGATTTTTTAACCTATTCTTTATCTGGAAAAATTGAAGATTTATTAGAAGATTGGAAAAATCTTTGTTATTCATCAACAATTGTTTCAAATATTCATGAAATAGAAATCACTCTTTAAATGTTTGTTTTCCAAAGATTTTTGTTGTTTTTACATCATATTACAAACAGATAGAATGATGTTACTATACGTTTTGGCCTTGACGATTAATAAAATTTGATTAAAATCAAATCTATGAAAACAAGAATATTAATACTTTTAAGTTTGTTTGCGTCAACAGCATTTGCATCGGAATCTCGTAGTTATTTGAATTTACCATCGGATACTTCTGTATTGGAAACTCGTTTTGGTGTACAAAATCAAAATTCTGGAAATGTTAAAGCAAGTCAATACTTTATGGCTGAACGCTATTTACAATATTTTGACTTAAATGGTCATACAAGTGCTTTTTATGTGATGACCCCCTATTTTGATACACGTATGGATGCTGGCCCTAAAACCTTTAAGAATAAAGGTGTTGGTGATACTATTTTTGCTTTTGCGTATGGCATCACCGGCATGAATGCCTACTCAAAAGAAGAATTTAAAAAAACAAATCACAATGGATTCAACAGTGTGTGTGGTATTTTTGTTACAGCGCCAACAGGGGAATATGACTCTAAGGCAGCATTGAATGCAGGGAATAATCGTTGGCAATATAAAGGTGAATGCAATGTTGGTTACAGAAACGGTCCCACTGTCCATGAACTGAATGTAGGAGCCTTTCATTATGGTTCTAATGATGAATATCAACAAAGTAAGAAGTTAGAGCAAAAACCTATGTACTTTGCAGAAATACACTCATCCCGTAATCTATCACCACAACTATGGGTCGGTGGTGATATCTATTATCAACAAGGTGCTGAGCGTACTATTAATCATGTTGCTCAAAAAGATGATATTCGTACATTATCACTGGGTGTAAGCGCGGGGTATCGACTTGCTGCAAATCAAGGTTTACGTTTTAGTTATCAAAAATCAGTTGATAAGTTAAAACACACCCCACACAATGATAGTACAACTGTGTTGTACAGCTATTTATTCTAAGGAGCTTTTATGCAATTTTTTCTTAATGTAGGACAAGTCTTCATAAATCAAGATTTAAAACAAGCCCGCTGTGATGAAAGTGGGTTTGCTTTATTGACCGGATTTCGAGCAGGCAATGCAGAATGGAAAAATTTTGCTGTAGAAGAATTAGGATTTATGATTTTATCCGTTGTGGATCATACTTTAGTCGCAATTTTTAATCGACAACATTTGAATAAAAAACAAGCTTGCTTTTTGATTGAACAATTTAAACGCAGTAAGAAAAATCATTTCTTTTTGATAGAACAAAATGTTCTTTACAAAACCACTATTAATCTTTTATCCACTCCCATGGATGAAAAACAAACGTATTATAAAATACATGATGTAGAAAGTTTACATGATGCAGTACGAACATTAACTTATTTATTTAACAACAAAAGTGATATTAGCCATGATGGAAAAACCTTTTCTTTTATTGATGATGAAATCAGTGAATTAGACCCATATATCAAAGCTGCACATACTTTATTTCAACAGTGCAATGGATATTTAAATAATAAAGTTTTAGATTTTATTAAAAAAAATGATGAATTATCTCAAAGGTCCATGATTTATGACAGTGATTTTAAAATAGTTCATTTCGGTAACCGATTGGCGCTTAACATGGGTGATGGCTCTTTATCTAGTAGATTTACGAAATCTGATGCACGAAATGTTGAATTCAAAGAATACATGAGAGAACGTATGCGTGTTCTTTCATCCGCCTTTATAACAGATCAACCTTTCTTTCAACATGTAGATAGTTTTTTGGACAGAGATTATAAACTCAATTTGACGTATAAAATAGGTATATTTCCATGGAAAAGTCCTATTGGTCGAATGATACATACTGTTTCAAATAACGCATATAATCATTTAAAAGATTATTAATGTCTTATTAAAATGATTTTTTTTATCTATCTTTAAACATATAAAAAATCCTCTTATATTCCGAATATAAGAGGATTTTTTTATGAAAGAATGGGATAAATTATCAAACAATCAAACATACGGCGCCAAGTTAAATTTGGCTTTTTTCCAAATAAAATCATATTTGAAAAATATAGGAATTGATATTTTTGTTGGTAATGTTAATGAATTTGTGGATATACATTATGCTTCAGAAGAATTAGAATGGTACAAAAATACAAAAATGTATTCAAATCCTAGAAATATCGCAATATTTTTTAAAAAAAATAATAAATTCATAGGTGGTGTAACACTAAATCCATTAGATTTACCAACATGGATGACTGTTTACGATATTTTTGATAAATACATGGAACATTATTTTACGCCACATGAAACATATAATATTCCTGAGAATTTACGTTTAATTAAAGGTAGTGTTCTTTATATTTCAGGCATGTGGGTTTCAATGGAGTTTACAAAAATTATCGAAAAAGAAAATAAATCACCGTACTTAGTCAATGCAACATGGTTTCTAAGTACAATAGGAACATTATATGCTTTAACGTATGAAGATGCCGATTTTTTATTTGCAACAGTTAAAGATTACAACTTAAAACATAAGGAATTATCTTTCAATAATAAAATTATTTATCAAAAAAATATCATTGAAAGATACGATTGGAAAGAATCTGTTTATGGTCCCATATGGAAAAATTTATTTAAACAAGATGAAATTGAGTCATATACCATATGGATTGATAAATCCGCAATGTATAACAGTATTACAAAATTAACTTCAATTATTTCAAATCCTATGGAACACAATTTACTCACTTTAGAAACACGATTAAAATAAAAGCGCCTAACGGCGCTTTTTTAAAACCCTCTCCCAGTTTTGTATCCAATATATAAACCTGTCACAAGACCGCTTGCATGTCCCACAATGCTGGTATTACCAAAAAAATCTAACAAGCCCATCACCAACGGGATCGCCCAATACATACCTAATAGACATACCACAATGACCGCTTTAATATATTGCCGAGCGCCAAAGAAATAACTTAAAATAGCACCCGCCAAGGCATAAACCCATAAGCTCGCACCAAAGACAACACCACCTGAACTGAAAAGCCAAACAAGAAAACCACCAGCGAACGCACTAAAAATTAATGTCTTAACAAAAAGTTCTTTGTTAATAAACGATAACCATGCGCCAAAAATAAAAAACGGAAACATATTACCTATATAATGAGCCCACGACCCATGCACCATATGCATCGTCGCAATTGCCCAAATATCAGTCAATTCTCTGGGGTGAACACCCAACATGTAATTGACTGGAAAAACCATAGACAGCAATTGAAGCACAAACATGATAATGCTCAACATTATCATAGTTCTCATATTTTCCCGCATGACATTCTCCTTTACATTGGAGATATATTGCCATAATTAATCACTTTTGTCAACTTAGAATCTAAACCGGGTGCAATTTTGCCCACAAAATTAGGCCTCGCATGACCTTTTTCAAAACATAAGGCAACAAAATGTTGTTTATTGATACCATTTTGAACATCGGCCATGTATTGTTGTGATTTTTGGAGTGTCACATCTTTGGCTTCTTCTATATCACCTGTACCAGCTAAACCTACTTTATCAAGATATTCAATCTCTTTATGCTGTTCTAGACCTAATTGTTTGGCTGTATTTTTAAGAACCTCTGCAGCATTTCTCATTGCTTCATTTGTATGACGAACACTCTCTAAGACTTCGTTTTTCATAGAAGGATGATTTTCCTCTAATGCCGCAAACCCACTTGTATCTGTTGGTAAATTATATACGGCACTAATAAGAACACCATCATCTGGACCACAATCTTGAATACGTGCTGTGTCACTTGCAAAATAGGTTACATGATAATCATAATTTTTACCACCCGCCTCTTCTAATGAACGAAGTGTGCTAATAACTTCAGGGTGCTCCGCATGTTTATTAGTGTAATACATAGTCGCTGCACCTATCGCAAAGGTTAATCCCAAAAAAATAAGACCTGTTTTTAAACGTTGTTTTGTGTTGTAATTCATAAGAACCTCTTTTTTATCATATCATTAAATTCACGATAATTTCACAATTGACCACATTTATTTATAACATCGCGTCCGGGATTATTAGCATCTAATGCAATATCATCTTCTAAACCTTTGGTTTTTATTACAATCTCTAATATTTTTCCAACTTCAGTATGGTATTCCTGTATAGATAAAGGTTTTTTAGTTGATTTTAATTTTTGAGACCACTGAGACTCTTCATTCAAATACTGTAACCAATGATTACGTCGTTTTATCGCGTATTCTTGATGCAATTTTTCGTGTTCTAACACATGTTTTTCATAACAAGCATTTCCTTTAATCGTTTCATTTAAACGGATAGTAATGTCATCCCACGTTGTAAGACGTATCTTAGGTACGTAACATTCATTCATTTTGATAACATCAATTTTGGTTTTATAATTAACACCATAGACTGTACCTCCAAAATGATTTCTTTTAAAATTATTCTTGTCCCATTGGGTAATCAATGACCATTGTGGTTTGTCCACAATCCATATTGGTGGACTATTGCAATCTGATGCATAGCTTAACGTAGGAAAAAGAAAAAATACATATAAAGATAATTTCATGTGGTATACTGTATCGAAAGGATATTATTATGGCAATTGTAAAATCAAAAGCGACACACAAAAACACCCAACCCACATTAACTGACGCCGATATTGAGTGGATAGAAGAGCGCGCAGGCATATTAGAATTTGATGCTGGATTAACACGTGAAGAGGCTGAAAAAGAAGCACTCAGACTTTTTAGAGAATATCAAGCTTCTTTATTAACCTCCTCTGACGGTATGGGGATGTAAAAAACACCCAAGAGGGTGTTTTTTACATATTTAATTGCTGATTATTGTTCATTGTCTCATAACGTTCGATAAATTTTTGGAATATTTCTGAGTCAGTTTTAGATATTTTATTACTTTCAAGAGAAACCTTTACTTCTGAAACTTTATTTTCGACAAAAAAAGTTTCAATATCCAATCCCCGCAATTGTCTTTCACCCCCAGATAAATGATTAAGAATCACAACAGGCAGCAAAGTATTGTTTTCTAAATACTCTTCTAAACTAAAAATATCATCTGTTTCATAAAAAGATTCAATTAGTTTTTCATCTAAACATTCTATTTCAAATTTTTTACATATTTCTAACCATTTTTCAGCCGCAATTAAATAGGTTGTATCATAAGATGGAGAAAGACTCGCTGACAACATAAAAAGTGCTTGTGTATCGGCATTAAAATCTAAAAATAATGGAATATCTTGCCAAATACTTTGGCCGTTTTTAAGGTTGTCAAACATCATTTCTGCAATGTAAATTGGTTCTATACGCATAATATTATCCTTCTGTATATTATACCACAATTAATCTAAAGATTTACTCTTTAAAAAGTTGATGCTAAACTCACGAATATGAAAAAATACTTACAGCATCCAAATATCCACACATATGACGCCTCCGATTCACCTTTATTTCCTGTATTTAATGAATATGGACAACCCCTATTGATAGAACCAGGTCAACCCTTACCTCGTTATTATCTCTTGACTAGAAAAATATTTTTTTTCTTATCCATGTGTATTTTTTTACTACATTTATTTTTGCAAATAACATTTATGATATTACCTGGGCAAGAACATATAATACCCTACTTCATAACATTCATAAGTATTGAAAGTATGATGTTCCTTCATGCTTGGTACCACCATTTACAATGTAAACATCAAAAAAAATCATGGATAAAAAAAACAGGATATGCGTTATGGTCTATTATTGTTTTATTAACTGTTATTAGTTCTCTATTTTTTTTCAATGTATTACGTAATGAAATTCAACAAACAAGCATCGAAAGTCTCGATATTTCGGCTGGAATTATTGTATTTAATGCCTTGGCTGGAAGTGTTGTTTTCTTGCAAACCTTTTTTCATGACTGGAAATCCCGTTTAAGTCCATGGACAAAAAATATAGACACTAAAATAACAATGTGATATTATAAGTTTTACTTGAAAGGTTTTTATGAAAAAAATGATTCTTAGTGTATTACTTTTTATGAGCGCTGGTGTCGCTTGCGCAGCTGCGGTCGCTTCTGCACCTGAAGCTTCCAGTGATAAATCGTATCCTGGTTACGGTGCTTGGACGGAACAATCCCCAGGTCGCCCAACTTCTTACTAAGTACTACTTTAAAGCCACCTCCGGGTGGCTTTACCATTGTTGCATCCTCGCAAAAATACGGTTTGTATAATCCATATCTTTACCAAAATCTTCATTGATAGCGCCATGTGATTTGTTCACGCGATCCAATGTTACATTTTTATATTTTTGAACAAAACGACTATTATCTGGACAAGAAAGACGACGTTCAGTAGAACATACCAGATGAACCGGCATCGTGTTATGCCACACATTCAAAGGTGATAACTTTTCCCAATCTGGACGGCTTGGAAATGCATCATCATAAAGAGGCAAATGTGGCTTACGCATAATATTTTCTAAATCAATAGCCGCAGTGTCCAAAGAAACAACACCCGAAAGAGAGGGCATTCTTGCTGCTACCATTAATGCTAAATGCGCACCCGCACTATGTCCCATAAGAATGACTTTTTCTTTGGGATGACTTAGCATGTATGAACTCACCTGTTCCGTTAAACTATCGATTTGATGCTCTACCGTTGTATTCGGAATCAAAGGATAATTTAAGCTTAAAAAAGAGATATTTTTTGACTCAAAAAAAGACTTCTTATTATCGAACACTTTGGGATTATTTGCATCACCATATTTCCAACCTCCACCATGAATCATCATGACCGTTGTCGCATGCGCATAACTTAATGACATTATGATGCTGAATACAAGATATTTCATGGCTTTTTAAATCCTTTTTCTGCCATGCATGCATCAAATGCGGGTTCACCAATTTTACCTTTTCGCTCTTTCAAACACGTTGTAAAAGCATCTTTGATACCACTTTTAGCAATATCCTCATGTTTCATTTTACTTAATTTTTTAAATCCTTTTTCTGCCATGCAATTATCAAAACCTTCTGAACCAGCATTATTTTCCTTGGAGCAACTTGCGAATGCCGCATTCACGTCGGAAGAACCCTGACCCGGCACGCCCGCGTACCCCATGGCACTCATGGATAAACACATTAACCATATGATTTTTTTCATATTAAATCCTTTTTGATGAGCATTATCTTACATGCATTTTTTAAAAAAGAAAAGTCCTAAAAGATATTGTCAAATTCAAAAAGAAATGCTATTATAACACCATGAAATTTCCACTCCTTAAATCGTCCATTACCTCCAATGATTCCGAGCACGGCTTTCTCAACTCATATGAACACGCAACCGAAATCCCGCTACTTCCCCATCCCGGCGCGTTTTCGAAAGTAAGAAAAAATCATATCCATGAAGGCATCGACCTGTATTGCCAAGAGGGAGATCCTGTTATTGCCATGGAATCCGGCGTAATTGTTAACATTAAAGCCTTTACGGGCGACATAGCAGGCTCTCCATGGTGGAACAATACATGGGCCGTTCTTATCAAAAGTCCATGTGGTGTATTAAATTATGGAGAAATTCAACCCTCTCCACATTGGCAGATAGGTGATACCATCCAAGAAGGTGAGATTATTGGACATGTGGTCACCGTTCTTAAGAAAGATAAGGGGCGACCACGTAGCATGTTACATCTCGAATATTATGAAGAAGGAACAATCGATAGCATACCAGAATGGCCACTTAACACCCTAAAGCCACTACAATTGAAAGACCCTACCCATTTACTTATGCCTTTTTTAACAAAATAACGCGCCTCAAAAGCGCGTTTTTTTATTTTTTGAAATACCCCACATGCAAAAACTAAAAATCGATTAAAACCTATTTTTAACGCTTTTTTGCAACCACGAACACACACCGGACATCGATGACTCCCGTCATCGATATACTCTTCATCATAAACTCAAGTGACAGATTTTTCATTAGTGACACTTTGGTGTGACACATCAAAGTGACAGATAAGTGACACATCTCAAAAAAAAGTGTCACTTCGATTAATCTTGATGGAGTCTAAATAATTAACAAAAAAGTGACAGAAAGAGTGACAGATTAAAATTTAATCTGTCACCGTTAAAATCACAGTATGGTTCATGATTATTTATTAAAATAAATCAAAAAGTGACACATTTTTGATAAAAAAAGTTTTCCTATACGTAATTAAGGAATGATAATACGTTATAAAAATCAATAATGAACAATAATGACGATATAAAACGACATAAATACCCTCTTTTATCACATTACCTAAAAAAATGTGTCACTTTTATATTGAGATCTGTCACTTATGGGTAACCGTAGGTGACACTAGTGACAGATAAGTGTTATTTTGTTACGCGCGTAATAATAGATATATAATGTGTCACTTATTACATAATATGCTGTATAGTACTACATAAATTAGGTGACATATGATATATGACATATGCTTATCATATGTTCTATAAAACTTTTTTTATCGAAAATGTGTCACTTTTGCGCTCTCACATCAAAAAAGCAAAGCACTAGACTGGGTTATTATAGGTGACAGATTAAATTTTAATCTGTCACTTATCTGTCACTTTTTCCCTCAAAATCCAGCCTGGTGCTCAATTAAAAAAGTGACACTTTTTTTTGAGATGTGTCACTTATCTGTCACTTATCTGTCACTTGCTTAAAAAATAAGCAGACGTTTTTTCGTTGTCATATGTATTTTAACACGTTATTTGATGTTGACAAAATGTATTTTCCAATGATAAATTGCGTTGACATTCGCCATGTTAACATGACAGATTGAAAAAGTGACAGATTGAAAAAGTGACAGATTGAAAAAGTGACAGATTGAAAAAGTGACAGATTGAAAAAGTGACAGATTGAAA
>JAOVYT010108323.1:0-19376 GCA_025674515.1 Trogloglanis pattersoni | reverse complement strand
AAACCACCTCGCGGTGGTTACCAACTCAAGGATGGTTCTTTCGGTAATAAAATAGATGTTAAATCTGTGACATGCGATAAACGTTGGTAGGTGGTATTATCTTGATTCCACGGAGCGTCTATCAGGTAGATAGACGAATGATCTAAACCTGAACTATGAACATTATCACAATGTTTAATGGTATCTTCGACAAAAGCAATAATGTTATTTCCACGATTCTTCAAAACCTGACCTTTATCCATACCATAATGAATGGCCACCACGTTATCTACAACGATACCTGCTTGTGATAATGTCTGATGAGTCAGCGCTTCTGCATTCGGATGCCATCCACGCGCCGTAACAATGTTAATACTAAAATGTTCTGATAAAGTATCCAGCATTTCTTTTACACCAAATAGTAACTCTACTTGTTCCGCGCAGTGATGCGTTCTCCATTGCTCACGTAACCATTCCCAATCTTGATGTTGATGCGCGACATCATATAAATGAAAATAATCATGATGTTTATGATCCTTCAAGGTTAAATGTTTTTGGAACAACGTATTATGCAATGGTATGATGACTTTATGCCAGTCGCATAAAGTGTCGTCAAAATCAAACCATATTTGGGGTTTCTCATAGGCCATAGTGTTGTTCATCCTTATGATTCAAATTAGGTAAATATAAATGTAAATTGTCAGAAATTTCGGTTATCCAAGGTAACCAAACATCTTGCGCCTCTTTTAATCCTTTAATGGCTGGCAATGTCGGATACCCTAACGATTCCAAATCTTTATCTGCATAAAATTTTAATCCTTGGTCAATCAAAACATGTTTTTTATATTCGGGAGTACTGGTTTTATCGTTTAATACTAGAGCAATGCTATCCAACATGCCCTTGGCACTTTGTATCACATTATGATCAACATAACCGTACAATGGTAACTCTCGCATGACATTGGATAATGTTACTCCATAGAGGTTTAACCCTTTCCATTGTTCAGTATCCGCGACGGCACGTCCATACGGTGCCATACCTGTTCCTAATACACAATCTTTGGATGTATATCCAATCGTAATATTGATATCTTTAATAAAACTTTCTTCGTACAACCACAAATGGGACATAATACGCGCCAGATGTCCCTCTAATAACCATTCTTTCATACGGGCTTCATAGTGTGCTGGATGCGCTATCGCACGAGCAACATCACTCGCATATTGAGGATCCAACGATGTGAAAAAATCTTCAGGAACTTGACTTCCCGCTTTTTTAAAAGCTAAAAAATGTTCCATACTTGGGAAATATTGATGTTGATAAGAAAAACCACACCGTGAGCGTAATGAATACACACTGTCGTCGATTCCAATGAGTTCTAATGTCATAAGACGTCCTTTTTATTATTATGCTTTATCATAGCATACTTTTACATTGTTATGATATAGTATAAGAATGCCACAAAGAAGCAAGTCTTTGTGGTTTAAGATGAAAAAGTAAACATCCTCAATTATATTGTCTTTTTTTTGTTATCATCTTACTTCAAAGAAAATAACGCCATAAATACGCGATATAAAATATCTTTTTTTTGTTATTATTTTCTTTTTTATTAATCCCGCCCAGTGCGGGATTATCTTTATTAATGAACAATAAAAATACAAAAATGAACAATAATCACTTTTAATCTCTTGACGTGCAACACGAAATATTTTACATTGCATATTATGGGAGCTTATATGAAAGAACAACAGAACATTCAATGTGTATCGATGGATGAACTCGCCGATATTCTTGGCATTAAACAAGCTACGTTGCGTAAAAAATGGAATCAATCCCCGCAGGCCTATCCACCCGTTATAGATGCAACTCTTCGTAAAAAACGATTTTTAAAAGAAGATGTTATGGAATGGCTCAAAGGAAAACGTCAGTAATATAACATTGGGACGACGAAAAAGAAAAAGCGACATTGCCAGATGCCGCTTTACCATGAGGAGAGTCGATGCAAGTTTCCTTGCTTGATTAACATCATATCTTTTTTTGCTCTTCCTGTCAACTAATAAAATAAAAAAGGAATAACCATGAGCGAGCAAAAATTTTGGGACATCCCCGTCTTGGGCATCCCACCTAAACCTGTTGAAATTGATATTTCACATCCTTTAAAATCTTATTTTGATGAATATAATCGAAAATACGCTTTTGTAATGGTCAATGGCGCAACACTTCATGTTTTTAATTATGAGACGGGTAAATATTGTGATCTGCAAAGTCTTAAAATTTTAAATAGTGAAAAAGTTACCATTCCAAGCGTGCGCGGAACCAAAGAAGTGAAACCCTTTGATGTATGGGTTGATGACAAACATGTTCGTCGCAATTTTGAAGACAGTATATTTTATCCTGGTGAAGCATCACCTAAAGCCTTTAATGCATGGCAAGGATGGGGGGTACAACCGTTTTTTGAAACATCAGCCAGCGAGCATGAACAGTATGTTCAACCCTGGTTAGATTTTATTAAAAATATTTTTTGTTCGGGTAACGACAAACAAAATGAGTATCTTATCAACTGGCTTGCTCACTTAGTGCAAAAACCTCATGAAAAACCCGGCGTCGCAGTCGTTTTGCAAAGTGGCCAGGGGTATGGTAAAGGTATGTTTGCAACATTGATTCAAGATATTGTTGGATTACCTTACACCATGCGTGTGAGTGACAGCAATCAAGTAGCAGGTGGCTTTAGTGGACATATGGCTGATAAACTCTTTATCATGTTAGATGAAGCAACATGGGGTGGAGATAAAAAATCTCAAGGGCGATTAAAGGCTGTGGTTACAGAATTCCGTTTAACTATTGAAGGTAAACATCAAGCCGCTCAAGAAATTACACACTATGCACGCTTTTTAATTGCGTCCAATAATAGCTATCCCATTCCCATTGAACATGATGATAGACGATTTTTTGTGCCCGATTTAACACCTCATCGACCAAAACCAGAAGTTTTTGACCCCCTTTGGTTATTGCTTAATGACATTGAGAAAAAAAGCGCACGCCACTTTATGAATTATTTATTGCGTCGCGATTTATCCAATTTCAAAATACAATTATTCCCTCACACCGATAAACGTCGGGAATTACAAATTGAAAGCGCAAGCCATAATGATGTGTATCTGAGTTTTATTATGGCTGCGTATGAAGGTGAAGAATTGGCGGTACCTTTGTTACAAACAAATATTTCCGCTTCCGCGCTTTATACCGCCTTTGATAATTGGAAACGTAATACCGCCTTTAAATCGGTACCAACCACACAACGTACGTTTTCCTCCGCTTTGAAAAAAGCAGGTATCCCAAATAAACATACGAATACTGGTACCACGTATCAATGTCACACTTCGGATATAGAAGCCTATTTAACAACCCTTGGATGGATGTAATAACATGAGAGATGTTGACAACATCTCTCATGTTATGGCACAATACCTCATGCGATTTTTTACTCTTTTTTTCTTTTTATTCTATACATCATTGGCATCTGCTCAAACAATTGCCGAACCACCATTAATCTCTGTATGGACCACCTCAACCGGCGAAGTGGTCCACACCTCTGTCGATGTGGAGCAATTACGCGCTTCGATTCAAATGTTGGGTATTAATCCATCTTCTTTGCCGTTTGAATTACTTATTGAATTATTACCAGAATAATGTTCTACTAATGTAGTATTGTCAATCACATGACATTCGTATCTTTTGCCTTTAATATTATACGTTACGTGTAAAATAGTCATATCATGTTCTGTGCATTCAGAAACACTCACAATGTCTGCATCTTCCAACCATTGAGATAATTGATGATTGGAGGTTAATAACTCTTCAATTTCGTTATATTCCTCTTTTTGAATGGGGCGTAGTTTGTCTATATGGGGATTCCATAAAGCTAACATTTGTCGATTATAGTCTGGAATGTATTTTTTTTGTGTTTGACTAATATGACTTAAACGGACTACAAAGGCTTCTTCATACATACCTCCTACAATATCAAAGCGTTTTTGTTCAAACCACCGTGCGTAAAATTGCATAATATTGGATATGGTCTGTATTATTTTTTGATGGGGTAATCCATACAGTGCCATTTTACCTTCTTGTTCAACGAGATAGACATCATTGTATCGATAGAAAAAATTATCATGCCAGGAGCCAATATACTCACTTTCTTTTTTCATTGTTTGAATATCTTGCATGTCAGAAAGCACATACGATGAAACATTTTCACCACCTAACAGAATTACTTCGTCACCTTTGTTTACATCGACATATAAAACAACATTATTGTAAAGATAAAGATTACTCCACACTGTAGGGCGCGCCCTTTCAAATAGATAACGTCCTAAATATTTGTTAATAGCTCCATAAAAAGTAGGATTTTTATCCGACTTTTGGCTATCCAAAAGAAAGGCGTTAAATGATGCGTAGCCGGGCGCGCCATGGTCAATCATGTATTTGACCGAATTAAATAATTGAAAATCACGACCAGTAATATCACTCACTTTTTCATTATTATGCATCAAAATATAGTTACGATTACATTCATAAAATTTAAAATTTTCTATGAAAAATAAAGGTTCAGTATTCGCTATTTTTTCAAGATTTTCTTTTTCTTGAAGATGCATTAATACTTTCATGAGTTCTGTTCCCCATAAAACCTGAATGTTATGTTCTATCGTATTATAGGACCAATATAAAGAACCACCTTCCAGAATCCAATGAAAAATGTAATCATCATACCATTGTGTAATACAGTACTCTTCTGGTTGTGCAATGCACGTTTGAATCAATTCATCATCTTGATTATTCCATAAAAGGATGGTATCCACAATTCCATATTCATATTCTGTTAATTTATGCTTCTCACTGAAATTATAACGATTAACACGTACGAAATCGGAAAATATATGATTTTTTACTTCGTAAATATCATAATATTCATTAAGAGTCGTCAAATATAAATATTCAAAAGAAGGATGCCCTATTTCCATGTACTGTTCAAAATGATGTCGAGTACTAATAACTTCATTTTTAACAGATTTTACATTGCGTATATGCGGTAACGCTTGATTTTTATCTAATACAGTATAAAGAAATGTTTCATCCGCAATAAAAACAATATCTTTGTAAATGTAGTATTTAGCATGCTTATTATGGCGTTCTTGTTGCCAAATGAGATAACCTTGATTATTGTTAATATTTTTAATTTCTTGGGATAAATTAAATAAATTTTCCAAAACTTGAATATTATAAGGGTGTCTATGAGATGTTTCTTGCCATTGTTCATTAATGCATTTTAATTTTTTCCATTCTTTGGGAAAACGCTCATAAAATCTTTTTATGGCATGTTTTGTAATATAAATACTCATTTATACAGAATATCAAAATGTAGATATTTATTCAATGAACATAATGCCATTTCACTATTCTATAGTAATTATACGGATAGACAATTTGACTGGACTGATGTAATAAAAAATACCGTCGAAACGGTATTAAGGTGTGCTCCAACCAAGGAATGTTAACTTAATTTTAACAGAGTCTGAGGAACCTAACATTAAGGTATCTCCTTTTGATATATTAACCGCTTTTTTTTCACGTATTTCTCGAGAATCGATGGTATTCACCATATTTTTGGTATTAAATTTTACATACCACGTGTATTCTAACACCACACTCTCTTCTGTATCTGCCAATACATTAAAATCATGGGCAAAAGCCACTCCTTCTTTAGAAATTTGAGTAACCGTATGTGAAGGTTGTGCCACAACGGGCATCATACTTTCTAAATAAAACGCGGGTTTCGTGGATGGCATTAATTCTTTTTTCAATGCTGTAGAACAATCTTTATTCACGACATTAAAGGTTCCTTTGTGCGTCAAGCTTTCTTTCCCGTATGGTACGGTTAAATCCACTGAAAATGTGCCATTTTTTAATGTTTTGACACATTCTTGGTTTACCATTAAATTATCCGCATAGGCCATCATGGATGATGCCAACATCATACTTATTAATCCTATTTTTATCATATTACATCTCTTTAAAATGGTCATAATGTTTAGTCATCATACAACGTGTTTTAATAAGCAAAGTGTCTTTCTTAATCGTAGGTAAGGGATTACACCATACAATGGTAAAAAGGCCTGTTTTAAGCATACATACGCCCAATAGAATAATATAGATTTCATTCATGATTGTTCCTTTGAAATGCGTATTATACGCTGGGCTTTATGGATTGTAAATATGAAATTTATTGCAATTCTACCTTTTTCTTTTGAGTCCGCTGTGTTACACTAGTCTTTTTAAGGATGTGTATGCTTACCACTTATGCTGTGTCTGAATATGAAGATTCGCAGATAGTTCGTGAAAAATTATATACTTATGTTTCTATCGTAAGAAAACATGTATCTTCTTTTTTTACAACCGATAGAACCATTGCTCTACAGCAGGCCGAAGACGCCGAAATTGAAGAATACGTCAATTTTTTTAATTATCTTAGTGTTTTAAATACGTATCAATATCGAGATGAATGGCAAAACATTATTGATGAACTTGTTGAACAATTGGATAATGTAACGTCAGAACTCACCTTATCTTCAGAATATCATCAACATCATTTAACATTGCTGCATGATCCTTCGATCACCCCGTATGAACGTTGCGATATTCAGAAAAATTATGATGATTTCATGAAATATACGGGACAATTGAATAAAAAACAAAAAAAACAATTGCTTCAAATAGAAAAAAAGGAGTATCAAGCATCTACAGCATATGATGCTATGATGATGCGGTTTAAGAAAAACGCATCATGTATTCTTTCAACATCTGATTTAGATGATATGGATCCTTCTATTCTTTCAGCGCTGAAACAAGGACCATCGTATTACACCGTCCATGACAATGCTCTTGCTCATCATATTCTTAAGGAATCTACAAAAGAATATGTACGTATCAAAATTTACAATTTTTTACAATCCTTAGGGTCTGCACATTGGAACTTAGAACCATATATCAACACCATGATGGATTGTCGCATTGCTACTAGTCAACTTTATAACTATAATAGTTATTCCAACATGGCATTGGAAAAACTTATGGTTCATGACGGTGATACTATTTTATCTGTCATAGAACAATTAGGTCATGCCTTAAAACCTACACTTATCGAACGTTCAAAACATTTGCAACAATTTGCGACAAAAGAAAACATTTCTTTTGCTCCTTATAACTTGGAACATATTGAAGCTCGATATAATCAAGAAATTTTTGGCATGACTGCCGAATCTTTCCGTGTGTATTTTAATGTCGCTCGAACGATAGAGCATCTTCATCAATGGATTGAACAACATTATCAACTTTCTTTTGAAACGGTACAACAAGATCTATGGCATGAGGATGTTCTCATATATTGTATACGTAAAAATGAAGAGATATTGGCTTATTTATATTTAGACCTTTTTGAACGTGTCAATAAACAAAATGGTGCTTTTTTCTCGCCTCAACAAAGTAGAAATTTCTTGCATGGCGCGACAGATGTTCCTGTAGGTATTTTAAGTACGAGTTTTCGAAAAGATGAAAATCACCATATCTATTGGAGCGACGTCCAAACGTTATGGCACGAATATGGTCACGCCTTACACCATTTCCTGGTGGATAGTCCATACAGTGAACATACAGGGATGTTCGTTGAAGATGATGCTATTGAATTACCGTCTACCATGATGGAATTGTTTTTAAACAATTATGATATCATTCGTGAGATTGCACGACACCCTGATACGGGTGAATCCATGAGTTATGAACTGTATAACACCTTTATGGCGTATGACCGGTACCATTCTTTAGATGCTTTGTACCGAACTCTTTTAGTGTCATATTTTGATTTATTAATGCACCATCAACACATGAAACCACGTGACGCATGGGAGAAAACCTATGACTCTTTTAATGTGTATACATCATTTCCCATCAATTACTCCGAGATGACTCGTATTGATCATTTGTATACGGGTGGATATGGTTCTTTGTATTATAGTTATGTATGGGCTGACATTATGAGTCATGATATTGTCCATCAAATGGAACGTGACCCTTTGTTATTTGAGGCATACAACACAAAGGTTTTAACACAAGGCTGTAAAAAACCTATGAAAACGCTTTATTCCAACCTTATGCAACGGGATGTCTCCTTGCATGGTATATGCTCGTATTATGGTTTAAATAACCTTCAAGTCGAAGGTATATCAAACGGTGTTGTATGATACATATTCCAATTATTATGTTCGGCCTCTGGAAGATGAATGTGTTGCGATGGTATTTTTAATAATGCTTGCAGTGATGCCACGGGAATGACAGTATCCTTTCCTGCGGTAATAATGGTCAAACTTCCACGATACTTTTCTGCAAAACGCAATGTTTCGTAGTCTTCTGTTAATAACCAAGAGACTGGAAGGTAGGGCATTTTTTGTTTGGCAAGATCTAATAATCGTTCATAAGGCGTGACCAATACAATGTGCGGTATTTCAGATTCATACCCTAGTTCCATAGCAATACCGGAACCTAATGATTCCCCAATCAATAGATCCGTTTTAGCTACCGTTTTCAATAAAACTCTCGCTTCTTTCATAATATTAGTTTTATTTAAAGTTTCATGATACCGCATTCCATATCCTGGATATTCGAATACAATCAAGTTGTAATGAGGAACATAGTTTTTATACCAAGCCTTATCCTGAATAGTGCTGCCATTACCATGAAACAATATCGCTGTTTTTTTATTTGGAAGTAAGGGACCATAAGATGCTGCAATAATACCTTGTGACCCATGAATGGGGACCCATGGGTCATCAAGTTCCGTCGTGGGATACGGATGATAAATCCAATTATTTTGAAACAATGCAACATAGACCATCACAAGGCTATAACCTACGATTCCGCTAGTTATTATTTGTTTCGTGAATTTTATATAATTCCAATTGAGTTTGGCACCACCCATACAGATTTTCTTCCTCAATATCCAGAATACATAAGGCATTAGACGTTTGCAATCGATGTAATACGCTTTCTAGCATGGTCCGATAGTGCTTGAAACGATGTAATGTACTTATTTTAAGGTCGAGTAAATAGGTTAATTGAGACGCCGCATCATCATCGACATGTTCTTTAAAAAATAAGTAATAACGTTGTATGATATCCAAATCGCTGATATTCAACACATCAAAATGAAAATCTTTATGAAATGGGCAAGGAATACCTAATGATTTATGAATATCATGAATGATTTTTTGTGCTTTATATTGTATCTCATGATTGGTGTGACGGTCGTTAATATGTTCTAATTGATGTTTAATCCAGAAATAAACCTCCCGTTGATAGTCTGAAGACACATGTTGTAAATATTTTTCCAAAATACAATCCATCACAAAAGACGCATGGTTCGGTTCATATCGTTTATGATAGGATTGGCCAATCGTTTGATATAAATCGTTCCAATTCATGATTCACACATTTTCGCTTTGAAGAGCGAAAATCCTTGGTTATCTGAATGTTGATAGGTGGTTAAATCTTCAAGAGGATGAATTTTACCTTGAACCAGTTGTCGATATTGAACGTAAATATCATCTTTATTACTTAAGCATGAAGCTGTCAGTATAAACATAGTTATGCCGTTTTTATCTTTATGGTAAAGATGAGCCATACCGCTGCTTTTAATGGTCTTAAAGTTATTATCTTCGGTCCATAACGTTGTCACACTTCCCATGTCTATGGTCCATTCGTTATTTAATGCCACCATCGGTTTTGACCATGCTTGAATACTCACCATGCACAATACGGCTAAAAGATATTTTTTCATAACTCTATGATACTCAAAGCATTGTTAAAAATCAAGTTCGGTATGATATAATATAACAAAGGAATATCATGAACATTATTGTCGATAACACCGCGTTAGATGTCGTTACATCACACACTATTACGGAACTCGAATGGGAGTTCCCTGGACTTTCAGACTTTCTGAAAACACATTTACGTTATGGATTGTTTTTCAATCATTCCACCTTACCGGATTCTTGTGTTACCGAGGCGATACCCGTACATTATAGTCACAATCTTATATTGAAAGCATCACAACATGCTTTGAAAGGGTATCCTTTTTTTCAAGAAGACATCACTCACGAACTTCAGGGTGATATTTTAGCGTGTTATGATACCGAAGATCATCAAATAAGTATCCAAAATATTATTGATATTACACATCTTCCAGAACAAGATTATCATATGGTGCTTATGCTCCCGACACTTGACGAAGTGATGGAACATCTTCCTTATGGTGGAAACACACTGGATCGTGATAATGTTATGGACTATTACGAAGAATTTTGGCATAAATTATATGAAAAATATCATTCATATACCTATCAAATTGGGGGACATGTTTCATTTTTACACAGTGGTTCTCATAATACTTTTATTATGGTATATCAAAGTTCTTATGGTGATAACGGCAAGTTTTATTTACACCACAATAAAGCACCTTCTTTAGATTTGCAAATGTATTAATCTAGGTCAGTATTGACACTGTATATTACTTAACGTAAAATAGTACCTAACATAAGGATAAAACATGTTTATTATTAATCGTGATGTTCTGGAGTATATCACTCATAACGCGCTATTTACTGATATTGAAAAGAGTATTCCACATTTTCGGGATATCCTGCAAAAAAATCTCAGTTACAGTATTCATTATGAGGGACATGTTCTTCCAGATATGTCTACGGATGTCATGGGCCCAGATGGGGAACATTTTTATCATGTATATTTTTCGAAGAAACTAGTCGAAGATGTGCGCAACCTCGTCAATGACTACCCACTCAAAATGGCGCCTATTGACACAGATGTGGCTATGACCTACAAAGAGTATGACGATATGCCTATTGAGGTTATTGGCACACCTGAAGATTACGATAAAGAAAAAGAATATTATATTGTTCTACAATTACCGAATCTGTATTTTCTGCGTGAAGAATTAGGTTTGAATCTTGGTAATTTTGAAGATGCTTACGCGGAGTATGTGAATGAAATCAATCGTAACCCATCTTTGAATACACAGATTGGGGGTTATCCATTTTACATTCAATGTGAAATGGACCCACACTTCATCATGTATTTTTATGGTGAAGAGGGTGATATTTATTTGCATAATGTCGACGGCACCCTTGTGGGTGAAATGCAATGTTAATAGTTTGAAACTATTGACATAAACGATTATTTTTGATACCATATTAATCATGCACTGATAGCTCAATTGGATAGAGCACTGGCCTTCGAAGCCAGGGGTTACAGGTTCGAACCCTGTTCGGTGCGCTCAATATAAAAAACGCCCCATAGGGCGTTTTTTTGTTATAATAACATATGTCAAACATTCATTATCTTGCCAGCAGTTGGTTGCGCACACGTCAATTTGATAGTTTCTTCAATGCAAAACAATTTTTAACAAAAGATTGGAGGATGTTCTATCGTTATTTATCCGATGACTTATTATGTCATCTTAAAGAGGCCACGCAAAATATGGCACCGATTGATATTTTTAACGTTCATGAGCACGAGTTAGGTCTCAAGTTGTTAAGTGCTGGAATGGCCTCTTTTCAAGACATCCCTCTGGAATGTATGACGTTTCATTATTTGGAATGTGCCATCCAAATGAATGCTCCATATAATTTAACGTTAGAACAATGGGCACATGGTTTTGAATCGATGCTTAACAAGGAGCAATATGACGAACTTATGGTCATTCTTATTCAAATTCCAGATGTCTTAGCTGAATTTAAGACTGAGAAAAAAAATTTGAACGCTAAAATACTTTACATTCTTGAGGAAGTTGTAAATACTATTGATAAGGACCAGCGTTTACCTCCGCATCTCCAATACTTTATTGAAGATTTTTCTTCTAAAATCATTTTGTTTGAAAACATGAGAGATGATCTCAGGCACTTTATTAAACAACAATTCAATATAGATGGTATTCCTACGTTTAAATATGCAAAATTCAAACACATACCACAGTATGCTATTTTCGATCAAAGATTGCATAAATTCCTTCAGTTCATAGATAATGACGGACCTTGTGTACCCGTTAAAAATACCATTTCTCATTCTATTTATCAACAACAAGAACTTTGGGAGTTGCCGTTAGAAGAGACTGATTTTTGGCAAAGACGATGGTCAAAGGTTCAGCCATTTGCACATAATCATCTCATTCAACATTACTTATATTTTATTGAACAAATTGTTTTTTTTGAAAAATACAACACATTAACACCTACAACATTCACTGAGTACATGATTGAAACAATAGTACCATCCGGATTGTTATCCTTGAAAGATTTTGATAAGATTCATCAACAGAGCACAATTGAAGAGATGTTCACTGTATTTGATACATGCACAGACGAATGGAATTTTCCGATTCCAATCAAAGTATCTCACATTCATAATTATATGACCGCATTGAAAATTTTACAACTACCAATACCATCAAGTATCGATGACATTATTGCGAATGCTCACACGAAAGAACATGTTTCGGAAATACCGTTAACACTATAAAGATAAGTTCATGTTATAATGAAGCATGTCACATAATCATATTATTATTCAAAGCTGGTTAAAACATCGACAATTTGATAACTTTCTTCAGGACCATCCATTCTATGCGATGGACTGGAGAAAATTTTATAAAGATTTACCTCCTGATTTTTTGGATATTATCAAAGATGTAGTACACGTTTGTCCAGAAGATGCTCTTTTTTTAAAACACAGTGGACATTTAGGATTATATGTTCTGAAACACTCCATTAAAACCTTACGGGATATCCCCAACAACAGTGTAACCTTACCGTATATGTGGTACGCCATTAATACACAATCCATTGAGCAATTGTCTCCGTCTCAATGGATTTCGGGATTTCAATCTTTAATGAATGGTCGATTTTATAATGATGTTTTTAGTGTCCTGGTTCAAATTCCAGATTTACTACAATATTTTATGATTTCATCTGAAACGTTAACACCTGATACACGATATCTTTTCGAATACATGGCTGAAAAACGGACACATTCGGATGTTTATTTACCAGAATATGTCGAAAAATTTTTAGATTATTTTGACGATCGTTGTATTATTCATCAATTTGATAAAAATCCACAGCTTGTCCGAGATAAAATACGCTTTGAATTTAATGAGCATTACAATACATCTTTTCGAGGCCCGGAAGCGGAACGCGTTTTTAATGGACGAATACCTAGTTTTGCTATTTTTGATCAAAGATTGCATCAATTTTTAAAATGGGGAACGTATCTCTACGGAAATTCTATGACTCCCGTTCATCCTGTACACAAACACTCCGTGTATCATATGGATGAATTATGGACCAAACCTTTGGAAGAGACACAATTTTGGAAAGAACGTTTCCAGTATATTGACCCAGCATGTTATGATAACATTCGTTATTATTATAACGATTTTATGCAGCATACTTTTCAAGAAGAACAAAAAAATTGCTTATCTTTAGGAAAAATGATGGAGCATATTGGTTATTATTTTGTTTCCATAGGGTGGTTATCCTCTGATGATATTGAAACATTAATTCAGCAAACATCGGTTATAGAAATGGCTCATATGTTGGACACCCTGAGTGCGTCATGGCCTGTACCATTACCGTTTCCCGTATCTACCATCTTTGAAACGTTGAAGGCATGTCGTACACTTGATTTACCTATACCGAATTCATTTAACGACTTTAAAAATAATCGTATGAATTATGCGACTCAAACATCGGAGGCTGTTTTACATTTATGAATTTTACTTATCTATGTTTACATAATCAAAAATTTGAATTATTAACAGCATCTCTTTTGCCTGACAATCCAACACGACAAAATAACTCTGTGTTAAAAGAAATGATAGATATATTAAAGAGTTTAGATACGTTGAAAGATAATTCTACGCATGAAGCATTAAAAGCTTATATTCTTTTTTTAGGAAAACGTGTTTACAAAGAAGAAACAGCATATCCTTTATTAAGTTATGCTATCAAACATGATTTTATAGACCCCCATACGATTCCCGAGAGTGCGTTAACCGACAATTTATTTTTGCATTTACATCGTAACGATTTGCTTGATTATTTATCATATCCACAATTAGATACTATCTTAGTAGAAACTGATTTACGGTTTACGCACACCATTTTTGAAAAGTTACCTTTTAATTATCTTCAATTTTTAGCTCAAAACTATCACGAAAATTCTAACTCTTTGGTTAACATTCGAATTAACAGTGTTTTTGAAGAACACTATGATACTATTCCTACTATCATTCGTGATATGTTTCGTTCCATTGTTCATGTTCCACACACCAAAGAAGAACATGAAAAGAAAATAGTATCTCATGATTTAAATACATTACAATCAATTTTCAAAAACCAGGAATGGAATGAAAATCTTCAAGGAGGAACAGCTCATTCTATTATTGCTAAAATTTTAGGAAAACAGGAGTTTTCATTAACCAATCCTGTTGTCGCTCTTTTAGATTCGAGAATTAGAGGTCTTTTAAAGCGCATGAGAGCCCATGTTTTACGAGATGGTGATAAAGATCTTTTATATTTACCCCTTGAAGAAACTTCTTTATGGAAAAAATGGCTTGAAAAAGAACATGAATTTTATGAGCCGTATTTTTTCCCTATGGTCGAATGTGTTGCATTATTACCCAGTAGTAACATTCAACAACGCATGGAACACGTTCATAATTACCTTATTCACTTTTTTATTATCCATCCAAAAGACATCGTAGCTATGCCTTTTGATTATTGGTACGATCCAGAAAAAATATGTGATTATCTTGATGCATGTTTTGTTCAACGAACAGGATTGGCCTTGAATGCGCGCACAGCATGGAATATGATACAAACATTAGAATTATTAAATGTTAAACCTAATGCTCTTGAACTATTCGAACATTTAAATGATATTCAATCAGTAAAAATTACGGAAACTTCTATTATTTTATGATTACTTTTAAACAATATTCACACTCTCCAGACCTTTTTCGTCAAAGCCAAGGAGATTTACCTCGAACACCTGAATATGATGCCATCGCCTTGTCAGAGCCGTTTGACATCGCGATCTTGAATCATCCCGAATTTATCGCGTATCAAATTCGCCATCATTTGATAGACCTCGCTTCTTTATGGGAATGCAAACATTTAGATGGATCTATTATTAAAGCAATTATGGAAACAAAAGCTTTTGATTCATTGTCAGATACAGAATTTCATAATTATCTCAATAATATTCGTTCTGCTCGTTTATTATCCTTATTGTATTTTGATGGTTTTTTTGAACGTATTATGAATATTCAACCAGAAACGTTACAGGAACCTCATCGATGGGTTACTACTTTATCGAGTTATTGGTGCGCCAATGAAACCACATCAGAAAAAGTACAATGCACTATGGCTTTTTTATTTCAACATTCGCCCTATTTTATTATGCCTATGGTTGAACTACGTCGCCGTTTTTTAAAATATGGCAATCACGATATTTACGTCATCGAATCTAAAAGTAAACAAGACAATATCCAATTACAGTGTATTAAATCTATGCATAGCATTATTAGTGAAAAACACTTTTTTGATGGTGTGATTATGCACACGGATAAAGCACTATGGGATACACGTTTTTTAGGATTTTTCTCTCGTTTACCAGAATGTGTGTATCTTTGGGATATTTTTCAAAAAGTTTCTATGGATGACATTATCCAAGGGCATTATGATACACAGTTACATGAACAAATATCTCAGATTCCGGGTATGGTATTAGACAAGGTAGAATATTATCTACCATCTTCTCTTATACGCAATCCACTTTTTATTTTCAATAATCTTAAAAAAATTATTTCGTATCTTGATTCTCAGTTGTACCGAGAAGCACTTTTTTATGCTATCGAACAAGGTATACTGAATATGTCTGCTTACAACATATTTCAGCAATCCCTTACGGTGGAAGAACCCTTTGAATGGTTTGATAACGTCATTAAAGAACACGGTTATGCTCCCGATGTTATTAGTATTTTATCTATTAAACATCAGTATGAAGCTCACTGCACTTTATGTGGGCTTACAAATGCGAAGCCCAAACAGTTCAAACATTTTGTTGATTCCTTGTCGATTGAAGAACTGAAGGAACCCCAAGAAATGGATTTGCATATTTAATTTACGATATTGACTTGAGGTTTCATGCGTGATAAAATGAGTGCTTCTTTAGGAGAATGTATGAAATTTCTAACTCTGGTACTCATGTTTGTTCTTATGGCGTTCGGTGGTCGCATGATGTATAACAACAAGGTTGCGGAAGAATACACCGTTGATCGACTCTGGAATAACCGTGTGGTGCATAGCCAAAAAATGGAAGTGGTTGATCCCAAGCAAATGATGTTTGAACAAGAGGTCGCGCGGCGCATGCATGAAAAAGCATTTTCTCCATCAAACATGAATGTTCTGTTGTTTAATGACGCATATATCGCACAACTTCAAACGGATGCTGGGCAAACACAATTAGAACGTGCCGTTTTAGATGATATGGCGGAAGAATCTCGTTCCGGTGCAACCGGTGCTTATACTGAGAACGAGCTGAAAGAACGTATTGATACGATGCAAGACAAAAACATTAAGTCTGTAACCGCGCAATCCATTGCCGTTGCAAAAGAAGTGCTGACCGATGTGGTCAAAGGTGCCAAAGATATTCTGAAAGAAGTTGCGAGTGCCGCACAATAAAAAAAACCTCCTTAGGGAGGTTTTTTTATATCATTAATGAGGTTTCAGTATCAAAACGCGGTAATTGTTCCACAAAATCAAGTGCCATCTGGATATTATCGTCGTAACTGGAGGTTAGCGTTGAATGATTCTGAATATACGTTTGAAACTCTAATAACCATACATCGTATCCATAACGTTGAATTTGATTCAACTGTTGTTCTAACCATGGTAACTTATCCCATTCTTTGAGATATAATGCCGGACACCACCAACTTAAATCTTCTGTCCAACGTGAAAAAAAGTGTGTTTGTTCTTCGGATGATAATTGACATTGAGCCGTAGATAAATCCAAATAGTAGCCCTCTGGAAGTTGACTTTTTTTATTTAAGGTCTCACCTGTCATTCCTGCCATAATAAAATGACTTCCTCGACATACTTTCGACAAAAAAGGATGTAAATTATCTATTAATCGTTTATAGATACACAGGTCATGATGTGTTATCGATGTATAAAAGTTCATATCTTATGATAACACATATTGTTTCGCCACTTCCGATAATTTATCACTTGAATTGCGTTCATAAAACACATAATGCGCTTGAAAAAAAGGATACATATGTTGGAAATGATAATATTCGTCTTGATTAATATATAATTGCTGAAGTAAATAGTCTAAGAATTGTCCATATATTTCTTTCATGGCGGTTTCATTTCCTTCTTCCCAAGCATTCAGAAAATGAGTTTTATACGAATGGGATGGATAATTATAAAAAATAAACGATTGACCTAACCAGTAATGGTCTTTCTTCGTTCTTTTAAACAAGGTGGAATTGGACATAATATATCGGTTCCACATATCATCAAAAATGATTTTTACATCCGTCATCGTGTTGGATAATGTTAATCCTAGACGTTCAATATGTCTGGAGTTTGCTTGCACAAATTTCTGATGATGGTCACTGTTTTGTAACATCCTTTGAGTATTATGATAGGTCCAATGATGATCCTCTATAAAAAATCGTGAAAATTTACCTTCAAAATTTTTCCATTCCTCACTTGTTAAGGAGATATAACGTTCATATTCAGAGGTGTCCCCTAACACCGCATACTGTGTGTTAGCCCATGCAAGATCATACGGTGTAATATCCGGATGATTGTTCTTAATCGCTAAGAATAAAGGATAAATACATCGTTTACTATAATCATAAACATGATTGTGAGCTATGACATCTACAAACCACATATCAGCAAAGGTCATGGTAATCGCTTCGGATGCCATTCTTGCGATATGGTAATGTTTTAGTGTTTGCCGATCTCCATTGTAAATTACATCCGGAAAAATAAAATGGCATAGATCATGCACCAAAAAAGTTGTTTCGTGAAAATAGTCTTTTTTCGGTACCGAAGGTAACCCAGCATTTAAACCCGGTAACCAATAGTTCCGTAACGGGCGTGTATTACCCGTCCGTACAATTTCAGCTCTTTGTAAAGCTCTATGGAATAAAGGCATCAACCAATGGGTGTGCATTTCCGGTGTATTGAGATAGATATTATTTTCAATTAAGGATGATGTAATGTTGTCATGAATAACTGACTCTTTTAAATCTGCTGGTATAAAATTCCATTTTTTATAGGTGTCATGACATAATTGTGTTGCTATTGCTGAAAAGATTTCTTGTCTACCTATATTTTTATTGTCTCGCTTCCACATATCAAAACACGATAAACCATTGGGTAATATCACATGATTATCCCATCCTAAACCTAACTTGGGTCGTGAGGTATCCCAGCGAATGGGTATATCCTTTGAGCGCATTTCATTGTTACCATAACGAGAAACCCACCAGGCATGGTTGGTTAATGTGGTGTCAGTAATATCCGCATACTCCGTCATGACGGCCAACGGTTGATGCTTATCATAAATGTCCGATAATACAGCAAAAATCTCTTCACTGTTGTATCCCTCCAAGGGAGAACGTATTTGCACCGAAACATGGTAACGTGTCCAAAATTTAAGATATTCATCGAGTTTATCTTGGGATATGTAGCAAATAATACAATTTTTATAATCCATACGCATAGTATATCTAATCTTGTATTCTCTGCCTATACTAAATGTGTTAAAATAACACTATGACTACTTTTGTGGATGTTTTTACTTTGTATTTGAATGCATGTCTTCAAGATGATACTTTATCTATTCAGAAGTATTATCAACAATGCTTGAAACTTTTTGATATTAAATTGCCTATTACCATTAAAAACAATCTCTTTTTTTCGCTTCTTAATGGTACTCGGATGTATGAGACACCTTACTTTAAGGAATATATTCAGGTTTTAAGCTCTTTTCACGATAAAAAAAATCTTCTGGAGCAATTGTTTTCTCATGAACAAGCGGAAAGTTTTCATCGACGTGTGCATGACTATCTTCCTTTGGTTATTTCAAAAGAAGACGCTCTTCAATGGGGTAAAAATATGCGAGTCAAAGCGCACCGCACCAAGCACGGTGTTCTCCGGCACCAGATGACAGCTGGTGCAGTCGGTGC
>JAOVYT010107607.1:0-10687 GCA_025674515.1 Trogloglanis pattersoni | reverse complement strand
ACAGTACGCCGGGCTGCAGCAGCCTCTCGACGCAGGTTTCAGATAACGCATGACATGCCAGAAGAAGTTTTCTGGATGATGGCCGAGCTTCAGGAACACGTAAGCACGCTGCATCCAACCCAGGTTCGCATTATCCGGGACACCCTGACACTTCCCTGGAACCGGGCCGACACGGACTGAACCACGTCATCGAACACGAAAGGACAACACTATGTAAAAACGGGCCAAACCTTTCGGCCTGACCCGCTTCTGTTGGGTTCTCGCGAACCGCTCTCACAAGCCAAGTATCGCGATCCCTCAAAAGCCCGTCAAGCCACTCCCACACTGATCGACCGATTTTCCAAAGGTTTTCAACCTGAGGAAGGGTGATTTGCATCCAAAAATCGGACATACCAAACCGCATCACGGTACCGGTAGGGACAGCTGCGTCCTGTCGCCGGCACCGGGAGGAATCGCGATGACTTCTCTCTTCTGGAAAGGCACATGGAACGGCATGACCCCCTCTGGGGTCGCCCACCAGCGTGCCAGAACCATTCTGCGCCACACGGGCGGCATCATGCGTGGCAAGTTTCCTAGCCGTAAAACGGGTCGCATGATCCATCACGAGGGCCTGCTCGAAAGCGACGCCATCTATCACTTCGAGTGCTCCCCATTGATCTCGGCATACACCGAACAACCGGAAACGATCCACTATCCAGACGGTAACCGACTACGTCGTTACACCCCTGACTTCGAACTATTTCTGGCAGATGGCAGCACCATTCTGGTTGAGATCAAACCTGCAACACAGGCCGCCAAAGACGACACCAGACACAAACTCGAACGCATCACCGAGCACCTTACCCGTGTTGGCCGCGAATTTGTCGTAGTGACTGACCTACAACTCCGGGTCGAACCGCGCTTGAGTAACTTGCGCTGGATTTACCACCAGGCACCCCGCATTCGTCCTGTGGACGCGAAAGGGGAATTCGCACTGGCAAGAGAGACTGCACGGTTTCCCGCGTCTATCCGGGAGATCAGCGATGTATTGCTCCCCCTTGGCCTGGACCCCTACTCGCTACTGCTGGCAGGCCAGCTCATCTGCGACCTGGACCAACCCGTGGACTTTGATACTCAACTGTATCTCGCTAAGGAGAGTAACCATGCGTGGTTTCGTCTTTCGGACCGGTTCAATTTTTGAGTGGAATGGCACTGATCACCGGATTATTCATCTGGGAGTAGATGGCCAGGTCGTACTGGAACAGCTAGACAATGGGCTCACCGTACTGAGTTCACAGCAAGCCCTGCTGGCAGCATTTGGGACCGGAGAAATTCGTTGGGAAACTGGCGTAAAAAGCTCTATGCCTCAGGCCTATCAACGTCCTTTGGGAGATATTCCGCTCCAGGCACAAGAGCACGTGCGGAGACGCAAGGCGTATCTGGACGCGATTATCAAAGCAGGCCGTCCTTCATTGTCATCGAATTACCTGATACCACTGATTTCCAAAGTATCGGCTCAAATCAATGACGCCAATCCGCCATCGCCTAGCAGTGTCTACCGCTGGTACAAAGCCTACATCATTAGCCAGGATACACGGGCACTGATCCCTCGCTTCGACAATCGGGGGCGCTCTGACCAACAAATGCCTAAACGAGTAGTTGAGCTTTTCAGGGAGGCGGTAGAAGAGGCTTTTAGGGCTAGCCCCTCGGCAAACGTCACGGCTATTTACACTCGCCTGGCAGGCAAGATCTACGCTGAGAATGCTCAGCGGCCTTCCAACGAACAGTTTGATGTTCCAACATCGCGCACGGTCTATCGCTGGTTCAACAAACTGGAGGTTTATGACCAGACACGGCTAGCAAAAGGAAAAACCGTCGCAGATAGACAGTACCGCGTTACCAAAGCCGGTCCCGTCGTATCGGGTATCTTGATGCGGGTCGAGGTCGATCACACACCGCTCGACTTGTTCTTGATCGATGAGATTACCCAACTGCCACTCGGCAGGCCGACACTAACAATGTATCTCGACGTGTATAGCCGCTTCCCTCTTGGCTACTACCTCAGCTTTGGCGGTACATCAGCATCGGCCGTTGTCGGCGGGCTGCGTCATGCCATTCTGCCCAAATCTCCGGTAAAAGAGGTCGTACCTGATCTGCCCATTCAACACAAATGGCCGTGCTACGGCCTGATTTCGCTATTAGTTGCCGACAATGGTCTGGAATTTTACTCCTCAGCTCTGGACAGCGTCGCGATGGACTTGGGGATGAGCATTCACTACTGCCCCAAGCGACAGCCTTGGTTCAAAGGCGCGATTGAACGCTACCTGCAGACATTCAACTTCACGCTCAGCCACCAACTGCCGGGTACTAGCCTAGCAAGGCTTGAACACCGGGGTGATTACGACTCCCAAAAACACGCGCTACTCACCTTGGCCGAATTCAAACATATTCTGGAAAAGTGGTTACTGGATATCTATGCACAACAAAAACACCGGGGCATTGGCACCACACCGTGGGCCAAATGGCATGAAGGTCTAAAAGATCACACCCCCGCATTGCCGAACAGCCTGGATGAACTCCAGCGCAGAATCGGGCTGGTTGAGGAGCGCACGCTTCGTCACGACGGCATTCTCCTGAAGGGCATCCGCTACGCTAGCCCTAATCTGGAACCCATACTTCGTGCTTGGGGCTCAGGGGTAAAGCTCAGGCTCGTATTTGACCCGGAAGATCTGGGCAGCATCCAGGTCTGGGCGCCAGAACAACCCGATCCCGTTAAGGTTCCAGCACTGAACCAGGAATACGCAAAGGGGTTAACGCTACTCCAGCACGAGCTCATTCAGCAGCAGGTCCGCGAAAATGGTCATAACGCAGAAAATGCCCAAGCCTTGGCACAGGCAAAGTATGACCTCGCCCTGGCGGTGGACGAGCTCCTTAACAGTCGCAAGCAACGTGGCCGCCGCCGTGCGGCAAACATCCATGGCAAAACCAGTACCCATCCAGAGGCCCGACTGACCCCAGGCGCACCGCCCAAGCCTGTTATCAAGCCTGTTCCACCCTCTGTAGATCAGACCGACATCCTGCCTGAGATGCTTCCCACCTTCACGCTTTCGAAGGGGAGCCAAAGATGAACTTGGCAGAATTTGACGCCCTGCGGGTCTTTACCAATCAGTACTTGCAGTTCCCTACGTTTGTTGCGGCATTCGCCGAGATAGACCGGCTGGTTAAGCTCTACCGGCAAACCGGCATAGGCCAACATTTGCTGGTAACCGGCGAGTCGGGTACAGGTAAGACCACCCTTTGCAAAGCACTAGTCGAGCACTACCCGCGCACCAGGCTGCCAGACCGGGATGTCATTCCGGTCCTCGTCGTCCCGATCCCACCAGCTGCCACCATTGCCAGTGTGGCCGAATCCATGCTGGCACGACTCGGAGACCCCGACCCAACCAGAGGCACAACCTCCAGCAAGACTGTCCGCGCCGGCCACCTTGCCCGTGCATGTGGCGTGGAGTTACTGATGTTTGATGAGGCCAACCACATCCAGGACAGGGGCCAATCGCCAACACAGTACATGGTCGGGGATTGGCTCAAGAGCTTGATGGACGAGATGAGTGTGCCAACCGTTCTCCTAGGCCTGCCCCGGGTGGAGGATTTGCTGAAGGTGAACGAGCAGCTACGACGCCGCTTCACACGTCGTGTCCACATGGCGCTTGGTCAAGACCCGAACAACAGCATCGAAACACAGTGCCTGCAGCTGTTTACATCCCTGACACCGTTGCTACCTGTGCCTTTCGACAAAGGCAGCACAACTTGGCATGAATTCGCTCACCGGCTACACGCGGCAACAGATGGCCGCATTGCCTATGTCAAATCACTGATGATTGGTGCTATCCGCTTGGTTTTCGAGCAAGAGCTATCCGAGATCAGCCTGAAAGACCTGGAAGCCGCCTTCTCTGTAGAAATCTGGCCTCAAGGTGTCGGTGCGCTTAACCCTTTCTCGCCGGATTTTGATTTTCGTCGTCTGGACAGATCAGGAGAGCCTTTCGAGCGAGGTGCCTTGGTACGCAGACAAACCCGGGGAGGTCGCCATGCAGCATAGGTTTGCGGGCTATCCCCTGCGCCCAAGCCGCCAGGTCGGTGAAAGCCTGGCTGGGTTTGTGAGCCGACACTTCGGCACCAATGGTCACTGGATGCCGATGGCACTTCACAGCGCCGTTTCTGCCTTGTATCGCTCCGAGGATACCTCTGAGCGCACAGAGGCCTGGGAGGTCATTTGCAGCGTCACGGGCCAGACCTCACAGCATGATCATCAGCTATGGATTGAAGAGCGCTTTACCCTGCCGGATGCTGCACCAAAGCATAAAGAACGCTACTGGCAGCGCGCTTACGCCGACAAGGTACGTCTCTGCCCTGAATGCCTCACCAAACATGGCATTCACTTGGCGATCTGGGAATTACCTTTGGTGGAGGCATGCCCTCTTCACGGCACCATACTCATAGCCAATTGCGAGTGCGGAAAGCCGTTAACCTGGCAGGGCATGGGACCAGACTGGACGTGTCGATGCGGCAAAAAACTCTCCACCCTGCCAAGTCGGCGTGCGCCCAAATCGCTTGTCCATCTTTCTCAGGTGGTAGCGTTGGCCAGTGGACAGCCGTTCACTTGCGCAGGCACTCAGCCGGCAACATGCATCGGCCGAGATCTTCGCCAAACCTACGACGTGCTCTTCTGGCTTCAGCGGCTTGTATCACTGATCGCGAAGACCAGCCAATCCCCCCATGGCATCGAAAAGCAGCCCGGCCGCCGAACGGCATACCTACTAGCCAATTGGCCGCATGGTCTGTCGGCGCGGATGCTTCGCTTGCTTCGATATCGGCACCGACATGAACAAAACTGTCTTTTATTGGTGCTGGACGATGCTAGCCCGTCAAAGCAGCTACTCGCCTATCTGAGCAGCGCTGCAACTGCTACCACCGAGCTACCTGCTGACTTACTACAAGGCACACAAGCCGTAGGTGACTATCTCCGGGCACCGACAGGCACCTTACCCAGCATCATCTTCAACCCACGCCTTAGTCGCTTGGAGCGTCAACAGCGCATGCAGTCACTGCTGGTCTGGTGGGCAGAGCTCAAGCCTTGGCGAGACGAGCAGACATCCCTGTCTGCACCCAGCCGTCACGATCAACTGTTTCGCGATGGCATCGACTGTAAATTCCGGACGCTGCTGATCAACACGCTCCTCAACACTGCAAGAAATGGCGTCAACCCACAGTACTTTCGTCGCCTTGCTGTCGTCTGGCCACCCTCCGTCCCCCTCACCACCGACATCAACCCAGCGGAGCTCATCGCAGTACTGGATGCACAGCTACAACGGATATCCAGTGCCCATTTACAGTACCTGTGTGAGGTCGCACTGAGTACGGAGGAGCTCACCAGTGCGATACCTTGAGCAAATTCGTACCGCAACGCCAGCTATCTCGATCACAGGACCTGGTGTCTGGTGGAAACGACGAGGACTTCCAGTACGACCGAGGCCCTTTGCAAGAGAATGGACTTACGGATACCTGGTACGTGTAGCGCAGGCCAATGGCTACCCTTCCCCCAGAGCTCTGTGGTCGAGCCTGGGACCGAAACGAACCTGCTCCGCCTCCCGGATCAGGCACGCGTTCCGCCTGTCCTCCGAAGAGTGGTCCAACCTGTCAGGGCCATGGCCACGCTTCTGTCGTACTGAGTCGAGACTCGTTGGAGGCCTGACACAAACTGACTATTGCCATGACTACTTACGTTGGTGCTCTTACTGCCTTGCCGAGCAGTCATTTATACGGGAGTGGTGGGTAATCAAGCTATGTGTCGTGTGCCCCAAACACGCATGCTTCTTGAGAGATACCTGCCCTGCCTGCCACCAAGCGCAACGGCCGGAACGTGGTGTGTTGGCACGGTGTGCTTGCGGCGCTTCGTTGCTACATACACCCGAACAAGCGGTACCGGCGAATGAGCTCCGCGTTCAGATGGCTTTCCTGCATGCATTGGACGGACAAACACCGGAGGGCATGCCGGCATTAACTGCGACGGCATGGGTAAGGCTTTTTCACCGGATCGCGACGCTGGACGATACCGAAGAGAAAGTACGACCCGGCCAGGTAGCCGGTCTGCATCGGTTGGGTCGTGCCATTACCGTCAACCGCCAACTTGCCGATTTGATTGGCAACTGGCCTGCAGGCTTTCACCGCTACCTGGCAGCGAAACAGCAAAATGCAGCCACATCGTTCAGTCTGGTTCGGACTTTTGGGCGTCTGTATCGCTGGCTGTATAGAGATACTGACGGCGAAGCATTCACCTTCCTCCGTGATGCTTTCGAGGCGTATCTGCAGGAACACTGGTGGGGTCTGCTGTGTAAGCGCAATCGTCGCTTGGGCTCAAAAACCACGCGAAGCAGAAAGACAGTCCAAACCATCGCAGCGGAAGCAGACACGACACCTACCCGAGTAAAACAACTGCACTTGGCAGGTTGGATCGAAGCAGATATTGCCGTTCAGCCAAGTGGACGTCATGCATGGTCGCTCCCTGCAACCCAAGTAGCGCCTATTGCAGCTCTGATTGCAGATGGCCTTACTTTGCAGCAAGCGGCCGCCTATCTGCGGCTACCCAAACATCGGGTTCGGGAGCTCATCACGAGCAACCTGATCAAGCCAAAGATTTCGACCCGACAAAGCAACGCAGCTGCATGGCTGATATCCAGACAACAGCTGGATGACTTACGGAATGGGTGTGCGCAACACCCACTGCCATTCGAGCCGACAGAAGAGCCCGATTGCATTCCGCTGATACAAATGCTGAAAGCCTGGCATTTGGAGGCCGGCTTTCTCACGGCGCTACTGCAGGCGCTGCAAAGTGGCGAACTACAACCCGCCAAAGCTGCACACATCAATAGCGTTGCGCTGGGAGACATGCTGATCCCACGCCAGAGGGCCAAGGCCTGGCTTGCACACTGGCGACAAACACATGGTAGGGACTATTCAATTACCGAGGCCGCAACACTGCTAGGAATCAAGCCGCAAGTGGCTTACCAGCTCGTAAAGCATCGTCACATCCACAGCGTGCAAGCACCACAAAGCGGGGACCAGCGCATTCCGCAAGAGGCCGTGGCGACCTTCAATGCACGCTTTATCTCGTTAGTTGATATCGCCAAACACTTAGGCACATCGCCCAAACAAGCACTGCGTCGTTTGCCATGTCACCCCGTGACTGGCCCGACCGTTGATGGCTGCCGGCAGTACTTCTACCAGCGCAATGACGTTGCGCACCTTCTGTTTACGACCAACCCCAGGAGCTGAACCATGCTGAATAGAGCAGAACTACCCGATACCGACCTCAACCGTCTGCATGCAGAGATCCTGAGCGGCCCGCTTGAGTCCGCCCTGCCGGCCAACATGACTGAGGAATGGCTGAACCTGATTGCACGGGATATCTACGAGGCACTCAGCGACGATGAGCCTACAACGAAAAACCCGCAGGTACGCAGAACCGAAGCACCGCTCCAACTGATATTGCGCCTACTCAATCAAGGGAAGGCTTGGCATGTCACCGATCTGGACGCCCTACCAGACCTCTTCCAGAACTACTTGGCCGAGATCGTATTGGAGCTGGTCAGACGCCAGAAAGGTCACTGGATAGAACCCGCTACCGTGGAGACGATCCTGACCCGAACCGAGCTGACACTGGAACAGGCCCTCTACGGCGTCTCGAATGTCCGTTACGAATAAGCCTGCCTGAGCTGGAGCTATCAAGCCGCCTGTAATCCACGCTACCAGTACCGTACCCATGAAGGAGCAACATGAAAAACCAGCGATATGAACGCCTTCGCATTCTGATGCGCCAATACCATCGCAACCATCCATGGCGTTTAACCAACGGCCTGTTCATCCCGCACGTCTACGGGGAAAACAGTAAGGAAACGCGGTGGGATGATGTGGGATTTATCCTGAACGGGCGACGAGTGATGGTGTGGTGGACTCATCCCCAAACTGCTTATGAAGATGAAATCGCCAAGCGGGCCCATCAGGAGGCTGCACCGATACTAGAAAAGCTAAGTCTCGGCACAAGCACTAAAGCCAGACTCCGCAACGGCCATCGTGTAAACAAAGCGATCAGCATCCCCCCAGCCCAATGGGCGGATACAACCAAGATTTACGCTGAACACGTTGAGGCAATCGAGAAGCGACTACGCCAGGAGGGTATCGACTACGCCCCCGTACCCAGCCTGGTCATCAAATGGTATCCCTGGGGCGTCGGGATGGAGCTATGTGCACCACTCAAGATAGTAGGTATCGATGACATCCGCTCACTGGCGAGCCTCGCTCGGCAACTGATCCGTCGGCAAACGACACTAGCGGATATTTAGCCAACAGCGCTTTGAGCGCGGAAACATGGGACAGGTGCCGACAGCAATCTAGTGACGCGTAATGGATGTTCGTCTGCGCCTAGACTCAATCACAAGGAGAAGTGATGTCACATCTATGCACAAATTGTCATTCTGTCAGCCTAGTACGGACAACCAAGGATATCCATGTTTTGGTAGGCACATCATCCGAGATCGTACCTGCAGTGAACGGTTGGCATTGTCCGGACTGTGGTGCGGTAGTGCTATTGGACGCAGATGACTCAAGCAAGCACGCGGAGATGCCTGGCAACAGGCTTTCCCCCGCCCTCACGAAGCAAGCAGCGTTCATTCAGGATGCACGGGTAAAGCTGGGTCTGACATTGCAACAGGCTGACGAGATATTTGGTGGAGCAGAAGGCGCTTTCAGTCAGTACGAGCGAATGGAGGCTATCCCTCCTAGAACCATCGTGCATCTACTGCGAATTCTCGAAAAACACCCTGAGTTGTTGCCTGAGGTGCAGAGGAGTGAATGAAAACCCTGAGTCCAACATCCAGTACCTCTTGAACCATACAGGCTTCAGATTCGCATAGGCAGCGGAGGATTAGTCCTCAGCCAGAAAATGGTTCTGGATTGGTCAATCAGCCGATTTATGATAAAAGCAACAATCTTAAAGGTAGCAACAATAGCTGGGGTGATTGAAAGAACCATGAGAAACAACGCACTCTATTTTCCGTACATCGAACCACCACAAGACTCGTGGACCACCAAAGCGTTGCTCTACTGGGACAAACTGTCATGCATTGTGCCAATAGATCATCTCAACTACCCAGAGCAGATGAGCACATTCATGCGCACATTACTGACTGAAGGCCTGGTGGAACCAGTGATCCCGGCACAGTTCATCTACCGAGTGGAACGATTTGATACAAGCTTCATCGAGCTTATCGAAAACCGCTTCCGACACCTGCCTCCCCGAATTGAGCCCGCCAGGGCTGCCCCGCATCGAACTAAGCGCATCCACGTGGAAAAACTTGGTGAGATACCATATTTTCTCGTTCAATCTGGCCTCGCCAAACAGATCGATGAAGCTTGGTATGACATCGAAGCAAAGACCGCCATGTAATGACCCACTAAAAACCTGCACAGGTCATAATTCACACAGGAGCACGTGATGAGTATGACCATGGAAGACGATATCAAACGCTGGACCGCCAAGCGCAAAGCCGCGCTGGTGATGGAGATCATTCAAGGCAAGAGCACGGTGGCCGAAGCCTCCCGCGCCTTCGACCTGGCCCCCTCCGAGATCGAAACCTGGGTCGATGAGGCAAAGCGCGGCATGGAGAACGCCCTGCGTGCCAAGCCGATGGACATCCGCGAGCAGTACGAAAAACAGCTCAAAGAACTGCAGGAAGCCTACGGCGAAGCCATGCTGGAGCTGCGCGCCCGAAAAAAGCTGCAGTCTCTGCTGGGCGAGGACGACAAGTAGTCCACCTCGTCCGGCAGGGACTGGCAGACGACGGTATCCAGGTGCCCATCAGCAAGCTGTGCCGCTGGCTCGGCGTGCCGCGCCGCACGCTGTACTACCGCCCGCAAAAGGCCGTGCCCAAGCTGCAAGCGCAGCTGGTCGAGCCGATCAAGGAGATGATTGAAGAGAACCCTTCCTTCGGCTACCGCACCGTGGCAGGCCTGCTGGGCATGAACAAAAACACCGTGCAGCGCATCTTCCAGCTCAAAGGCTGGCAGGTGAAGAAGCGGCCAGTCGGCTTCCGCCCGCGCGTGCAAGCCCTACCATCGGTGGCAGCCGAGCCCAACCAACGCTGGGCCACCGACCTGTGCCGCATCTGGGCTGGCAAGGATGGCTGGTGCCATTTGGCGTTGGTAATTGACTGCTGCACCCGCGAATTGCTGGGCTGGCATCTGTCACGCAGTGGCAAGTCCAAAACGGCCGAATCGGCGCTGGAACACGCGCTGATCAACCGCTTTGGCTGCCTGGGCCGCGTGCCAGAGCGCTTCCTGCTGCGCAGCGACAACGGCTTGGTGTTTACCAGCCGCAGCTACACCGCGCTGGTGAAAAGCTACGGTGTGCAGCAGGAGTTCATCACGCCATACACGCCGGAGCAGAACGGCATGGTGGAGCGGGTGATTCGTACGTTAAAGGAGCAGTGCGCGCACCGGCACCGCTTTGAGAGCCTGGCGCACGCTAGCCGGGTGATTGCCGACTGGATCGGGTTCTACAACCACCGGCGCCCGCACCAAGCTTTGGGGATGAAGACGCCGGCGATGGCGTATCAATTAGCAGCCTGATCTGTGCAGAAAGGGCTGGGTCATTACA
>JAOVYT010107254.1:0-11025 GCA_025674515.1 Trogloglanis pattersoni | reverse complement strand
GGCGTGGCCCGCTTGGCGCGCGGCAATTCCCGCCCAATGCTGGCGATAGGCTGCGCCTTCGCCGCGCCGCTGCTGCAACTGGTTGATATGGAATCAGGCGGCTACCACCTGAACGGCGATGAGGCCTTGTGGGCAGAGTTCCCGGAGGTTGATGCCGCCCGCGCAGCCATTGCAAAGGCAGAAGCCGGGAGGGGCGAGGGATGAGCAAGGTAGAAAAACTGGCGGCAAAGCTTGAAGACGGCTACGGATGGGCATTGCAGGAAGTCGTCGCCGCAGAGCTGCGCCGCCTGGACGCTGAAAACGCCCAGCTACGCGCGACTTTGGCAGCATCCTGCGACGACGAGAGGCAGCAACTGTATGAGGCTGGTCCCGGTGGCGGATGCTCAAGGGCACTGGACGCAGAACGCCAAGTTGACGCGCTACGCGCAGAGCTTGAAGCGATCTATTCGGCTGTGCCGGTGGCGTGGATGCACGAATCTGGCAACGCCACATACGCAGGCCCTGACGCTGGTGTCGCGGCCTACAACATCCCTCTGATTCAGAAGCCGGTGAGGAAATCATGAACGAGAAACAGATTCAGGAAGTGATGGTGCTGGTGGACCTATACGCGCACGTCTGTGCATTCGTCGGCGACGACACCATGCCCCGCACCCGCTCCGCCATCGAATCAGCACTGCGTGAGCAAGTGCGGGAGGTGCCGGAAGGGTGGGTTGCTGTTGAGCGAGGAGCCCTGAATATGGTCATCAACGCCTTGCGCCGCGATGCAGAGCAAGGGAGGCCGGTTCGCGGCGAAATGGCTGACGCGCTCTCCGCAGCACCAACGCAACCACCTGCGCGTGAGCAAGTGCCTGAGCACGACGACCAAATTCTTTTTGAGTGCGGGAAGGCTGCGGGCCGCGAGGAGATGAAACAGGAGTTGTCGAGTGGCCTCAGGGTCAGTGACAAATACCGTTTCGTGCTTGAGCCTTTCGCGGCAGTGATGGACGCCGAACTGCACGCCAACTCGGCGAAAGGAGACCGCCCCGGCTGGCTCAGCATGTCGAGAGAGGTGGCGCTTCTGGAAATCTACTGGCACACCGCAAAGCTATCGGCAGCGGTCAAGAACAACGACGCCGCATTGATCCGTGAGCACTCAGCCGATGTTGCCAATATGGCGATGATGCTGTTGGACGTGTGTGGTGGTTTGCTCTCCGCAGCACCCACGCACCCCGCCGCCCAAGAGGTTCCGGAAGACCCGATGGACTGGCCGCTGCCGTGCGACGTGAAAGTCGGCCACGGAACCATAGGCAAGGGCTGCACGCTGGGCACGCTCGTGACCCGCATGAAAGTCCTGTACGAGATGGCGACCGGCAACAACGCCGACGCGGTGGCAAACCGGACTGATGCAGAGCGGCAGGCGCTGGCCTGCCAGTTCCGCGCGGCGCTCGCAGCACCAGCGCAACCAGCGCAGGCAGAGCAGCCGAAAAAGAGTGACTGCACCGAGTGCGCGAACGCCGACTCTTGGGGGTTGCCGGACAAGGCTTTCTGCGCCGGGTGCTATGGCGGCTCTCACTGGTCGCCGCTCAACAGATCGTCAGTAAATCCGAACGTCAAGGTCTCGCAGCCGAAGGCGGCGCAGCAGGAGCCTGTTGGGAGCGTGTATCGGAACTCTGTGACTGGCGAGTTTGAGCTGCTGGATTACAAGTTTGTCGATCAGCCACCAGGCACCCACGCCGACATCTACACCGCAGCACCCCAGCGCGAGCCGATGAATCTGGCGGAGGCTGTGGCGGGAATCTTGGAACAGATCGCCGACGAGCCACCCATCAACGGAAACAGCTATGCGTCCGCTCGCGTCTTGATGAAGGCAAACGAGATCAGGATGCACGGCATCACGAAGAAGGAGCAGCAATGAGCGTGGCGCCAGATTGGTATATGCGGTGGAAGTACAGGCCTCTTAGAACGATGCTGGAGCCGCGAGGAAGACGGTTGCGAGCACTGAGTTCATGGGTTTACTTCAGAAACCAGAACTACACATCCGTCTTCGGAGACTTCACCTTTGTGCGAATTTTTGGATGGGAGAAACGGATATGCAAGTCCAGACCAAAGCAGGAGCAGCAATGAGCCTGACAGATGAACAGATCGGGAGGTTCTTCGGAAGCCTCGACCAATGGAAGGCTGCTGTTGATGAACGGGATCAGCGGATCGCAGAGCTTGAGCAACAGCTTGAGGCGGCGCGGAAGGATGCGGAGCGGCTGGATTGGGTCGAGCGAAAGCTGTTTGTAAAAAGCTGGAACGGTGTCATCGACAGCGGGTCGCGCACCCATTGGCGCATTGCTGGTGACTACCGGCACACGACGCAGGAAATGGCAGGACACGAGTTCCGCGCTGCGGTTGACGCCGCTATCTCAAAGGAGCAGGCATGAACATCGAGCAACTTGCGCGGGAAGCAAACACATGAACACGCAAAAACCTCAAGAGACAGGCCCGGCATGTGGTCGCTGCCACTTCTGGGAATTTCAAAGCAGTGTTTCAGGGCTCTGTCACAGGATGCCGCCTGCTGCTCACTTTGAGAGCGGGCACTACTGGCCAATGACTGGAAGATCGGATTGGTGTGGAGAGTTCTCAACCACGTTCGCAGCCGCCATCCGATCCATGAAGGAGGTGAAGACGTGAGCACAGCAGATTTGCTTTCAATCCTGCGGCTCCTGAGCGCCTTGGAATCGTGGGGCTTTTCAACAGGCACAAGGATTCCTGACTACCTGCACGAGTCTCTTGGAAATGCCATCGAGATGATCGAGGTGGAGATTTTGAAGGAGGTGAAGACGTGACAGACGAGCTTCTGACGCTTGACGACATCGCGGAGCTGTACAAGGTCAGCCGCTGGCAGGCCAGGGACAGCGTTGTGAAATCGGAGGGATTCCCGCCCATCGCACCTGGAACAACGTGGAAAAAACCCCGCTGGCTGGCATCCGACGTGCGGCGCTTCCTTCGCAGACGTTCGCACGAATCCCGCACACCGGCCTGAACGCAAGCAACGGCGCGGGGTTCATCGCCGACCCCGGGCACCAACTGCGTGTTTCATGGTGGTTTTCACCATGCAACGCCACGTAAGCCCGCCTTGTGCGGGTTTTCTTTTTGGTAATCTCCCCGCACGGTTCCCGCAGCGGTTCCCGCACAGGAGAGACAGGTGGCGTACATCAGAAAGCATGGGGACGGCTGGCGGGCCGAGGTGCAGCGCAACGGGCGGCGCGCGTCGAAGAAGTTCCCGACGAAGCGCGAGGCCCAGCAGTGGGCGCTTTCGCAAGAGGCCGAAGCGAACGCGATCCGCCACGGTTGGCACACCTTCGCACAGGCAGCAGAGCGATATGAACGCGAGGTGACGCCGACGAAGAAGGGCGAGAAGTGGGAGCGCTCCAGGCTTGCCTCCATGGCCGCCCACTTCGGCGATCTGAGGCTTGGGGAGATGGACGCGCCGCACATCGCCGGCTGGCGCGACACCCGCCTGAAAACCGTCACGGCCGCCACGGTGGTCAGGGAAGCGAACCTGCTCAAGCACCTGCTCAGGGTGGCCCGGGATGAGTGGCGGTGGATTGAGGCCGACCCGTTCAAGGGCGTGAAGATGCCATCCGAAGGCGACCCAAGGCACCAGCGCTGGGGGTGGCAGCAGATCAAGCGCGTTCTCAGGGCCGGGCAGATGTCGGGGGAGAAGACGCGCGAGGTGGCCGAAGCGTTTCACATCGCTCTGCGCACCGGCATGCGGCTGCAGGAGGTTCTGGCAGCTCCGGCCACGTTCGACAAGACCCGCCGCGTCGTCACGCTGGCCAGCACCAAGACCACGGGGCGGGTGCAGATCCCGGTCGGCCGAATCGCTGCCCGGCTGCTGGAGCGGAAGGCGTTCACGGTCAGCCCGAACGAGGCGAGCACGCTGTTCTCGAAGCTGTGCAAGCGCGCCCAGGTGCAGGGCCTGACCTTCCACGACTCCAGAGCGACGGCCCTGACGCTGCTGGCCCGCAAAGTTGACGTGATGACCTTGGCGCGGATCAGCCGCCACAACGACCTGAGCCTCTTGCAGCGCGTCTATTTCAGAGAGACGGCCGAGCAGATCGCGGCCCGACTCCCATGATGCCACCCCACAAACGACGAAAAGACCCGCCACCCCTTGCGGGATGGCGGGCAAAACTGGGGGCTGTTGCTCAGTCCCCCCAGCGGAGACAACCTGCGAAGGTTGATCAGTCGGTGGCCGGCGCTGGCTCGGTGCTGGCGGCAGGCGCGGCGGCCGGAACCGTCACAACTACAGGGCGGAAGTTCTGGATGGCCTGGCCTGCGATGCCCTGCGAGCCGGTCACGGCGTTGTTCATGATGCCCAGCTCGGTTTGGCGGATTTCGCCGTTCGTGACGATCTGCAGGCGCTGTGTCTCCGCGGTCGCGTCGATGGACTTCCAAGGCACGATGGCGTCACGGAACCAGCCTCGGGCCTCTTGCGAGAACTCGACCAGGGCGGACTTCTTCTGCGTCGGTGGCGCGATGGCAAGCGGCGCGGCGCCACCAGCCTGTGCCGGAGGCGCGTACACCTTGAACCGCTTGGCGTGGATCACGATGGGCTGGCCGTCCAGGGGCTCGATGTCCACCAGCAACTGGTTGCCGCCGCCCTGCTTGTCGGCCCCATGGATCGCCTTGACGGCGCCGTAGTACGCACGGTTGATCAGCACGTCGCGGGCGTCTCCGCTGGACATGCCAGTGGTGGCGCCCTTGGTGCTGGTGGCGTCGTCGTCCAGCGTCTCGGCCACCCGCACGATGGGGTCGGCCAGGCCGCCGATGTCGAGGCCAGCACAGCCAGCCAGCAGAAAGGCCAGCGATGCGGCCAGGATGGTGAAGACTCGTTTCATGGTGCGTCCTTCGGTGGTTCGGTGGTGGTGGGCGGGGTGGGGATGGCGGGCACGGCGCGGCAGTACACGCGCCGCTCCCAGCGGTCTTTGCACACGCTGCCGGCGCAGGTTTTCGTCTCGCCAGGGAGCCACTGCAGGTTCTCCAGGCTGTCGCATCCGCCGCAGACCAGCGGCACGATGTGGTCCTTGAACCAGCCAGGGCAGGCGCCGGTCGGCTGGCCATTGGACGGGCACGGGTAGATGCGCTGGAACTCGCGCAGCAGGCCGCGGTCGCGCATGATCACGCCGTCGGCGTCTCGGGCGGGAGGGCCGCAGTAGCGGGCGTCCTGGGCGTGGCTTGCCGATGCGATCATCAGCATGGTGAGCAGGATGGATCGGCGCATCATGACTGCACCAGATCCGCAATCCGTCGTGCCCAGCCCCGGCCGAACACCGGCCAGGTCTTGAGGTCTGTCATGAACTGAAGCCGCGCACCGACCATTCGGCGCAGGGCGAAGTCAGGATGGGCGGCGCGGGCCATGGCGATGGTCTTGCCGCCGATCACGCCGTCGTCGTCGGCGCCGATGGCGCGCTGCAGCCACTTGATCGCCTGGGCCGTACCGCTGTTGACGGCGGCGTCGAACACGGCATAGCGCAGGGCCGGTGGCAGTTCGTCGGCGCGCACGCTGTCCCAGTATTGGCGGCGGTAGATGCCCTTGGCGACATCCACCGGCAGGTCACGCATGTGGCCTCGGTAGCCATTGGCGCGCGCCACCCGCTCGGTGACGCCCCAGTTTGTCGCGCCTCCCGGGTCTGACGGATGGTCGACAAACCCGCCCTCATGGCCGAGCAGCTTGTGGAATGCCTGGTCAAAGTCCATGGGTTGGCTCCGTTTGCCTGGGCGCGGTCAGCACCGTGTTGCCGTTGCCGGCGCCGCGCATGTACTGGCCGCCGAACACGCGAACGGCGTGGTAGACCCACCAGGCGCGTACGGGCCACATGCCGTCTTCCAGCACGATGTCGCGCAGGATCTGGTCGGCCTGCAGCCGGCCGCCGGCCTTGGGAACAACGCCCAGACGCATGAGCTGGTAAAGCGCGTCATGCACCAGACTGCCGCGGATGAACGTCGGCGTGTCGATGGCCGGGCCGCTGGCGCCGTCCCATGCGTAGCCGGCCCGGATGATCAGCAGGCCGTCCAGCGTGATGTGAACAAAGCGGTTCCCACCGGGCGCGGCCGGCGTGATTCCGGTCTGATGCTCGTAGTCCTCTTCGAGCTGGAACTTGTAACCGTCGCTGTAGCGGATGAACTTCATGACAGCGGCGCCCGGTCGGATGGTTCGCCCATCTCACGCTGCAACTGCTTGAGCCGCAGCCGCTTGTGCGGCAGCTCGTACCGGATGTACCCGTAGAACTGCACCGCCCGCCAGCCGGCGGAGCAAATGCCGACCACAAGATTCACGACCTGCAGGAACGTACCGATTCCGAGCAGGGCCGCCAGGTAGTTCAGGAGCTTCACGATTGGGGCCGGGTTCTCGGCTTGCTGCTCGATCAGTTGGGAGAGCCTTGTCATGGGCACCTCACAGCTCGCACGACAGCACGGCGTTGCGGTTGATGACAAAGGCGCCGCTGGCGTTGCCCGTGGCCTGCACTAGGTAGCGCTCCGAGTTAAGAACGACTGTCCTTGCGCCAATCGCGCCGGCAGAAATGTCGTTCGGCGTCCCGCTTTCGACCGGCGTTGCTGCCATGGGCGGCTGCAGAGGAACGCCGATGCCGTTCAGGATGCCAGTGCCTGTCAGTCCAGCCTGATACACGCGCACCGGCCGCACCCATTCGGCCACCTTGAGCCGGGTGCTGGCCCGGTCCTCGTAGGGGTAGCGCAGCGCCACCGTGCCGGGGTACAGTCGCACGCCAGTGATTTCGAGGTAGCCGCCCACCGTGTCAAGCAGGTTCACCTGGTTCGCGGTGGCCAGGAAGTTGCCGGTTTGCCAGGAGCCGGCCGTTGTCTGCCGGGTGGTTCCGCAGGCCATCGCAAACGTCACGCGAAGGCCGACGCCATCTTTCAGATCCCAGCCAGAGCCGGTGATTGCAAAAGGCGAAGCCATGCGCGGGACGTAGATGTAGTAGAACTTCCACTGTCCGGCCAACGGCACGTTGAACTCGGCCACATAGCTCACGTCCTGGGCGTTGTTGCGGAACGAAACGCAATGCACCCCCGTCTTGCTGCTGCGCGCCCAGAAGCCCAGCGACATGCCGCCCGGGCCACCAGTCGATGAACCCATGCTCATGAGGCTTCTTGCACGGCGTCCGACGATGCGCTGTTCGATGGTCTGGTAGTCGCCTGCTGAGATCGTGGTGTCTGCCGTCGTCACCTCGGCCCGCAGCACCTCCAGAAAATCACGGTACACCTCGCTGAACCCTGGGCCTGAAAAGTTCAGAAACCAGTTTTCCGCTTGAGAGACAGTGATCGCCGCGCTGTTGCTCTTGCCAACGCACCACATGTCCAGCGTGTACTGGTTGTCCACCACGGCCGGGAAGCTGGTCCCTCGCGTGGCGCTGATCATTTCGCCGTTGATCAGATAGCTGCCATCCACGATGGCCCGCGCCAGATCCCGAATGGCCGCCTGCACCGTTACGGCCGTCATGCCGGCGGAAGTGGGGTCAAACGAAATCGATGCGGCCTGCAGCAGATTCTTCCAGTCCGTGTTCGTACTGCTGGGCTCGCTGGCCGCCACGTTGGCCAAGTCGACCAACAGGAACCACACCGATCCGGCGTGAGCAACGGAACTGCCCTTGGCCAGCGCACCAGACAGCGAGGACCACGCCCCGGCGTAGTTGGCCGCTGCCATGGCCGCCGTTGCCGCCTCCAGCGCTGCGGTGGCATTGGCATAGGCCGAGTCGCCCAGGGCCGACATGCCTGGCGCGGCGTCTTCGCGCATCCACCGATGCGTCTCGGCCATGCGTGCCGGCCAGGTGTTCAGGTCGGTTGGGTCCGGGATGGGCTGCAGCGGCGACGGAATGGCAACGGGAACGATGGGGGTGGTCATTTGAAGCCTTTGAGTTCTAGGGAGCAGGAAACGTGATTCGGGCCGGACGCCTCCATGGCCACGTCCAGCAGGCCGAAGCCGCGCAGGAAGTCGTAGTTGCCCGAGCGCGTGATGCGCAGCGCCACGGGCGTGTCCACCACGGCGTCCACCGCGCGCTTGATGGCGTTGGCGTCGGCGGTGTCCACGATGGCGGTGGCCTGAATGTCGGTGGCCAGGCCGCGGCGGGCCAAGGTGACGCTGCCGAAGTCGTCTGTCTCGAAGCGGCGGAACGGCCGCTGGCGTGCGTTGGCGCCGAACAGGCCGCGGCCGATGGACTGGTAGCGCCCGAACAGGATGGCGCCCACCGCCACCGGCTGGCCGCTGCTGCCGATCAGGTCGACCTGCACCTGGGCGGTGCCCACAGGCTGCAGGCCCTCCACCTCAAAATCCACGCGCAGCTGGGGAAGGTCGAAGTAGTAGGTCACCCATGGGTCGCCACCGCCCGTCCAGTACAGCGTGGAATAGGTGCGGTCGAAAAGCACGTTGCCGCCAGGCGTCTCGAAGACCTGCACGCGCACCGAGGTGATGCCCTCCATGCCGCGGATCACCAGATCGGTGATGGACCCGGGGTTGACCACCAGCGTCATGGATGAGGTGGAGGTGGTCTTTGTGGACCTGTACCAATCCGTCCATGCCCAGCGGTTGGTCGGCCCCATGTCGGTCCAGCGCGTGGGCGCCAGGTGCGGCTGGGTGGCGTTCACGCCGCCAGCGGCGTTTTTGTAGATGCGGTGCGTGACGGTGCTGTAGGCGTAGGCGCTGACGGCGTAGTTCGTGGCCGGGTTGAAGGCCACCTCACCCACCGTGCCGTCGGGCATCACGCGGGTGGTGTCCGGCTCGGCCACGGTGAAGGACACCAGATTGGTGTCGGTGATTTCAGCGCCCAGCAGGAAGGCGGTGTCGGATGTGCTCAAGTTCAGGCCCCCACGTATTGCTGATCGGCCGGCATGTCGCTCAGGGTGCGCGCGGCAGATCCGGTATTGACGGCCACCTGGTTCATGGCGCGCTCCAGCGTGCTCATGCGCTCGGCCAGCTTGGTGATGGCTCCGGCCACTTCTGTGCCGCCTCCACTGAGCATCTGACTGGTCTGGTTGGCGTCCCAGTAGCGGGCCGGGCCGGTGACTTCCAGCTCCGGGCCGCGCTCGCCCACCAGTCGCAGGCCGCCCGAGTGGTAGCCTCCAGCGGCGAACTTGGGGATCTCCAGCCCGTACTTTCCGGACAGGACGGTGCGGGTCTGGTCCAGGCTGTTGAACAGGTAGGCCAGCGTGTATTGCTGCTGGGCCAGCGTGTCGGACGTGGCCTTTGCCATGTCGGCGACGGCGCGGGCCAGTTCGGGCAGGCGCTGCGCGGCGGCCGAGTCGCCTGAACGGGCGGCCGCGGTGGCGATGGTGAACTCGCTCATGGCCGCGGCGCGGGCTGCTTCGGAGGTGCCGAGCAGCTCGTCGCGCAGGGACTTCATCTCGCCGCTGATGGCGTCGATGATGTCGGTCCATGTGTCCCTGATGTCTTCCAGACGCCAGATCTGTTCCTGCAGGGCGCGGTTGGCCGGCTTCAGCGCGGCCAGTTCGCGGCGGCGAAGCTCGATCGTGTTGCCCTGCAGGGTGAGCAGTTCCTTCTCCAGCTGCTCGCGCTCGCGCTTGGCTTCCTGGGCCGCCAGCTGTGCCGGCGACGGTCCGACCGAGAAGGTGCGCATGCTGGGCGCGGCAACCTTGGCAGCATCGCCGCCCAGCTTGTTGAGCGCGCCCTTGAACTCCTGCACCCAGGCTTGGAACTCGGGGTCGTTGAAGACCACCTTCACCGCCTCCATGTACTGGCGGGCGGTCTCCACCGTCTGCTTCATGGCCGCGGCGCTGACCGCCTGCGACAGCGGCACGCCCGAGGCAATGGCCGTGAAGATCGGGGTGATGATCTGCGTCATGAACAGCTGCGAGATCTGCCCGGCCGCGCTGCTGGCGATGGCGTTGTAGATGCCGCCAAGGATCATGTCGGACAGCTGGGCGCCCACATCCGCGCCAGACAGGCGCCCGGTCATGCCCTGCAGCAGGATGTCGGCGATGCCGGCGGCGCTGATGCCGGCCTGCTGGATGTCCTCCTGGATGCCCTCCATGAACTTCTTGAAGTCCTCGCGCGCCAGCTTGCCGCCGCTGGCCGTCTTGAGCAGCTCGAAGTTCAGGTTATCCATGGCCTCGGCGGCCCGCTTGGCCTGTTCCTCGGCCGTCTCGGCGCCCTTCATGTTGATCTTGATGCTGCCGGTGTAGGCGTCGATGGCCTCGGTGCTCAGGCCCATGGCGCGGGCCATGTTGCGCGAGCCTTCGATCTGGGCCTCGACCATGGCGTCGATGTTCGCCGCGTCGCGCTGGTCGATCTCGATGCCGACGGTCTTGTTCGACCTGAACAGCCCGCCCTTGTAGCGGGCGAAGCCGCCCACCTCGGCGTCACCGCCAGCGATTTGTGCCTCGTAACCGTAGGCGCCAAGCTTGCGGCCGAACAGGGTGGCCATGCGAACGGAGCCCGACAGGATGTCGGCCCACTTCTCGTTCATGCCCAGCGAGTCGAAGATCATCCGGCTGCGGTTTTCCGGGCTGATGTTGTAGGCCGTCGAGTTCCCCATGTTCGGGTCGCTCGTGAAATTCGTGTACCCGAACCGGTTGGTCTCGCCAGGGCCTTTGCCCACGGCCAAGCGGGTGTACCCCTTGGCGTACAGGTTCTCGGCGATCATCACGGCGGCGGCGATCAGGGCGGCATAGCCCAGGTAGCCGTAACCTGTGAAACCACCGCTGGCCATCGTGGTGCTTGCCGATCCGCTGCTCGCGGCAACAGAGCCACCGGCAACTTCTGTAGATCCGGCAGAGGCTGCGCCGACACCAGACAGCGTGGTGGTGTTGACGGTGCCGGCGCCGGCCGAGATGGCGGCGGTTGAGCCTGTGCTGGCGTAGTACTGATAGGCCTTGGTGGCCAGGCTGGTCCAGTCCATGCCGCCACCACCGCCACCCAGCGCGCTGGAAATGATCTGCCCCCACTGCGTGGACGCCAGCGCCGACATGATGGCCTTGGTGATGGCCGAGGCGATGGCTTCGGCCACCGTGGTCTTGAAGTAG
>JAOVYT010106530.1:1470-12045 GCA_025674515.1 Trogloglanis pattersoni | reverse complement strand
CTGGACCAGGAGCGCAAGTCGCTGCAGAACGAGCTGCTGAAAGAAAAGCTCAAGCTGATGCGCCAGGAGAATGCCCCTATCTGGCTGCTCACTGAATCGCTTGGGAAGGTCATAGAGCAGATCCCCCCGGCCCTCGACTCGGCGCTGATGAAAGTAAAACTGGCGGTGCCGGATCTGCCAGAGCGCAGCATGGACCTGCTCAAGGGTGAGTTTGTAGACCTCAAGAACTCGCTGGCAAAAATCGAGATCGACCTGAGCGACTACGACCAGCTGGATGATGACGACCAAGGCGATGATGATGAATGAGCGTAAGCAGCACTACGGTAAAGGCGCTCAAGCGGTCGATCCGCCGAGTGCTGGCCCAGTTCAAATCCAAAAAGCCCATGTCGGCGGTGGAGTGGGCTGATCAGTATTTTTACCTCTCCCCAGAGTCGAGCTATGTGGCCTGTTGGTGGAAGACCCACCCGGTCCAGATTGCCCCGCTCAACTCCATGGGCAGCGACGACATTCACGAGGTTTACAACTTCAAAGGTGCCCGGGTAGGTAGCACCAAAATGATGATGGTCGCCAAGCTCTATTTGATAGAGCACAAGCGCCGCAACATCGGTTTTTATCGGGAAGACGACAACGCGATCAAGAAGTATGTGGATGTTGAGCTTGACCCCGCATTGCGCGACAGCCCGCCATTCAAGAAGATTTTCCCGAGCCTGGGCAAGCGTGGCCCCGGCAACACCACCAACCTGAAATCGTTCATCGGTGCAGCCATGCGCTGCCTCGGTGGCCAGGCGGCCGGCAACTTCCGCGGCGACTCGCTCGATGCGGTGTTCGGTGACGAGGTGGATGCGTTCGTCTCGAACGTGCAGGGCAAAAGCTCCAAAGAGGGCGACCCGTTCGTGCTGATGTATAAGCGCACCAACGGCTCGCCGTTCCCGATGCGGCGCATGGGCTCGACCCCGACCAAGGACGGTGCCAGCCACATCCAGCGGCTGTCCAAACGCGCCAAGATCCACCTGCGTTTTCACATCCCCTGCCCTCACTGCGGTGAGGAGCAGCATCTGGAGTGGACCAGCAAAACGGCCACCTACGGGTTCAAGTGGCAAAACAGCGACCCGATGACCGTGGGTTACCAGTGCCGCGCTTGCGGCGAGTCCTTCAAGTACGAGGACTATCTGGATCTGGCCAAACAAGGGATCTGGAAAGACCCAGACACCGGGGTGTGGACCCGCAACGGCCTCGACTTCTTTGATGCCAGCAACCAGCCGCTGAAAGTGCGGCGGGTGGCGTACTACATGCCTGGCTATCTGTCGCCCACCGACCCGTGGAGCAACATGATAGAGCGGTGGTACGACCAAAAGGACGACCCCAACACCCGACAAGGCTTTATCAACACGGATTTGGGGCAGGTCTACATCGAGGAGACCGGCGAGAAGCTGGATCACCAGCGCCTGCTGGATCGGCGAGAGAAGCCATGGAAAGAGGTGCCGATGGGCGGCCTCTACCTGACCAGCTTCACCGACGTGCAAACCGCTGGCCGACTGGAAACTCTGGTGGTTGCTCACGGCCTCAATGGTGAGTGCTGGGCGCTGGAGCATGTCATTCACCCCGGGGATCCTGCCCAGCCTGCCGTATGGGACACCCTGGAGCAGTATCTGCGCCGGCCATGGAAACATGCCAGCGGCCTCGAACTGCGGATCAGCCGCGGCGGGGTGGATACCGGTGGCCACTACTTTGACGAGGTGGTGGCCTTCTGCGCTCGCTTCAACCCGCACCAGATGATCCCCTGTAAGGGTTCATCGGTTTACGGTGACCCGGTGGCCAACTACCACCGCACCACCAAGGGCAAGAACGTGGGCACTTGGTTGTGCCACATCGGCACCGACTCGGCAAAAGAGACCTGGTTTAGCCGCTTCAAGCTGGAGCCCACCCTGAACGGTGAGCCCCAGGCCAACTACCTCCATCTGCCAGCCGCTGACTGGTGCAGTGAGCACTGGGTCAAACAGGCTACCAACGCCGTCAAGGTGCTCAAGCAATCGGGGCGGCGCCGCCAATGGGTATTTGATATGCGCAACAGCGGCGAGGGGGATGAAGCCCTCGACTGTCTGGTGGGCAACCTGGCCATGGAGCGGCTGGCCAGACAGATGTTTGGTCTCGACCTTGAACAAATCGCCAAGTCGATGGCGCAAGCCGCAGGCAAAGGCACCACAACCCCCAGACCCAAGCGCAGGAGCAAGGCGGGGAAAGTTACCGGCGGCCTGTAGGAGGGAGCATGCAATACACCACTGATGACCTGAACAATATCAGGGATGCCAAGAGAAAACTGGCGGCCGGTGAGCGAGTCGGCGAGTTTCGCCATAACGGCATCCTGATCCGGTACGCCGAGGTCACCCTGAAAGACCTGACGAGAATGGAGGCGGAGATCTTGCGGGCGCTCAAGCCACGCCAGCGCCGCGTCATGCTGACCACTAGCAAGGGGCTATGACATGTGCGCTCAATCCGTTACCCCCGCTCACCCGAAAGGGGGGCGGGTAGTGCAAGGGTTATCTCACGGTGCCCGCATCAAAGCTCAATTCGAGGGGGCTGGTCATAGCCACCGGATGGGCCAGAAGGGTATGGGCACCGCTCATATCAACGGCGAATTGGGGCGTTCCCTGTCGGCCCTGCGCCGGCGTTCGATCAATGCCGTTCGCAACCATGCCTATGCCAAGACGGCATGTAATACCCACACCGACAATCTGATCGGCACCGGCATCACGGCCAAATGGAATAACCCCGAGCTGCAAAAGCTGTGGGATGCCTGGTGTAAAGCCTGCGATGCCGATGGTCTGGATAATCTGGCAGGCCTCCAGACCCTGATTGCCCGTGAGCACTTCAATGCGGGTGAGTCGCTGATCCGGCGCCGCTGGCGGGCCAAGGCAGACAGCCCCGGCATCGTCCCGCTGCGCCTGCAGGTGATCCCGACCAGCCAGCTGGACGAGAACCACAACGACGATATCAACAACATCGTGTGCGGCATCCAGCATAACCGCAGTGGCGAGCGCACCTTTTTCCACCTCAACCCGACCGCATCAGCCAGCAGCCCGCTTTACAAGATCCGCGTACCTGCAGCCGACATGATCCACCTGTTTGAGCGGTGGGAGGCAGGGCAGGTGCGCGGGGTGCCAGAGCTGACGGCGGTGCTGGTGCGGCTGTACGAGCTGGACGAAATGCAGGACAGCATCCTGCTGCGCGCTAAAACCGCCGCCCTGTTCGGCGGTTTTATCTATCGGGATAACGGCGCTGGCGGCGACCTGCCGCAAGAGAGCAATTCCGTTGATGGCGATATGGGGGAGGCCGTCGGCACCAGCGATGACGGCACGGTGATCGAGAAGATTGTCGCCGGTGGGCTCCACTATCTGGACGAGAACGAGCGGATCCTGTTCCCGGATATGCCTGACGTTGGCGCCAACTATGTGCAGTGGCTCAAGACCGAGCTGCGGGCAGTGGCCAAGGCGGTAGGGCTGACCTATGAGCAGCTGACCGGGGATCTGGAGGGGGTGAGTTACTCCTCTATCCGCGCCGGCCTGCTGGAGTTCAAGCGCCGCATCTTGCGGCTGCAGTGGAACCTCTACATCCCGCGGTTGTGCGAACGGGTATCGACCTGGTTTGTCGAGACCGCTGTGCTGTCTGGCATGGTCAGCCTGCCTGACTACTGGGAAAACCCGCATGCCTATGCCCCTGAGTGGATCCCGCCGAAGTTCGAGGCAGTTGACCGTCTCAAAGAGACCATGGCCGATGTGATGGAAATCCGTGCAGGCCTTGAGACCCGCAGCGACAAGCTGGCCGAGCGCGGTAACAACATCGAGCGTACTGATGCCCAGCTCCAGCGCGAGCAAGCCAGCGAGCTGGTACTTGACTCCAACCCGGCCAAGACGGACGGCGCCGGTGCTCTGCAGAAGATGATAGAGCTGGCCGCAGCGCTGGATGAAGAAGCGCCACAACCGAAGGAAAAAGCGCGATGAAAAAGACCATTTTGGCCCAGAAAATCGAGGCCGCAGGCAAGGTACTGGCTGGCCATCCGGTGCGGATTAACGCCAGCGCTGACGAGAGTTCCGCCGAGATCATGATCTATGACGTGATCGGTTATGACTGGTGGACAGGGGGCGGTGTAACAGCCAAGGCCATCATCGCATCGCTTAACGAGTTGCGTGGTGCAGACCTTACCGTTCGCATGAACTGCATGGGTGGGGACGTGGTAGATGGCACCGCTATCTACAACGCATTCAAGCTGCACGATGGCCACGTCAAGATGCGCATCGAGGGGTGGGCCTGTTCCATGGCTACCGTAATCGCCTGCGCCGGTGATGAAGTAGAAGCGTTCAGCAACACCATGTATATGGTGCATCGCTCTGCTACCTGCGTATGCGGCAATGTCAAAGCCCTGCGCGACACCATCACCCTGCTCGAAAAGATAGACGGGCAGATGATAGCCACCTACCAGGCCAAAACCGGTAAAACCACCGAAGAGATTACCGCGCTGGTAGATGGTGATGTGGATGGCACCTGGTTGACGGCCAAAGAGGCAGCAGACCTTGGTTTTATCGACACGGTGATCGCTGATGCTGGCAAGGCTACCGCGCTGCTCGACAAGGAAGGCGCCAAAGCGCTCGGTAAGGACGAGGGCGCGCAGTTGCTGCCTACCGCCATGTTCCCGACTGATATTCCCATTGCCGCCAGCGTTCGCCAGGCAGTTGCCAAGATGCTGCCACCCAATATCGCCGCCACCCTGGGCAACAACCCCGCCATGGGGGTAGTGCGCATGGATGGCCAGTTTGTGGCCATTGGTCAGGACGGTGTAAACGCCACCATCGAACAGACCGAGGATAACCAGCAGGATGACAGCAATGGTCAAGGAACCACTGAGAATAGCAATACTGGGGGCGACCTGGGCGCCGGCGACAATGAAGGGGCTGATGGTGGTGGTGATCAGTCAGGCGCCGACACCGGAGCCGACGATGGTGGAGCTGATGGCAGCTCTGAGCCCGAGACTGTACCAGCCAAGGACAAAGGCGCAGACGGCGAACAGGTCGATCCGGTTAAAGCGGAGCGCGCCCGTGCCGCTGCCATCACGGCCGCTTGTGCAGCGGCGGGGCTCCCGAAGATGGCGCAGACGTTCATAGATCAGGGGCTGACCGTGGAAGCGGCCAGCGAGCAGATCCTCGCTTTCAAGGCCTGCAGTGAGGGGGAGGTCCAGACCAGCCATGACGCTGGGCTGGGGGAAGAAAGCAAGAAGATTGCCAATGGCTGGGATAATGCCTATGCCAGGGCACAACGTTAACCAGTGATAGGACTATCACCATGATGATCAAAGACACCAAAGCCCGTGCCGGTGAACACCTCATTTCGGAAGTTGACCGCCACATGTCGCGCACCAAGGCAACCCTGCTGCTTGGCCAGCTCTATCCGGCCGGTGCCGTACTGGGGCGCATCACCGCAACCAAGAAACTGACCTGGTACGACCCGACCGCAAGCGACGGCAGCCAGAACGTTTATGGTGTGCTGTTTGACGAGGTGGACGCCACCACGGCAGACAAGCCTGGCGTCATTAACCGCAGCCTCTCTTGCATGCTCAAGAGCAAGCTGACTTTCAAAGCCGGTCTGACCGACCCGCAGAAACAAGCCGCCGTGGATGGCCTGGAAGCCAAACACATCTACATGGCCACCGAATCGGGCCTGGCGTAAGCCAAGCCCGTAAACGTGCCTGACCTCCCCCAGATTGACCGGAGCAGACCATGAATATTGTTGATATTTTCCGCAATGACGCTTTTTCAATGACCTCCATGACCGAGGCGCTGGAAAAGGTCTACAAGCCCAGCAGCGAGCTGCTGACCAGCGGGCTGTTTACCCCGCTGCGCATCAATACCCCGCACTTCTTCCTCGATGTGCGCGAGCGCCATTTCAACATCCTGCCGATGATCTCCCGCGGCGAGCCGATCCCGCAGCGCACTTTCAAAAAGGGTGCAAAGGTCGCCATGGATACCTTCAAGATCGGTGAAGGTGCCAAGCTGACCGCCAGCGAACTGGCCTACCTGCTGACCTTCGGGACCACCGACAAGATGATCAGCGCAGCCCAGACCGAGATCGCCATGCGTCAGCAGGCGCTGCTGGACGATATCGACGCCACCCGCGAGCACATGTACCTGGCGGCGCTCGATGGCAAGCTGATCGACAAGGACGGCACAGTGATTGAGGACTTCTTTGACCTCTTCAAAATCACCCGCCCGGCCGAGATCGCCCTGCCGCTGTCTACCGCCCAGAACGGCGACCTGCGCCAGCAAATCGAAAGCACTATCGTGCGCCCGATGCGCCGCGCTGCAGCAGGCGCCCGCTTCACCCAGATCCAGGCCTGGTGTGGCGACGATGCGTGGGACCGTCTGATGAAGAACCCGGAGGTGCGCGAGACCTTCAAGATCCAGATGCAGGGCGCCGAGCTGCGCGGCTCCACCCTCGGCACTACCCTGGACTTTGCCGGCGTCACCTGGCGCAACTACGTCGAAGACGATACCGGGGTGCTCAAGATCGACGAGGATGAAATCAAGTTCATCCCGGCAGGCCAGGGTAATACCGTGTTCCGCGACGTAATCGCCCCGGGCGAGAGCTTTGACGACCTGGGCACCTACGGCAAGGACATCTATGCCCGTGTGATGACCGATGACAAGCGTAACGAGTTCATCGAGACCGAAGCGATGACCTACCGCACCACCCTCTGTACCCGCCCGGAAATGCTGCGTTTCGGCAAAGCATCCTAACGGGTGGGGCATGGTGCCCCGCAAGGCAAACAAGCAGCAACGGCCCTTAACGGGCCGTGCTGCTTTTTGAAGGATTGAAACATGGACATGAAAGCGAAGCTCGCCGCCCTTGGCTACAAGCCTGGTCAGCTCAAGGGTAAGGACGATGCCGCCCTGCAAGCCATGCACGACACCAAGGTGCTGGAGCTGCGAGAGCAGGGGCTGCCCCTGCCATGGGAAAGCAAACCGCCCATTGGTGGTGACGCCGGTGGTGCTGGAGACGGCGGCGCTGGTGACGGCGGCGCTGGTGACAGTGGCGCTGGTGACGGCGGCGCTGGTGACGGCGGCGCTGGTGACAGTGGTGCTGGTGACGGTGGTACTGGTGACGGTGGCGCTGGTGACGGTGGCGCTGGTGACGGTGATGCCGGTGACGGTGGTGCTGGTGACGGTGGTGCTGGTGACGGTGGCGCTGGTGACGGCGGTGCTGGTGACGATGGCGATGGCGAACTGGATGAACTGCTCGATCAGCTGCAGCCAGTAACGGCCCGATTCGGGTTCAAGTTCACCGCGCCCGACGTGCTGCGTCATGGCGATGCACTTGTGCTGCCAGGCCGTCAGCTGGAAGTGGCGCCGGGTGATGATTTGCTCCTGAGCGAAGCCACCAAAGCATGGCTGTGGAAACAGGGCTTAATCAAAGGCTGATCCAATGAGCATTGAAAGCGAACTGGCCCGGGCGCTGGGCCATATCTATGCGCCAAAACGTGCCGGGGTGCAGGTTCGCATAAACCTCGGCAACACCACCCGCGATGTGTCAGCGGTGATCACCAATGACCTGCATGTGGGTGGCGACGGCAGCGGATTTACCTCCCGCTATGACAATCGGGCGGATGGCAATATCGCCTCCCGCTGGATGGTCTCTTTTCAAAAGCCGCATGTTGCCGACCTCATTCTGTCAGGCTGCTTTGTCACCGTGCTCGATGCCGAAGGGAATGCCACCGGGCAGACCTACGAGCTGCAAGAGCCAGTCGATGAAGTGGGCCAAAAGGCCGGGGAGATCACTTATGGCGCGGCAACGAAGTGATTTCGGGATCGATGATGACGATATCAGGCTGATCGCCCGTGAGCTTGGTATCGCCCAGCCAGGGGTGGTGAAGGGAGCCATCATCAAGGTGGTCAACGACGCCATAGATGAAACCCAGGCGCTGGCCGTTCGTCACATCACAGAAAAGGTCAACCTGCCCCCTGAATACATCCTGCGCCACCTCAAGGTCAGCAAGCGGGCCAGTGCCAGCTCTGACTCTGCCGTGCTGTCTGCCACGCGGCGCGGGGTACTGCTGACGCGCTTTGATGCGCGGCAGGAGTACCGCAACAGCCGGGACCCTAGGCGCCGTTCAGGGTCTCGGGTGCGCGCCGGTGTCAGCGTGTCTGTTAAGCCGGGGCAGCGCGTCAGCATGGCCAGCGCCTTCCTGATCAAGCTGAAAAACTCGGGGGTGACCGGGGTGGCCGTCAGGCCGCAAGACAAGTCCAAGATGACCAAGCGGGAATGGAAAGAGGTGGGCAGCCTTGGCTATGCGGTACTGCATGGCCCGAGTGTCGATCAGCTTTTCAAGTCAGCGCTGGATGACGGCCAGCTTGAGCCGGATCTGGATACGCTGGCCAACCAGTTTTTAAGGAGACTCGCCAATGTTTGATATAGACCTGCCCATGGCGCAGGCCCGCGAGCAATCGAAAGCGGTACGGGTCTATGACGAGCTGGAGCGCCGCCTGATCGCCCAGTTCGGTGGCAAGGCGCAGATCCCTGTGCTTAACAAAGATGGCCAGCCGATGATGGGCAAAGACGGTCCCGCCGTTGAGCCCCTGATCCGGCGTGGCTGGTTGGCCTGCTATCTGGAGCAGCGCAACGCCTGGCCCCTGCTGACCATCGAAGGCTTTAAGGATAAAGCCACCTGGAACGGTGGCACCATCCTGCACGATGAAATCATCAATATCCGCGCCACCTTCAAAGTGGATATGCAGCGCGAAATGGACCCTGACGCCATCATGCGGATGGCGCTCAAACACATGCGGCGCGCCATGTTCGACATGGATGAGATCCGCGAGCACAACGGTATCTTTTTGGTCACCAAGGCAGGTGAAAAGCTGCTGATGGGCCGCGGCCTGCAGGAGCACGAAACCGCCCAATTCACCCCCCCAGAACCCGGCCTGCCGTACTGCGCAGTCCATCTGCAGCTGTCGTTTAGCTACACCGAAACACCCTAACGCCGATCCGGCATAACTGGAGTTCGCTATGAGCAATCCTGAGTTTAAAACCGAGTCGTTTATCGGCTCTGGCAAGTTCTACATGGACGGCCGCCGCCTTGGTAACTGCAGTGAGGCAAAACTGTCTTACAGCATCGACACCAAGACCCTGCCCAACTATGAGGGTGGCGGTGGCAACCTCGACTCGATCGACAAGATCACCGGCGTGGCGCTGGATCTGACCTGCTTCAACTGGTCAGCCCAAAACATCGCCATGGCGCTGGCCGCCACTGTGGGCGAGGAGACCGCCAGCGCGGTCACCAACGAGCCTCACAAGATGGCCAAGAACAGCCTGGTGGATACCACATTCATGCTGGATGTGAGCCAGCCGGTCGTCGTCAAGACGGCGGTAGCCTCCCCGGTCACCATCAACCAGCTCGATGCCACCGGCAAACCGAACTACGAGATCACCCCGGCTGGTGTCGTCTTCCTTGGCGGGGATGATGTAGCGGATAACACCGCCATCACCATCGACTACAAGAAGGCGCCGCACTACCTGGTGCAAGCCCTGCTGGCCACCGGAAAGGAGTTCAAGCTGATCATGGACGGCATGAACGACGCCAACGGCAAGCCTGTCACTGTGCGGGTCTGGCGCTTCAAGCCGGCACCGTCCGATGGCATGAACCTGATTTCGGACGACTTTGCCAGCTTCACCGTCAAGGGTCAGGTGCTGGCTGACGTGTCGAAGCCGCAGGGCAAGTCGCAGTTCTTTGAAATCGCCAAGGCAATGGCGGCGTAACAGGCGGGGCACCGTGCCCCACACTTATCAACGGGGGGCTTTTAGCCCCCCTTTTTTTTAGGTGTTTCGCATGAGCTTCAAGGACAAGGTAATCAATTTGGTGATCCGCGGGCGTGATTTCTTCACCCCGGAAGCCATCAAAACCGCCCGGTCTATGGAGGACGTGGGCGAGGCCAGCGACAAGCTGAACATGACCCTGGCGAAGCTGCGGGACACCAGCAAGGAGTTGGCGAAAGCCAACGAGCTTGAACAATACGGCGAGACTCTGAAAGCCGCCGTGGGCGAGGCGCAGGCCGAACTGGCCCGCCTGTCCGAGCAGATGGAAAAGACCCCTGGCGCCAGCCGGGAGCTGAAAGAGGCATTTCGCCAGACCGCCAGCGAAGTCAATGAGCTGGAAAACGAGATCGCCAGTGCCGGCACCAAGATTGACGATCTGAGTCGAGACCTTAGCCGCGCCGGCGTCGATGTGTCGAAGTACACCGAGGAGCAGCGCCGGTTAAGAACCGAGAGCGCGCAACTTTCCCAGGAGCTGACCCGCCTCAAGACAGCCCAGCGCGATGCCCTGCAGCTGGATGAACTGCGCACCAACGTCAAGCTGGCCAAAGACGAGTTTGAACGGACAGAAAAAACGCTCAAGGCGCTGTCTGAGCAGTTCACCGCGACGGCCAAGCCAACCCAGCAGCTGAAAGATGCCCATGCGCTGGCGAAATCGGAGGCCCAGCGCGCCGCCACCGCATACCAGAAACTGAATCGGGATCTGGAGCAGCATGAAGC
>JAOVYT010106168.1:0-12701 GCA_025674515.1 Trogloglanis pattersoni | reverse complement strand
CGGCGAGGATGCTTACACGTTACACGGAACTGCACCATTAAATTAAAAACGAAATCGCATTTTTGTTTATGGCATTGGTATGCAGTTTCAGGCAGACCTGGTCGATATGTCTGTATACGCCAAAGAAAACAACAACGTTCATTTTCTGTTGACGTGTATAGATATGTTTAGTAAATATGCGTAGACTCGGGTTTTAAAAAATAAATCCGGTGTCGAGGTGTCTAAAGCGTTCCAATCTATACTGGATGAGGGCAGGGTACCCTGCAAACTACAGACAGATAATGGGAAAGAATTTTTTAACAAACACTTTCAAAACGTGACAAAAAAGTACAACATACAACATTTTGCAACAGCCACCGATTTAAAAGCGTGCATCGTCGAACGTTTTAATAGAACCTTAAAAGGGCGAATGTGGAGATATTTAACGGCTACAAACTCCAAACGCTATATCGATATTCTTCAAGACATCACGGATGGATACAACGCCAGCTATCACAGAAGCATTAAGATGAGGCCTATTGATGTGTCCAAAGAAAATGAATCTGCTGTGTATAAAAACCTGTATGGATCTAAAGACGGCCCCTGTGTAACCCTTAAATTGAAATATAAAGCTGGCGACATTGTTAGAATTTCTAAAGTAAGAGGTCCGTTCACAAAAGGTTATAAAGAAAACTATACGCACGAGTTCTTCACCATGACAGAGTGTATATCACGCGAACGTCCCGTCTATAGACTGTGTGATTATGATGGAGACGTCATCGATGGTGTTTTTTATGAAGAGGAATTACAAAAAATATTTGTTAACAAAAACAAAACATTTAAAGTGGAAAAAATTTTAGACAAGAAGAAACAAGGTAGAAAAACAATGGTTTTGGTTAGATGGCTCGGATGGCCCGCAAAATTCGCATCGTGGATTGACCAGAAAGAATTGGTCGATGTACAGACCCCATAAAACAGACGAAACCTAGTAGATGTCACACTCGTGTAAAAAACAACCATGACTGCGGGTGGTTTTTATGTAACTCTTCCCTGTAATGCATCAAGGACTGTTTATCCGGAAAATAGTATCTCGTGTTATACAACTCGACTATTGAAAACTATCAACCTAAAAGGAGAATGGCAAGTCGGGTTAATCGAATTTGAATATCCGATGTCGTGGTACACATTTAATGAGGAGGATGCTACGTACGTTTTCAACTATGGTGAAACAATGAAGACAGAGAATCGGGTCACCGAATATAATATTGAAGGCAACATATCAAACGCATCTTACAGGTTAAAGACCGGATATTATGATGAGGTCGTTTTTTTGATCAGGGAGATCAACGCGTCCCTGACACCACGGGCAAGTCTCGGCTATGACCATGTTAAAAATAAAATTTTTCTCAAAGGCCCTCAGAAGACATCGCTGACATTTTATGGAAAGTTGGCCAATATTTTAGGATTAAAACCGGGTGTTGCTATTGAAACTACAGACCATACTCTTGAAAGATCTGGCATGACTTATGCTCCTTTTCAGACTGACATTAATGCGGGGTTTTACAGTATGTACATTTATACAGATATCATAGAATACCAGACCGTGGGAGATTTCTACGTGCCGCTACTGAGATGTGTACATATAGAGGGGGAGACCCACAAGAATGTTAGTGTTAGATACGACACCCCACACTACGTATCGGTTAATAAATCGTCCGTCGGCAAGATAACCATACAAGTGAAAGACGATCAAAATTGAGACGTGCGCTTCACTTATGGGAAGGTGTGTGTCAAGCTGCATTTTAGACCTGTGAAACAATTTGTTTAAATAATAATGTCATATTTCAACAACCACCACACAGACCCTCTGCATTATGTCCAATATTACCAGAATCAAGTGGGGAATGGACTACCCGGTTATGCGGGGGGCGGAATTATGTATGGAGCCGGTTTAGGTGGTATGTTTAGAGGTCTCTTTAGAATGGCCATTCCTTTGCTAAAACGCGGTTTTAACATAGCCAAACCACATCTTAAATCAGCGGCAAAAAACATACTAAGCGATGTTGTTAGCAATACGTTATCGCATACGTTTAATAATAACAACAATAACAACACTCAAGACGGGTCCGGACTAGCCGTGATGGCTCGCAGAAGAACAACTAGACCGCCAGGGGTTCGGAGGAGTGGCCAAACGATGAAGAAAAGAAAACATAACCCCAAGAAATTGTCAGTTATAAAACGCAAGCGCAAGAAGACACCAGCCAGCTCTACAGCAAAAAGACCAAAGATCTGCGTGAAAAAAAACAATATCTTAGACCATGTCTTTACTACACAATATGTCAGAAGAATGCTTAAAAACAGAACTGGACCTATTCACAGTACCACTAACGCAAACCGTTATTGAGAAAAATACATATATAGAAGTACCGCCATTGTCAGCAATATCAGAAACATCGCCTCTGGAGTTTTTTATAGCGGGGACTGGAGAGGATTATGTGGACCTAAACAACACCCTTGTTTTTTTACATGTTAAAATCACTAATGCAGACGGCACAGACGTTGCAGACGGAGCCCCTGTGGCACTTATTAACTACGCCGGATCCACAATATTTTTACAAGTGGACGTGTCGCTGGGAGACCGTCTCATCTCACAAAGTTCCAACGCATATCCTTATAGATGCATAATAGAGTGTCTCACCAATTATGGTAAAGATGCTCTTGAAACGCTATTCTCAGCAGAGCTCTTTTACAAAGACACTGCCGGTCACATGGACATAACGGACCTCGCTGGTGGTAACAGAGGATTGACCAAATGAGCTGCATTTACCAACGCCAGCAACGTTGTTGAACTACTGGCCCCCATTCACAGCGACATATTCTTTCAAGAAAAACTAATGCTTAATGGTGTGGACATTAAAATTCGCATGACTAGGGCAAAAGATGAATTCTGTTTGATGAGAAGCGACGCAGTAGCCTATAAACTAAATATCGTGTCAGCCTCACTGTTTGTGAAAAAAGTGTCTGTGTCACCAGGTGTGAGATTGGGGCACGCACAAGCATTGCTCTCGACGCCAGCCAAATACCCCATTGACAGAGTATGTGTGAAAAACTTCTCAATTCCAGTAGGGTCACGTGTTTGTAATCAAGAAAACTTGTTCTTAGGAACTCTACCAAAATCCATTGTTCTGGCTATGGTTGATAATGACGCGTTTACAGGCGCTTATGATAAAAACCCGTTCGCGTTTAAAAACTATGACCTAGAATTTTTGGCTGTTTATCTGGACGGGCAGCAGCACCCCGCTAAACCTCTGCAGCCTGAATATGGAAGTGGATCTGCAGTACGTGAATTTTATCAGCTAGTGCTGGCTTCTGGAAAACATCTTAAAAATCAACCTCTAGCTATCGATAGGGAGGATTTTCTACATGGTTATACCCTTTATGCGTTTAATCTCACGCCGGATGAAGACTGCAGTCAACACGTGTCGCTTATCAAGTCTGGGAACATTAGGCTAGAAGCACGTTTTAGACAGCCTCTACCCCAAACGATCAACTTAATAGTTTATGCCATATTCGACAGCATCATCGAAGTGTCAAATTGCAGACAGATCCTGGTTGATTACTATTAACAGGCGTAATGGACACCATCCAGCTTACTACTATAATGGATAAGATCTCGTGTAATACCCATTGTCTCGGCATACTCCCGTGTGACCACCTACCAAAAGCCCCCTTAAGAAAATTACCATCAATGGTAATAATCAACACGCATCCTTCAGGGCTCCCGGATGAACACTGGCTAGCCATCTACATAAACAAGGTCGGCGTGGGTTGTTTTTTCGACAGCTTTGGTAATAAACCAGACGACATTCGTTTTCCGCAGAATATCAACAACTTTCTAATCAGCAATTCTAGAGTGATTCAACATTCGGCGGTACAGGTCCAAGATTTTTCGGCAGAGACCTGCGGGCATCATTGTGTGTTTTTTCTCTATCACATGATAAAGGGTCATGATTATGACAGTGTGTTGAAGATGTATACCGACGATTTTATTAAAAATGACAAGATGGTGTTAGCGTTTATGAAAAAGCTCAAAGTAAAAAAAGGTAGTTGTAATGAAAATGTTTTCAAATGTATTCATCGTGTTCAGACAGGTGAAATATTTATGTCTAACACTAGATTTTTTAAATAAAAACAAAGAAAAGAGATTTTCTTGTTCTGTTGACTCTTTATTATTATTATTGTTATACATACATACATACATACGGCTATACAGATAATAGCAAATCATAAACGATAAAAACTCGTGGAGTAAAAACGTAGCCACTGACTCACGTCAAGAGCGGGTGATCTGAATATAGGTCCGTCTGAAAAATTTGATTGGGGTGCTGGTGTGCTCAGAAGTATTTTCTGTTTGTTACGCTTCTTAGACGAATTGGTTATAGACAAAGTCGATTTGGTTTTGAAAGAGTTAATTGCTTGTCTGACATAAGGGTTTGGCACCGTTGAGTATGGTATGTTTAAAGTAGCAAAAGCCTCTAGAAATTCGAGCCAGCCGACAGGTCTTCGGGCATCAGATATCTTTTGCGGAGCCGTGATGCCTTTAACTAAATCGAGCATGTGTGAACCAGGAATAGTTCTACCGTTAAACACAAACTCTCCTGAATCGCCCCAAGATGTGACGTCTTTCATTTTAGACATTTTATCTAAAATGTAGCGAGCGTTTTTTACACTCCTCTGCGGAACATTCTTCAAAACATCATCCACCACGTTATCTAAATCGTCATGGGGGTTTACGTTGGGCTGTGCAGATGGCTTTTCTTTTTCAGGATGCTCAGTCTGCATAGGTGTCAATGTTAACGTGTTGTTTTCACGTTCCCCTTGTCTAACGACTGTTAAAAAGCGCTGTAAAACGCTTGTGTACATCTTCGCTTTTTCATAACTGTCCAAGTCAGAGCGGTGCAGAATATTTCTTATAGCTATGTCCAAATCGTTCTCCACAACCTGTTGAATAGATTCGCGTGTCGTCCCGATCTTTAGTTTGTCCAGCTGGTGCTGCGGGACTAAAAACAATTTCTCTGCGTACTCCATTCCCTCTGTTATCTAGAAGCAATCAGGCTGGAGATGAAAGGAATAGCCACGCTTAAGAGCGGTAGAAGAAAGCCTCCCTGTTGGTTTATTACACGCCTCTTTCTTTTAACACCAACCGTCTTATCTGCTACAAATTTGATTACGTTTTTCCTTTTTCTGAGTTTCTGGTATTGTTGAGATGTGAGAGGTATATTACCGTAGAGAACATTAAGGGCTACTTCACACAACGTCACAACGAGTTCATCTGTTGCAGTTTGTAAAATAATCCGTCTTTGTTTGGGTGATGCTTTTAATAATATTTTTAAAAGCGGCAGGTTTCTACAAAGTCTGGCAGACATTTCGTTATCTTCGTTTCTGGAGATACACCACAGGGTGTGACGCGAGTAAATCTGTTCTGAGCCGATAGTGTTCGGGCGTTTTTGTTTTATAATCGATCATCAGATACCCGAAAGGCTTGCTGGTTGCGTCTTGGTAACATTCCATAAAAAATTTTTGCGTTGCCGGGATACATTTGTCTTCCCAGTACATTGACTTGATTTGCGTCCTGGGGATTTTTAAACAACATTAGATAATTTGTGTTTAAGCTGATGGTCCTACTGGCCTTCCCTTGGCAAAATAAATTCTGCACAATATAAATAGCACTAAGATTTCTATGATGTACGTATTGGGTGAAGACCTTCTCTACCTCGTTGCTCCCGCTGGCCTCTTTCATCAGATCATTGAGGATTAACAAATTAACAGTGTTGGCCGGAAACAGAGCATCATCATTCAGTGTCTGCAGTAATCCTTCAACAAATTTTATTTTGTACATTTTCAACAACTCATCATACAACGGTTGCCAATAATCATAAATATACACAATGTTTTCAATTTTTTTAGAAATCAAATGTACAGCATTTTGCAACAACATTTTTACAAAATATGACTTCCCCGAGTTTGAAGGACCGCTTATCACACATGAAAAAGGGTGTTGTAATCTGAAATCAAACCCCTCTGTATCTCGCACACCCCTATGTCCGAAAAGATTGTCAGAAGCCATATGGGATTGTTGTGAAATCTGCGAGCAGCACGCATTTGTTGTACACAACCTTAAACTTTTTAACAACTGACCTGTTGTGTAGTGTGAATTGTTTTTTTATTGCGTACAATGGTATCTGTGTATGCCAGTATATGACGACTATTATCATCCCCCACGACGTAGTGAATAACAAGTCCAATCAGGGTGTCTAATCTAATGGCTTTTGAATTTACAGCGTTGAGCGTGACACCTTTGGCTTTCATGCATACCTTACGCTTCGCAGTGCGGTAGCCGTATGTTTTTGGACCGCCTGAACAAAATTCTACAATATGATCACCATCTCCAACCTTGTCAGTTAAATTACCGAGATAGGGCCCCAGAGGAGGATCCCAGTCACCCTCTCTAGATGTAAAGATCACACTGTCTGTGTCACTATACAGCAACCTGTCACCCAATTTGTCCATTAATTCATAAAGTTCTAGATGGGCATGTGCTGTTGTGAAAGCCCCAAGAAAGATGTTGATGTCGCGAGTCTGACCCCCTTTCCCATCAGCATAACACCACTGAATTAGAGCCATGTTGTCTGAAACGAATGAAAAGTGTTTAACATCATAACCGTCCCCAAATATGTGCTGCGTAAATTGTTCCGGTTCCGAAATCAACTCTGTACACGGCAAGTTTTCACACATGGAGAAACGACCCCAAAGAGAGTTCAGCAGAAGTTTGTTAATAGAACGCCGTGCTGGGTTGTGAATTATCTTATCAGCGTCCATCTTAATACCCTCTTTCTCAAAGTAGTCTGAGATGTAGGACTCCTTGTCTGCGTCTGTCACAACGTGTGCGGGGAAACCGCTGGCCTCTTTTTTGTATTGTAAAAACATTTTAACATAATCACAAAACAAAGTTTCTGATCGTTGTGGAAAATGCCACACCTCGTCCACTTTTGTCACAACATAACCCTTTTCCACACCTTTCAACAGTTCTATGCTGACCCAACACCCTGAAATTGCTCTTTCCTCATCAGTATGACCACAAGTGTCTGTCTGATTCTGATGTTCGGCGCGTGTATGACAAAGTGAAAACATAAGCTTACTGCCGGTCCTATAGGGAAGGGCGGGGTGAAGCAGTTTTTGTGGCGGCAGTACCGTGGCCTTGACAAAACCATAATAATTTTCAAGAGGTTCAAAATCCTTGAAAATTATTTGTGGATGTCCTATGGGGTAACATTTTTTTGCCTGGCAAAAGGGGTACAAGCTTGTAAAGTTGACATATCGTATTTTTTCACTATTGTCGGCTTTGTGATACAATTTGTACCCGTTAGTATGACCACCAAATAGGGCGTCGCGAGGTTTAAGTCTTTCAGAATGTGTGTAAGTGGACATAAACGCCATTACAGAGACGTCGTTCTGTTTAGCGTCATTCCAAGTACATTCCCATATCACCTCAACATCGAGACCGTACGCCTTTTCCAAAATCTCGACCTTATCATCAAACTGTCTTCTGAGCAACCCGTAGGGCACTTTTGATAACGGATTTAAGTGGTTTGGGTTGTAACGACATTCATGCCCGTGAAACATGCATCCGTTGAATTCGAAAGCGTATTTGACACCATCTTTTTCATAATAACCGTCGAGATGGTATTTTCCAATCGTCATCTCTCCATGATTTAAAGCATGCTGAATGTTCACACCGTGTGTTGTTTTGACATATTCAAGCCATTCAATGGAAACGCTTGAGTATGTCTTGTTCTGAGGTGTGTATGCATTGTTATGGGTCAGAGCAGGGTGTCTTTTGGTAGGTAGTGGGTTTTATACACGGCCATGCAGCATGCTGCTAATGTGGTGTATCTGAATGGGTCGAGTTTGGTACACTGTATGAATTCGTCACAGTACTTCATGCATGCCTCACGGAGCAAAACGACATCGTTCTTGCCATACATGGCGAGCTCTTTTTTTTTTTTTAAATCAAACACCTTACCCGACACCGTAACATACCACTCATCAAACAGAGACTCTTTGTCAGACATTGTCTCGTAGCCATAGAAATGCTTGTCGGGGTATGGGCCTACATAGTCTTCATTTTCTATTCTATTGAACAGATGTGGAAATTGACCTTTCTCAGCACAGGTTAGATTTAACACCGCAGATGTCATGGACAGATGCATAGGGATGAACGAGTAACTATCAATGAAACGTTGCTTGAATGTCTTATCATACATTAAAATGATCCGACATCCTTGCATAGTAATTTGGAGTGTTAGCCCTGCTTTTGCAAAATATTCCAATAGTATAAAATTGTCAAACCTTGAAGCGTTGTCTGCAACCCATGTGAAATTCTGATAATGAGGCTGTCTAAACTTTTTAACAAGTCGTTCTATACAATCTGTACCAGCTGCTGTGAACTCTTCCCCTTTAAATGTAATCGCGCATACGAAATTTGCAACGTGTTTACCGTCTGTGTGTTGTGTCTCAAAATCGTAATATATGTATTTGTCACTAGGTGGTTCCGATTTTATCGGTCGTATGAAACATTGGTGTACTCCGTCATTAACCAACTCGGCTTTACAATGGATACAGTGTTCTACAGGGCACACGTGTTTTTTTGGAGTGGCTCCGTTGACATGATATCTCCTATTACATTTCTGACGGTATTTAGTGACATCACACTGAGCGTACTGTTGCCCCGTCTGTATTTTTTATGTTCTTTATAACAGTAGGTTGATCTGCAGTACCGCACACAATCGTGACATTGCCTCGTTTTGCCAGCGTATTTATGACAATCATGCGCATTACATACGTTGCAAACGTATTTACACCGATGGTCTCTACGGCTAGTAAAACCACGGTAGCAGTAATCGCATATGTACAGTGTACCAATGAATGCCTTTAGGTTCTTAATCAAGAAATAATGCTCGTTGTGTAGATACAAGAACACGGTCTTATTATGAGGCTCGTCATTGTTCATAAAGTGTTCCAACAGACCAGAACATGTTCTGTGGAATACCACTATTTTAACATGTAACAGCCGTTCAAACCGTATGATGTCATTAAACCCTATCTTTTGTTGTACCGGATACCCTGCAGTTTTCTGTACAGACGCTGCTAATGACTCATGTTCGCTACATGGCGTATGCGGATGTAGAAAATGGGACAGACAGATTGCAAAACACACATTGTTAGATATGTTGTTGGGGCACATCAGGTTCATTCTGTTTCTGTAAATTACCTCGTTATGAGCTAAATCACATATCTTTCGATAAGCACCGCCGTGTTTACCGCGAGCTATAGACACGTTCAGATCTAGACATTCATCAGCCCGTACGTCAGAATTACTTTGCATAATGTTCTCAAGTTGTTGTGTGAATATGTGCAAATCGTAATCGTTATCAGGTGACAAGACAGCGTTAACATCAGAGGGTAGACTAGGGCCTCTCAGCATAATGTTGATTAAGCCCCCATTGCCAGCCAGCAGTCTGGAAAATGACACTATTTCAGACATTAAGTCATGTAGAAATATTGTGTAAGCTGCCAGATCTGATGCTGTTATCACACGCATGTTTATGTGACGACGTATCTTCAATCCATTAAATCTGAGTCTCGGTACCACCGTATAACCACCAACAGACCCACCCTCTCTTACGATAGACTCAATAGCGGATTCGGATAACCCAAAATTTGGCTCCGATGGATTAAACGAATGACTGTCTGACCCCCACCCCGCCTGTTGTGAGTTTGAAGTGCAATCTAACAACGAATTTGAATCGCTGTCTAACAATGAATTAGGCGCTGGTTCTATTTGAACCTCTGCCATTGATCGAACGCTGTTTAATAAGTCCAGCAAAGTATCCGTGGTAGACTGTTGTCTATTCAGATCCTCCATTGTCCGAATTAAACCCTGTAATGTCTCTGTATTACAACACTGTTCAAAAGCACACAGCCCATCGTCATCGCATCTTCTAAATTTATTTGTTGCTCCCAGATCACATGAATTTTCACCACACTGCTTTGACATTTTTTACAGATTTTTTTTATTATTATTGAAACAAAAGCTAGTAAAAAATAAATCACACACCGTAAAAACAGATACGATCCAGCAAATAAACACACACACACACACACACACACACACCGCACACATGTGCATAAAACACGTAATGTACAACTCACCCGAGTTTCTTGTTTTTAACCATCTGTACAAACTGTTTTAACAAGTCCGCCGTCAGGTGCTGGATTCCACCTGTCTCTGGTTTGCTAAGATCTCATTATGACTGATGGTATGATTTTTTAATAGTTCCACAACACTTTGATGCTGAAGACGTTGATTCTTCTCTATAACATCCAGACACTCTGTGACGCTAGCAAAAGCCTTTTCAAATACATCAATGCGATCCTCGATAACCTCGACTCCGGTTCGTATCACAGGCTCCAACCCCCTGTTATTGTCTATAACAGATGTAGTCTCGAGACCAAAAGCTTCTTGGTTTGGAGGCAGATCATCTATGACGTCAACTCCAGGATCCGAGGAGAATACGCAAGAATCCCACGCATCCAACAAGTCCCGATTCCAATCCAGACAAGTGTCTACAGCGGTCTGTTCAGCGACACTTTGTTACTTCACAACTGACTCTGATGGAAAAAACATTTGCTTAGGATATCGGTTCGAATTAGTATGTTGAAACACTTTAAAAACAAACAAACAACAAAAAAAACATGATACATACCGTCAGTCGATCATGGGGGAGAGCTTGATCGTCTACGTTTGGGCGAATCGACGTTGGCTTGGTGGACCTGAGTGACCGTTTTTTGAGTGACCTGAACTTTCCGAAGCTTGTTGGTACACGTTGTTCAGAACCCACAGCACTATTTTTGGCCACGGGTGCTGCAAACTTACTTACAAAGTTTGACAAGCCTTGAACAGCAAACAAACAAGCACAATACATGAGAAAACATCTTAAACAACTTTTAAAACATAACAGACATATATCTAATTATCACAATTCATACCCAAGACAGGGTTTTCCACTCTGACATGTGGTGCTTCTGCGTTTGAACCTTTGTGTAAAATAACGTAAAAATCATTATACACATACACAACACATCTTACGTAGCAACGAATACTTATAAATAATAACAACGTACGTACCGCATGCCTTGTTCAGAAACTTGATTTCGTCTACGATGTCCGGAATAGACACGAGGTCAGCATCACCTGTAGCATTAGATACCTGTTTTATCCACCACAATAAATCCATAAATTCGTTTTAAATAAAAACATTCTTAACAATATGTAATAATAATAATAATAATAATAATAATAATAACAAAACACTTACTGTTACGATAGACAGCCATCTCCTCTTTGAAATATTCTTCAAAATAAAATATAAATCTTTAGCCACGAGTTAAAACGAGAATTGACGATCCAACTAAAAATTCACAGCGCTCTGTTACACAACCGAGATCTTAGAGACTTCTGCGTATCTGTCCCCTACTTTTAAACATAGCACATACCTGTTGTAGGGGGTTGTTGTAACCCCACCAACACACCCCATAGACACTCATTATCATAAACAAAGCTGATAGGGACACAACACGATCCCCCTGGTCATAAAAAAACAAAACAAAAAAACCTCTCGGTCAGGAAGAAAAAAAAGACCATAAATTATCCACAGCTACAGAGTCATAGAACTCTACTTCTACATCCATGATTGACATTTTGACAGAAAGTTCTGGCCATGTTGAAAACCTGTATGTGGGCGTGTTGAGAGAGAGAGAGAGAGAGAGGGAGAGACGTATCTGAATACACGTATGTGTGGGCGGGGTTTAGCGAGTGAGAGCTTGGCTTCGTTTTCACTTCAGACTGCTTTTATACATCGAATGGAAGACATCTCTGGGAAAAACTCATCTCCTAGTTTAAACATTATAGAGATTCTTTTAGACGGCACTTTAACATTTTTACCCCATAAGGATCTTTGTTTAGAAGTCATGTAATGCGCGTTTTTCTTTTTAAACTGCTCTTTTCACCATTTTTACAGACTAAAGCTTTTATGTGTTTTTTGGATACCTAGTAATGTGGATTCTTCTTAAACAACTCTTTTAATCATTTTACATCCTAAAGGTTTGTGGTTAGAATGTATGTGTGTGTAATACAAATGACTCTTTTAAACAGATTCTTTTTTAAACTTTGCTTTACCACCTAAACTTTTTATTCAAAGGTGAACTGGGATCCTTAAAAACGTAATCAACATTTGTTTTCATCATTTTCACAAAATAAATATTGTACTCCTATATCTACACATTCAAACATCATGCTTTTCTAACATTGTGTTTACACAAACGAAATAACGCCACACAGTAACACAAACATATCCCCATATTAAAAACTTTTTTTTTTTTCTTTTCAGACGTATTTCACCCCACCAAAAACCAAACTCATTAACATAAACCCCCCTTTTGTTGGGAGGGGGACTATTCCCCCACATAACCCCTCTCCCCCAATGTCCAGACATAAAGGAGCCAGATTGATCAGCTGATACAACCGATAAGGGTTACCCCCTCACCACCCCTCCGACGACCTGTCAGTCAGGGAAGGACAGGGTGTCATAAATTAGCAACAC
>JAOVYT010105448.1:0-13070 GCA_025674515.1 Trogloglanis pattersoni | reverse complement strand
AACATGTGTCCAATAGTGACTATAAGGAGGACTAAGAAGTTTAGCCTCCAACACGTTGAAAACAAAAATGAATAGGTAGGACGACTATTTCATTAACGGCAAAATCGCGTTTTGGTAAAGATACCGAGACCACTGACAAGTCAAATTTAAACTTTTTGTCAGGCAATAAAGCCTGGCAATTACAATTGATGTTGGCTCCTTTCAGTGTGACATTAATGACAGTGTGTAGAGAGTCTCCCATTGCTTTAACAGCTATTGTAGCAACCTTATTCAATATCGAATTGTTACGAAAAACAGAGCTTTTAGAAGCAAAAAAACAACTAAGTTTTTTTAAACTTTTAGAACATAGAATGTTTAAACAAAAGGTTGCGCATGGTATGCCATGTGATAAAGAGGCGTTAATTGATTGGTATAATCGAGCCTCTGAACGAGAATCTTGCTTTCAAACATTATCGTTTGATGTTGGTCCATTAGATTATCTGTGGGGGTCAGCACACATCAGTACATGGCATGATGCGATCCAACAAAGTTTCAATGCTGGCCATATTCAAAATAAAAATGGACATCTTCATGTTATTTTAGGTAAACAAGTTCTTTTGGAATTTAAAGAGGGCCAATATAAATGGTATGGTTTAGAGAGAGATTATCCGTATTATATGCAATTTTTGTGTGCAGAACATTTTTCTAGAGAGTTTCAGAAATTACCTTTTTATGAAATTATGCCGAAGCGAGATATTGCCACTTATTTACAACAGATATCACAACTAACATCCGAACATAACCTATCTAGTGAGGATTGGTATGAAAGTATGCTGGAAAAAAATGGACAGTATGGAATTCACAATTTAGAAGAAATTGAAATTTATTAAACCGCCTTGATGGCGGTTTTATTTTTTCAAAGCAATGAGAGTATGACTAAACAAGGCTCCTTGGACACCAGGAATATTTGCGTTAAGCGTTACACTTTGGCTTTCATGTGTCATACTTCCAGAAGATGTTTGTATTTTTGTTATTTTGGGTGATTTCGCCCACAGCACAGAAGCCGGCCCCAAATATGATTGCATAAACACACTTTGTTCTTTTTTACCAAAATGACATTGGAACATTGCATCAGGCATTGCGGATGGATACGTCCATGAGGTCGTGGTGTAATAACTCAATGGCAATGATGGGTTAAACCGTTCAAAAGAAGGAATACGCTGTACAGTCGCTGAATCTATTCCAACACATTGAAGACCAAAACCATCCTGTCGAATGGTTTGACATGCCGATTCTGTATTGGACGGAATTCTAAAAGAACCAGCTTTTAAAAACGAAACGGTAGGTATGTTAGAATCGCCAGGTTGTTTGCATGTATGCGCAATCAATGCGGCAGAAATGCGCGCAAATTGTTGAAAAGAAACGTCATAAGGCTTCATGGACGTTTCTAAAGTATCCATAGCGCGCATCCAATCGACAGGTTGCGCCATGGCGGGCGACATCGCGCCCATAAGTAATAAAAAAATTTTCATACGTCAATATAACCTTTTTTTCATATAGATGCTAGACATAAAGAGAACATTCATCGGGTGATGTTTCTTGTTGTTTCTGATTCATATAACGATATTGTTTGAATGCTCTAGAAGCTATCAAAGGAGAAAGTATCTTCGTGCTATGATATTGATGATGCAATTCCGAGATAAAAATCATTTTTTCGGGTTCAATCGAATTCAATCGTTCAATGAGTGTATCATGTTGACGTTCCACGCAATAATGCATCCATTGATATTGTTGACGCTCGGTTTGATGATTCCACCAAAGATGAAATGTTGCATCATCGAGATCCCGTATATAATGTAACATCGAAAGATTATTTTTATTTTTAATATGGGCATATGTAAACGATTTTGTGAAGAGTGTTTGAAACTCCGAGGCCTTCATGTTATGGAATAAGGATACAAAATTGACTTCTTTCGTGCATTCAAACGAGCCACATTCTTTCCACATCGAAGATCGGAGAATCGTCAATGCATCATCAAAAACACAATGTACTTCTTTCAATAAATAGCGATAATTGGGATATTCATCATATATTTCTTCATGTTTCAATAACTCAGGCGAATAGGATAAACAATAATCTATCAATGCGAGGCGTGATTGTTCATCAAAGTTATGTCGTAAAACATTATAAAAAGCATGGATAGATGACTTTTTTTGAAGACGGCGTAGATATTGAGCTTTTAATTCATCAATTAAAGCTGGTGGGTTTTGAAATATCGTATACTGACGATATAAGTTCTCAAAAAGAGTGTGCCACTTATCAAAAGTATACAGACGGTCCAAATGCCACAGTCCCCATCCCCATTGTTTGGGATCTTGTGAAATCAACGCAGCCACTGCAGGATGCTCTTTTAACGATGCGTTCCATCGATATTCTATGTATTGATATTGCTCTGATTGAATAAATTCCAATGCTGCATCAAAGAATACTTTATTATGAAACTGATAAATTTGTGTTCCTTTATTATGCGTTAACATAAAACGATGTGTTGCATGCTCAATGCTAAAATAAACTTTTTCATTTTTTGCAGGAGTTGGCCCGTCAATATCGGCTAAGAGAGAAAATAAAAATTGCATAGAGTATGATATCATATTTTATGAGTATTCAGATTTATAAAGATATAGAAAAAGCTAGTTGTGTCTATCAAACAGAAGAAATGAAACAAACATGGCGTGATATTCTATGGAATGATGAAAATTATGTAAAACATGGAACTTTACATTGTTCTCTTTATCTTTATGCGCCATTGCCACAGAATTATTGGAATCAATTAGCACAATATCCTTGGTTATTCTTACCAACATTAGAGTATGTAACACGTTTTTCACAATGGTTTCATGATTTTATGAATGATTTTCAACGCGGAGGAGTTGGATTATGGTCGATGCTTACAGAAAAAGACTGGAATGCACTTTTAGCCTTATCTGCAGATCATGACGATGTAAGAAAAATTGTAGTGAATAGTTTAATAGAATATAATCATCCGTTATTATTTGATATGCGTATCCTGCAATGTTTCACACCTGAAAATATATTTGAACCTGGATATTTTAGAAAAATTGTTACATCTGACTTATCATTGAGCTCCGAATTTCAAAAACATTTTCATACCTTAGTGCCTTTTTATAGAGAGCAAACATTGCTCTCGTCTCAAAAAAATTATGTGACCTTAATCTATCTACATTTTTTAGAACGACAACAATCCATCTATCGTTGTTCAGACGATGATATGATAAATGCTTTGTTGCCTCTTGTTTTGAGTTCCAAACAATTACCTAATCAACACCAGCACACAAAAATTCAGGACTTGTTAACATGGAGGCCTCAGATAGTTCCAATGTTAAATACGAAGGTAGAAGAAGCAGAAGCGGCTTATAAAAACATTCAATTATTAGATCCATATATAACAATTGAAGATTTTTTTAAAACCTATCAATATTATCATCCCACGGATGAAACATCTATTATGTTGTAATATGTGTTATCATGAAGGATGAACACACAGGATATATGGACACATGATACGATTGTCTTATTGGATAGTTTGGACCAAATAGCGTTATTAAAAACTATTTCTAGTCATCCAGAAGATTATCCTAAAAGTATTACTTCTATTTTAAATGCTCAATCATACTATAGTGTTTTACTCATTCAAGGCATTTGGGAAGTGTTAAAATTTGTGACAGTAGACAGTGATGCACTTTCCTATATCAAACAAAATGTATTGTGGGAACGTCATGATATCTGGTCTGCTCAAAAGAATAACGATGATTTGTTACTCTATGCAGAACGATATGTTCTGCATATTCCAGAAAATGATATACCTTTGCTGATAAAAGGAGTTCAAAAATGTTGGTTGGAACAACCGCTTATGTCTTGGGATGTCAAAAACCAAGAATCACGTGATATGTTCATTATTATTGTAAATGCATTGAAAAAAATATATAAAACCATTGTTTTTGCCTTAGAATTTCAACTTGATTTATATAAAGCCATTGCGTGCCTTTTAGAAGATACCATCATGTTAATGGAAGAAAAATTATTTAACGTCCAAGAAAATTCTATTCGTAATGAGCTTATTCTCAAAAGAAGCTCAGAATTAAAAGGATCTTATTCTTTACTTTATTCTGTGTATTTAGAACATTTTTTACATGGAACGTTAGATTTATGGAGTGATATACCGCAACCCGAGGAAATAGAATTAACATTATGAACCCTATACCCAGTACCGATATTCGTTATCATGACATTGATATTTTACCAACGAAAGCTGAAAGAGGAAAAATACTTCGTTATCTTGCCATGCATCCTCATATTTATTATGCGGCCATTGAAGATATTGTGTCCTACTATGATACAAACGGAGAAGCATTATTTCTGATGTTACTCCACAATGTACATACAGGAAAAATTAAACCTACACCTATTATCAAAGATATTTTAAAAAAAACGGAGCCCTCTCAATACAGTGTCTGGTGTTCTTTTACAAATGATGAAGAAACGTTAGATGATGATTTCGAAACGGCAAAAATACATTATGTGCATGATTTAACCGAAGATAAAGAGATTCTATTGAATACTTTGAATAATGCGATTCAATTACGAACGGATGAATTATACTGGAATCAAGCACTCGCACAGAGTTTATCACATATCGCTTCCGAAATTAAAAGATTAAATACCATGAAAGACCCAGAATGGAAGCTTATTGAATGTCTTTGTAAAGATATATCCTATTTAAGTATATTAGACTCTTTGGTTAATATTTCTTCTGAAATAACCGAATTATCCGATAGTTCCGCCATTCCAGAATGCTACCGTGTCATGTATCCTTTATTTTTAGAAAACCTTTTTTGTGATAGAGGATCTTTATATAACATTCTTCAAAAGACCCCAAATGGTTTAGACGAGATAGCGTTGCATATATGACTCGTTATGACTTTTTAATTGTTAAAGAACCCGAAGTACTTAATGGAGTCTCTTTGACGCAACGAATAAGATGAGCTCCTCGAATGGATAGACTTTTTATTCGAGTTTTGTCATCTGAGAACCATGTTGAATAATGTTCAACCTCAACGTCGATGGTTTGACCTATTGCTAATTTTATGAGAGAAAATGTTTCAGGAGAGATTTCACATTCTTCATTCCCATAAGAATAATTATGCGTTTCAAAACCATCGTTAGTTCCTGAAATAAAAAAAGTATATGTATTTTCATGGCGATGTTTAAAACCATTGTTTTTATATTCTGTTTTTTCGATATCCAATAAAACCCTTTTATCGTTGGTTACCTTATCAACTGAAACCGTATATTTTTCGATTAAAAGGTATAATGAACCGATAATAAAAAAAGCAAATATTATTCCTAAAAATATATTTTTCATAATATATATATAACATATTGCCGATATGTTACAATAATTTATGATTAATTATTATTTACAAGCATGCGTCCAAGAAAAGAAAACGAATATTTTAATGGATTATCTTGAATTTTTATGTGAAAGATCTTCCGAAGAAATTCTGCCTGAAGTATTAAAAAAATTTATTGAATATACCGCGACCCTATCTACGGAATTGTCTGAACAATATGAGCAAAAATTAAGTTTTTATCTGGGACATGATTTGGTGCAATATGTTCCTGTTCATACCTCGACGATTCCATATATTATGAATGAATGTTATGAGCGAGGAATGATAGACTATATGATTCTTCATTATAAAACCTTAAATTTATCGTATTCTGACGCATTGCAATATACCATTAATCTGTTAACAGAAAAAGCGAATCTTCCTTCTACAATTCATCAGAGCCACGTATTACATGAAAATAGTCAATCATTTGTTCGTCTCACCTCTGATGCAGCATCCGTCAAAATATTATATAAAATGCTCGAATCTGACGTGCTTCCCATGGAACATACTCCATTAGCGTTACATATGTTAAAACAGAAAAAATTAAGAGATATCGATAAATATTATTTGTCCTATGTTTGTATGCAAAATCCACGTCCATATCTCGTATATGCCTATAATAATAAAATATCATTAGCATGGCTTCCTTGTGAAGTCCGAGAACACCTCCAAGAAAAAGAATATGATATGTATCGTGTGATGTTTGATCCGATGAATACTATGGGTATTCATAACAATTATTTTGATTTAGAAAAAGAAATAGCTATACATTGTATTTTATTGCTTGAGGATCGTCCATACAAAGTTTGGAATGATTTAATGCAGAACAATACACCTACCATACAAGCGCTATTAGCACCCTATTGTGAGCGTTATTTTGACAAAGAGGATGCTACCACATTAGCTTTGGAATTTTACAGTGAATATCTCGGTATACCATCGTTAAAAGAACAATTATCAACATATATTGATGGACAAAAAGAAATGCTATCAACACTCGATATACAATTTTCTATGCATACCTGTGTTCAAGAATTCCTCAATATTCACCGAGGTCGTAGCCATGATGAAATAGATATTCATTTGTAACAATTGACGGGAGGTGAAAGAAAGGTGTCAATATTCGCCGTTTTCCAGATAGTAATACTCGTCAAGCAATTAAAGCTGAAAGTTTAATGCATAATGATGTATATAAATCATTTTTATTGGCGGCATATCATGATGAAATCGGTGCATCAGATATCAAAGTGTCAGATTTAAAATCGTCCATGTTATATGAAATTTTTTTAGAGTGGAAAAGTAGAAATACATTTAGAAATCATACCGTGTCTATCACATCGTTCGGGCGTGCTATGAATGAAGCGAATTTCGAAAAAAGAAAATCCATGGGCTATATCGTTTATAATATCACCCAAGAAGAATTAAAAAAATATCTACAATCAATTGGTGTTATTTGAAAAATGACCTTCGGGTCATTTTATGTATTAATATTCCCCTAAACTATCCCTAAACTATCCCTAATGGCTTAATTTCAAATGTTGTCAAGTTTTCAATTTAACATAGCCATGTTAAATTTAATAAAAATAACGCAATAAACTATCCCTAGTCAACAATGACAAAACGTTAACATTCATGTTAAAAAATTAAATTAACATTAGAAAAAAGGTGTGAAAATAATGTCAATTTAAAATCAATAATGTAAAATTTATGAAAAACTATTGACAATAGTATGTTTTGTTACTTATCTAGGGAGGGTTTGTAAAACTATCCCTAGAAATTGTTGTGTATGAGCCTATGCTTTGAAAACCCTCCCTAAAACCCTCCCTAGAAAATTACTATGTGTGGTGCAAGTTTTTAAGGGGGTTAAAATTTTTTTAGGGAGGGTTTTGATGTTTTTTTAAAAAGCTATGAAAAAAATAAATATAGAAATAATTTTATAAAAACCCTCCCTACCCTCCCTAAACATATTAATTTAAAAATGTCAACGAATACATTAAGGATTTTTTTGATATGGTATTATTTCTGAGTGTGCGCGCACACTCGGAAGCGGGTTTTTTCAAAAATTATACCGCCCGTAGGCGGCATAATTTATTGTTTATCAGGTAGGAATAAATCATTGGCATGCGCGATAGGATACAGCTTGGGATTTTTATCTAACATTGCCAAGGATGTTGTTGTTTTAAGAAAGTTTTGTCTGTCGGTTATTGTCCATTTTGATTGTTGGACGCCATTTCTGTCGATGTCTGCAGAATGTACAACATATAATGGTTTATTATCTTGATAAAAAGTGTAAATCGTCAAAGCATATTTTTGAGAAACACTATTTGGTAGCCGAATTTCTTTCTGAGCAAAAACAGTATTCGGAGATAAATGCTGTTTTTGAATAATAGTTTCTGGTTTTATTGTATAAAAAATATCCATCGCACGTGCTACATTTTGAATTTTTTGTGCTTCATGTATTTTGTTAAATTCATCGGTTAAAAGCGTACTGTAATAGTACATAAAACTCATGAATATGAAGAAAATTCCGAAAAAAATATCTAGGCGATACGTTTTTATCCATGGTAAAATAGAGTGTTTATTCTGTTTTGTGTTGAGCATGTTATCCCTTTCAAAATTTACTATATCAAAGAATAATAACAACATGAGCTCATTATACAAAAATATCAGGGTCTTCCGAAATGGCATTGGATTGTTTTGTACCGAAGCCCTCTAACGAACCCAAAAGGTTGATGTGATCCATGATGCGTTGTTCTAAGTCTTCTTTTTCAAGTGTAGAGCCTCGCAACGCTTTATGCACCTCGTTAAATGGCAATTGTGTCAATTCTGCAATATCCAATAAGCATTTACCTGCGATAATTTCGTGTTCTTCTTCTGACGTAAATGTTTTTTCCATATTATATAGGGTATAACACCACTGTTTTTGAGTGTTATACGATACATTTTTGAGAAAAAATTCATAAGCGGGAAGGGCTTCTCCTGTTAAATTATTTTTAATTCCTATGATATTATTTGCCGTCCAGGCAAGTGTTTCAGGAATAGCAATATTATCGGGTAAATGAGCAAATAAGGATTCTTTTTTAGGTTCATTTTTTTTATTATTGGGATAATCATGTAGATAAATATATCCATTTTCCAGGCGATTAATCTCTTTAATAAGTTCATTCAGTGGTAATTTTTGAACATTAATACGTGCCATAGAATGCGAGCAAGACATCGTCATAAGTGAAATAATAGCAGGAATGGTTGGACTACTGAGATCGTATTTACCCATCGCGTAGCTTAAAGCAGCCATTCCCAAAGAAAGTGCCATGGCACCTAATGCGGTAACCGTAAGTGCATTTTCTTTAGAATCTGCGCGACTATTAAAATAATTGGATTCGTGTTCTATTTTGGAACTATGTTTTTCATAAAGGATAAAAGCACCTAAGGAGGTTAATCCCAAGACAGAAAGTAAAGTATGGTTCGCCAACCACCATTCTTGGTGGTCATAAATCCACGTACCAGTTAAGTTATGGGCCATATTTGCAATATTAATCGCAGAGGTCACTGCAACCATACGACGTACACGAGCGTGTAAACAATTGTTAAACGTTGAGCCTTTGATGTCCGTAAAATTCATAAGATATGATACCATACATTATGATAAAAAAATATTTAAAAGGTAATGCATTCTGGAACGTTTGTTTTGAAGAGGATGGCTTTGTGGCAGTTTTGCATGATATTCCTTTTCATGGCGATGAGCGACGTATTTTAGAATATTTAAGTGATTATATTCTCACAGCAGATATGCATGATGAAATTGTTCGTATCACCAAAGAGATTCATCCCTTCTACAAGCATGTAGAACATACGTATTGGATGTATGAATTTTTGTACCGATTACAGACCGAAGTGACTGACGTTGATATGAATCAAAGAATAGATATAACCATGAAAAATGGTATTCTCTATCTTAATTCAGGTGATTATGAAGTATGTGTTTATAACAATCAAACCATCATTTATAATACATCCGTGATGTATCAAGATAATTATAATTGTGCGATATTTTTAGTATGGCATCCATTGATTCAAGCATTAAAGGACAATTATGACAATATCAAATCTCTATTTGATATCTATTCCTCATTAAGTTATAACGAAATCCCTATGATATTGGAATCCTTCAAGCAAGTTGATTGCCTTAATCATGAGGAAATGCCTATTTTTATATCATAAAAGCTCCTCCCGGAGCTTTTATGTTACTTAAACAGATGCGTCATATTCACTCGAATACCATGGGTATCAAGCCACCATTGAGATGTTTTATCGTGAAAAGAGGAACGGTGGCATACAGAATGGTACCATTCATATTTTCGCCGTATATTTTCATATACCGTATGAAAATATGGATGCTCATAATATCCACCGGAATAAACCAATTCAACTAAGAGTTTTCTCAAAATATATCCATGTTTATTAGGCGATGGTACAATACCAGATTGTATTAATGTGTGAATGGTATCGATTAAAATATCGTTTTTACTTAAAATAGGTAACAAACCTTTAATGTTGAGCAAACGTTCCCCGCCAAAGCCAACATCGATGCATGTACCTAAGGTATTCACGATATTACCAATTTCAATATCATTTTTATAAAATTCTGTACAGTAACCACCAATAGAACCATCACTCCATTGGCATTCAAGATCTTCTCGTATTTCTACAGAATAGGATGAATACAAAGAAGACCATTCCGAGATTTTATCTGGGTGAATGGTAACATAATCTGGTAAACATTCAATAGATTCTAGAAAGCCCATGAAATAATCAATGGTTTGTAACACACTCCATTCTCGAAAACTAAAAAAACCTAACATGTTAAAAACAAGATAATGGGTTCCGTCTCCGATTTCATGTAAATCATTGAGTCGTAAACAAGTTTGAATGTTACTGATGGTATCGTGATAATGTTCATTTGAAAATTGAGATTTAAAATGATGCATACCCGAAGTAGTAAACAAGGTGGTATTATCAGGCGATAATACGGAAGAGTTGATGTGAAAAGGGATATTGTTTTTTTCACAAAAGGAACCATACATATGGTTTAGTAATTCATTGCGTTTAGCGGTGACATAGCTTCCTCCATAAGAATACATTTATTCTGCCATAAAATAGTATACATGTCAATAGTGTTTTGTGATATTATATTGTATGAATGATAATGCACTTACACTTTTTTTTGAAAATTGCTGTAACGATGAAATTGATTTTGATGACATTGATATACAATCCTTAGATGATGATCATATTGAACGCGGTATTGAACGTGCAGCTGAATATAATCATATTGATGTTATCCGTTGGATTTTAGAGGAGACACAAGATCGAAACCTCTTTTTAAATTGCGCCATTAGTGAGGCCATCCGACATAATAATTTCCCCTTAGTTCAACTGTTATGTGAAGCCAAGCAATCTCAAAAATATTTTACATGCGATTATGATGATGCCACCTTTTTATTTAATGCGTGTTTCGTAGATAATCCTGATATGGTTCGTTACTTTTTATTAAAGCATGGCGTGAATAATTGGAATTTAGAAAGTCGTATAAAATCCATGTTAGATGTAATCTATGAAGCAGATGCTCCCGCTGTACTGGCATATTTATTAACTGAACCGTTAATACAACCGTATTTAACATACGATAAAGGTGCCAGTCTCAAAATTGCGTTAGAAGCCAAAGCATATGACTATGCTCAACAATTATTAAAATCTGAATGTTATCCTCATTATAATGTTCATAATCATGTTTTTATTCAGGCAATTAAACAAAAAGATCATGACCTTATGCATTTTTTATTAAATATCAAAAATCATGGACGGTTAACTTTATCACCATCCGATTTTCTTTTCAGTGATTTAAATGAGATTCCTGAGATCAAAACCAATCTCATGTTATTGTGGAAGCAAGAAGATTATTTATCATATATTGAGATACTACCAGAATTTACTCAATGGTGCCATGCATGTGGACATGAAACAATCTTGCATAGGGTACTACACGCGGAGTGCGGTACTTCTTGTGGTTCAGAAATATCATTACATCTATAAATAAAGCGCCGTGAGGCGCTTTATGCTGAAAAAGAAGTGCTGTTATTGTCATTATACATCTGGACATTTTTCTTGAAAACCAGATGTTTAGCTGTAACAGCAATAGCAGCCATCAATGCCACAAAACCCATATTATATAAGACAGCGTCCATTGTGTTATTTTGTGTAAAAAAGGTGAGCACACCAGAAATAGATGCCATGACAGGCGCTTGGTATTTGCTATCTTCTGTAATCGAGTCATACATACCCTTCATAACATCATCGTCATACAACTCGGCCTGTGTTGAGGTGGCTCTTGCCAACATAGATCCACCAAAAATAGTTAATATAATAATGTCTTCGACATTTGCATATTCGTTTAATGATGGAATAGCATTGGTTGTCAGGCGTGCAACAACAGATGCAATAACAACGGACGCAATGCTGTACATTGTTACAAACTCGACGTTATTAATATTGGTATCGTTTTTCATATCTATCCTTTTTTAAGTATAGCATAGTTGATAATATTTTTCACAATGGATATGCTATCACTATGAATCTATCTATATCTTCATCAGCCTTAATGGCATATCAACAACGATTGGATGTGTATGCCCATAATACGGCGAACCTTCAAACAGAGAATTTTCGTCCGCAAGAGTCCAGATTCCAAGAGAATAATCCAGGTGTCAGCGCCCAAATTACACAAAGCCTATCCACAGAAAATGTGATAGAAAATAATCTCGTGGGTTCAATAGCAACCCAATCTGTTTATACTGCCAATCTGTCTATGTTGAAAGTTCAAGACAGCCTATTAGGAACATTGTTAGATATAAAAGCATAGTTTTCAACCGTTATTGACATATCAACACTTTTCTGGCATAGTGGTTACATATGAAATCACTGCCTCTTGCTATCCTCCTTCTGTGCGCCTCAACCAGCTACGCATCGTCATGGTTACCGCATAATATAACGTTAGAGCAATTCAAAGAAACCGATATCTACGTAACAGGTAAAAGCATTCATGGTTCTTCCCATCGTGATAACCTGAACGAAGAAAATTGGGGTCTGGGTTTGGGTGCCTCCACCGGTTACCAAAATGATCACAATCAAAAAGTGTATGCACTTTATTTTCGAGATAGTTTTAAAGAACCTCAAACGATGGTAGGTTACGCGAATATGAAAAACGTCTATGGCAATAGAACTGTTTCTGTGGGTTATGCTGCGGGTTTGATGCACAAACCATCCCAATTATCCATGATTGTTCCTTATGTTATGCCGTTGGTTCAGCTTGAATATCATAAAACTTCTTTGATGATCACAGGATTGCCTAAATTGCCGAAAGTGCAAGACCGACAATTAGGCGATATCCTGTTTTTCTTTGTGCAACGAAGTTTTTAAGATTTGGTGGCACATTTTTTGATGAAAAATTGCAATTTTTGAACGTCAAAATTACAATTAATGGTTCTAAATTTACCATCTAAAATGTGATGTATCATATCATCAGGTAATGCTGGTCGCCTTCCATGGTGATGGTCATA
>JAOVYT010104715.1:0-16823 GCA_025674515.1 Trogloglanis pattersoni | reverse complement strand
GTGTCGCGGTAATAATAAACGTTTATTATTACCGCGACACTGTGAACAACACACACCCATTAAAGTATGTGCTATGCTAACCAGTATGTGATAATGCTAATGTGTATGTGATATGTGATTAATCGAATCAATCTTGATGTGTATGTGTTATGGTTTATACTAGGTATGTGAAACTGATGGAGGGTTGAGCTATGCCAGTGATGAAAATTGACCTGCACAAGATACGGCAGCAGTTGGTATCTGATGTGCAGCGTATTGAGAAGTCTGATTGGCCGCAGGCCAAGAAAACCACCGCATTCAAGCAGGCGGCAACCAAGGTGCTGAATGCCCTTTACCTTGATAAGCGCCGGTACGGCGGCAAGAAGGTCGAGAACCGCATCAGCCTGGCTACCTTCTCCAGCTATCTGACCAGGCTGCGCAAGAGCCTGGAGGAGCTGAACCTCCATCACCACTTGCTTGAGCGAGAGGTGCAACGGCTGCAAAAGCGGTACCCTCTCCATGCCCCCCTGTTTGAGCCGATGTTGGTTGAGGGGGCTACGGTGGCAGACTTGCGCAAGGCGAAGGGTGCCATCAAGGAGGCGCTGAAAGATGAGGCGGCGCTGGCCAAGGGGTTCTCTGCCGTCAATTTTTCGGGTGCCTACAAGTCGGCCCTGATTATGCTGGCAAAGGCTCACCCGGCATGGGCTGGCAAGTTGCAGGCCATCAACGAGAACGGCAGGCCAAATCTGGAGCTGGTGGCCGAGCTGCGGGCGAGCTTTGATGAGGTTGAGGCGGCGCTGAACGATGTGATCGGCATCAAGATTGACCATGAGGTTGTGGTGAATCTCAAGCTGCCGCCTGGCATGAAAGAGCAGTTCCTGGAGGCGGCAGATAAGCGCCTGGACACCAAGCAAAACAACAACACCCTGATCGATTACCCGACCTATATGCACAAGCTGGGGCTGCTGCTCACTCAGCCATGGGCCACCTACAAGGAACATACAGCATGGGATTTCGAGCTGACGGTTTTTGCGCTGTGTGGTGCTACCGGGCGGCGGCCCATCGAAATTATCTCCCTGGGGGAGTTTGAACGGATCGATGAGTACCGGCTGAGGTTCAAGGGCCAGGCCAAGAAGCGGGACGATGAACGGGATGATGGCTACATGATTTACAGCCTGTTCCCTGCCGATCTGGTGATCAAGGCGTTCAACGGGCTCAGGATCCTGGATAGAACGAAGGAGCTGAACGCGCTGACCCCGCCCGGCGATATGCGCAGCCAGGAGAAGATGATCAACGACCGGGTGGCCAACGGGCTGAACAAGCTGGCCAAGCGGGTGTTCTATGGGGTGGGCAAGGCCCAGCGGCTATATGACACCCGAGCCATCTACGCCAGGATCTGCCGGGAACGGTGGTTTGACCATGATCCGCGCTGGGCCAAGGTCAATGAGGATGCTTTTTACAGCCAGCTGCTGGGCCATGACGATCCGAAGGCCCAGCTGCAATACAAACACATCAAGTTGCAGCGCTTTCACCACAACCGGCCACCGATTGAGGCCATGGAGAGTCGCTATGAGCAGCTGTGCAAGCTCGATGATGCTGTGAAGGGTATCAGTCGGGGTGATGCTGCGGCGGTGCTCCATGAGTGGGTGAAAGAGCAGGTGCTGGCGGATCCTTCGGTGGTCATCAACCAGACGGTGATCATCCGTGAGAGGAAGTGCTATGCCCCGATGGTTAAGCGGTACCTGGAGATCACCGGTCAGGCCCTGATGATAAAAGAGGGTACCTATGGGATCGACCTGTCATTCCTGGATGAACCGGTGGCCGTTGCGGAGGTGATGGATATCCTGGATATGGGGCCGGAACAGCTGGCAGAGCGGCAAGCCAAGCGGGATGCTGAACTGGAGGAGCAGGAGGACGAGCAGGAGCCTGATCCCGAGGGGGATGAGGCAGAACAGGAGCTGGAGCCAGAGCCCGATGGGGGTGAGCCAGAACCGGAGCCGGAGCCAGAACAGGCACCAGATCAGGGCCAGTACCACCAGCCGAAATTCAGGTGCAAGGGGCAGGCTGGCAGCTGGCTGGTGACGCTCTGCATCGGCTCGCTGCGGATCCGGTTTAATTCCGATGCCGATGGGCTGCACGAGGCTTGCCAGGATGCTTGGGGCCAGTGGCTGGCCAGCTGGAGCAAGGTGGCGATATCGGCGCGGCGGGTCGATGGTTGGTGGTCTGTTTCTGCCACCCTGCCGGATGGTACCGTGCTGGCCAATGAGGTGATGGGCAGCAAGGCGGATGCTATCGCCCCGGTTAAGGCGGATGTGGCCAGGGCGTTCGCTCACTATGAATCGCTGGAGGGGTAAGCATGGCTTCCGAATGGTGGACGGATGGATGGGGGATTACTCCAGCCCCAGCAGGAAAGGGGCGGTGGTTGGTCTGCTTTGGAGACCAGGACATGGCTGTTACATCCGGGTGGTACCGCAATCGCCGGAGAGCCAAGAAGGAGATCACCCATTACATCGAGCGCGGGGCAGCAAGAGGCCCATTTCATGGGGTGTATGGTTATTTCGATAAGGCCACAGGCCGTTTTTTTAATCGTGGGGCATGAATGGAAAACAAAGAGCGCAAAGCCATCACCATGGCTGACGAAATCAAGGTAGGGCCAACATTGGCGGTCATTCTTGGCGCCTATTTCGTGATATCCGGTGATATATCGTGGCACCTGCTGTTAGTGGCGCTGTTGTGGAGCCTGGATGGGGCGATCATCATCAACTGGCGAAAGCTGCTTAGGCGCCGCAGCTAGGGGGTTATATGACCATCCGATTTGAATACCGGTCTGGCATCCTGGAGGGGGCCAACCCGGACACCGGGATCGAGTATTGTTGGTTTCGGGGTGACCGGCATATCACCGTATCGCGGGACGGCCAGGGAACGGGGGAAATCAGCGTCCCGCCAGGTGCAACCGTCACAGAGGTCAAACGGCTGATCCGTCAGCAAGGTCATTAGCGGGGCATTTTGCCCCGCTTTTTATTTTGCGCCACTGCCGGTACATATCCCGAGCAATAGCCGGGTGATCCCTGCATCCAGCCATGTTGTTTATGACCATAGAGCGCATCACCTTGTATTGTGTCGCACCACTAAGGAACAACGGATCCCGCAGCCATCGGCGCCACTCCCAGCGGCGCCACAGTAACCACCGAATCACAGCCACATCACACCCCACGGCCAAACAGCTCGCCATGGTTGTCACGGCAGCGCTGAACGTAGTCCGTCACCCAGGCCACAGAGATAGCGCCGGTCAGCAGATCCTGGCAATCAGCCGGAGACAGCAGCGACAGCACATCAGACAGGCGGCAACACACCCGATCCGCAACCCCTTTCAGAATGGTCATCAGCTCATCAGAAATAGATCCTGTTGGTGATCCAGCAGGATCCACGACTTGATCCTTGCTTATAAGATCATTCGGCAGATCGTGGATCCTACCGTCGGCCCCGATCCCGTTCGACCGCAGACCCAGCCTGATCATATCCGCCAACGGATAGGAATGGGGGGGCTGGCTGGCCACGCTGACGGCATTCTTGGCTGCGAGCCATGCAGCATGGCCGGTAGTCGCATAGGCGCCCCCCTTGCGAAGTGGGAGGCGAATAATAGCGGCTTCCTCTGCCCGAATGGTCTGCATGGTCAGGGTTGATTTACCGACCCCCATCAGCAGGCGTACCGGTGGCTTGTTGGTTGGTGGGATGACGGTCATGATCACCTCTACCACCTTGTTAATGTATTTAGTCGGCTTGGCCAGGCTGACGGCGCTCGGTGATGTTCTCCATACCGAGTTGCCAGGTGTCGCATAGAGGCCATCCATGAACGAAGGGAGGCGGCTCTGGGCGGCGTTCTCAGCGCTGATGGTCTGCATGGTAAGGGTCAGCTTGCCGACACCCATCAGCAGGCGTACAGGGCGCGGAGAGGTCGCACCGTGGAATTCCTCAAATGAGGAGTAACCCCATTCGTTGCGGCCCTGGTAGATATCCATCATCAGCTGCCAGCTGGCAGGGGTGATCCTCCAGACTGTAGCCCCGCCTAATCTACGTTTTTCCCTGGTCTTTTCCGTTTCAAGATTGAGGTTGTCACAAACAGCTTTGAACAGCCAAGACCCCTGTTTACGATTTTCCAAATGGGGGGCCCATCCGGCATATTGGTTTAAGAAATGGCGGGTGTCTGAACCATCGTCCATCAACATATCCAGCCCGGCCTGGAGCGATTCTTGAGTGGCCATGCCAGTACCATCATGGGTATTGATGCCGCAGGCGGAAAAATAGCTCTGGAGCAGTTCCCTGGAGCGGTCTATATAGCTTCTCGTTGATATCGGTACACCTTGCTGGATCTCACCGAGATCCAACATGGCGGCACGTTCAGGGGCCATCTGCAACAGCTCGAAATTTTTGCAATGACGAAGGCCACCGGTTTTTAACCAGCGGATCGACTCCTCGTTAACCTCTGACTGCAAGCAGCGCTCTATAGACCAGCGTTCAAGGGCCGCTTTTTCTTCCATGCTAATATGGGGCTTCTTATTCAGTTCCTTGCGCAGATCATCGCTGGGGGTTTGCTGCTTCATGATCAGCTCTGCATCCTGTTCAGCCAATCTCTTTCCAGCATCCTGTTTCATCTGCTTGCCGGTGGCGGCCATCACATCGGCGTTCTCCAGCCCGAGCGGTAACACCCGGTATTTGTCAGCCATCAGTTGCAGTAACAGCACGTTCGCAAAGTCGTTTCTAGCACTGTTTTCGGCGCATACCTGGCGGATCCTCAGTTGGTCAAATAACAGATCGCCGGACTTGACCACGATGCCGCCCTTCTCTGCGTCATACTCCACATCCAAGCCTTCCGCCTGCTTGCTAATACCGTATAGGGTCGCTTTCCAAAATGCCTGTTCATCATCCAGCCGCCACCCTTTTTGGCTACCAAGGCCCAGGATAAACTGGGTTGCGGTGCGGTCGCGGCGGATCATCTGCACGGCATCAGATGGGCTGATTACCCCACGGAACAGGCCATAATGCAGCTGGATATGCTTTTTCTCTATCGACACACCTGACGAGATCGCCGGGCTGTAGATAATCCAGTCGTATCGCCAGATCTCTTTATTTGGCTTGTCGTTGAAATCACGCACGGCAGAATCATGGGTTTTGGTGTCTTGAGAGACAAAAAGCCCTTTTTTGTCAGGGTAAAGACGGGTCAGATCATCGGCCAGCCGCCTGCCTTCTTCTGCGGCATCGTCTGCAACCATCACCCGGAAACCCTCGCCCACTTTTTTGATCACATCGCAGTAGACGGCATCCAGTTCACCGTGCAAAACGGTGAGGTGGCTGCAATCGGTGGCCAACTCGATAACGTGGATCGGTTTTTCATCGCCACGCATATCGCGCACCTGTTCAGCCCAAGAAACCAGATCATCATTGGCATCCGCATCGACCAACAGCACTTTTTTGGCCTTGGCGGCTGCCTGCTTGAGCCGATTCATCACGGTTAGCGGGTAAGCCATCACCCCGGATGCAGTGATCGATCTCAGGGTCTGGCTTGCCTCATCCACGGCCAGCAAATCCATGTTTGAGAGAATACGGTTGAATGCCGGTTTATTGATGGAGTTGATGCAGCTGCACATTTTTTTCGCATCCATCACCCTGAATGTTTCCTGCTCCTGGTAGTGGTAGATCTCCATCATCCAGTCGGGAATGTGATCCTCTGACCCATCATCTTTTCGTGTGGTCAGCGTTTCATGAGCCGATCCAACCAGGCTGACCCGGTGAGCGAAATAAGAGCCAGTATGAGCCCGCCACATTTCAGGCTTGAGCAGCATCTGGGTTTTTCCTGACGCCATAGGTGCCCGGACGATGATTTGCCCGCTAAGCTGGTCAATGTAATCCTGGATCTCTGGAGTAATAACAGTGTCATTGAATTTTTTGTAAATGATATGAGCAGGGCGGTTTTTGGCGCGGGTGATGTTCGGGCTGAATGAACGGAATAGATGCGCCTTGTGTTGGCGATAACTGAGGTGGCGATAGAGGCGATCCCCCACCTTCTGCCAATCAAAATCCATCCATGGGTGGAGTGATACCACCTCCTCCATGCGGCTGCGTATCTGCTCCACGGTAAGTTTCGTTGGGAACAGGTTACCCCCCGCCATGGCTGCTCGTTCGGCGGCATCTTGCAGAGCTGACCCCTTGGGGGTGAGCGTCATGGTTCTCAGCGCCCGCTCAAACAGGTCATCGATCTTATTCATTCGGAAATCGGCGCCGTGCAGCTGTTGCGCCACGGCTTTTAATCCAAGCCGGTGCCCCTGGCGCAGATCGTCAAAGTCCGTCCCGTTCTGGCTGCTATCTGCTTCATCAAAATTGGGTACCTGACAGCGCAGGGATGGGAACTGCCGCAGCAGGTAATCGCCAACCATCAACCCAGCATTCCCCTTACCCTCTTTTTGGGTCAGGCGGTCATTATCCAGGGCGATGGCCATGCGTTCACTCAGCCACGGCCAGCGCTGCAAAAACACCTCAACCACCAGTTTTAGCTGGGTGGAGTCCAGGCAGACTATGACTGCGCAGGTGCCGCGCTTGCCAACCAGATTTTCCTGATGGGCCAGATAGCAGCTGGCACCGGTAGCCCACCCCTCAACAAAATAGATAGTGTCGGCAGCCGCTAGATCACCGATCTGGGTATGGGCTGCCTCAACGACCTTTTCCAGGCCCCAGGTGAAATCCTTATCGGTCTTTTTGCTGCTGTTTTTGCGCTCAAACGGCTGATCATAGATGCGCTGCACCCCGACCACATCACCAGGATGGCGCAGGTCTCGGCGGTGGGCTGAGTAGAGCGGAATAGCCATATAGTGGCCGTTTTCGTTGGTACCTTCCCGCAGCTGCGGGCAATGGGGCAAAATGCCCCAAAGCCGCTTTTTGATCAGGTAGGCGGATTCAGTCAGCGGGTTCAGGGTGAGGAAGTGGCGGATTTCCTCAATCCGGTTCGCCTCCCGGCGCTGGCGTTCGGCCTCTGCCTCTCTTGCCGCCTTGAGTTCGCGCTGGCGAGCCTGCTCAGCCTGCACGGCCAGCTTGTCGCGCTGGCGGTCGCTGAGGTCAGTCAGTCCCCGCTCAGATTCAACCATCATCCACAGCCGTTCCATGCCATCAAACGTGTAGCAGGCGGTTTTTTCGCCCCGGTTGGCGATAGATATGGTTGGGTAGGTGATGCCGTTTTTTTCTTTGTAGTCGGCATAGACGGCGGCGGTTTTGGCGCCTTTTTTCAGGTATTTGCGGGCGTTGAGCCTCAGCTTTTCGCCAGCTATCCAAGGGAGGTCATGCTCAACCTCTCCCCACAGGATGCCATGAGCGGCAGCCCCCTGGGCAATCTCATCACGGAAAAATTGATAGAGGCGGCGACCATCGCCAAAATTGCGGGAGAAGTAATCCTTTACTTCATTAAAGGTGACTTTCATTACCAAAATCCTTGTTTGGCAATGAACGTTTTTGCATATTCGATAGTGTTGCGGGTTGCGCCCGGAGCGCTTTTTGCTACAATTCAAATCGAACGCGTGAGACCGTTCATTGCAATATAGAGAAGTACAGCGGCGGATTACCAGCTGGTAACTGGCCCGCCAACTCATTTGAGTCAGCCCGGTCGCCACCGGGCTTTCTTTTTGCCTAAATTCGGCAACGGATTCAAAAGAGTATTAAAACTAGCGGGCTAGGACGCCTTGATCCTAGCCGCTTTACCAAAATTTTGAAAGTCGGAAATCCAAATTATGGATTTACGAATTTCACACTGTTCTAACCCGTTTGTTACTCAAGGTACCGCTGACAACGCCCATCCAGGCGGCATTCCCGGCATCAAACATATCGCTGGATCCACCGTTGTAGTGTTCGACCACACTCATAGACCCCATCGGGTTTAGCAGCCGCATCAGCTTAATGTCGCCATCCACCATGGCCACAATATCATCCCCACGTTCGGGAACGGCGGCCAGGTCAACAATCAGCAGATCGCCCATCTGGAATTTGTTGGGGCTGGCGTTAATGACATATTTCAGATCGCTGCCATAGCTGAAATTAAATACCCGCATTCGTTCGATGCCGCTGGGTTTGGTAGACCCCACGACACCATCAATGGGCGAGCCGCAAAGCGGGTTCGGCCCCCGCCCTGAAACCAGCCAATCCATAGAGCATCCGAACTGTTCGCAAATGGACTGGATAATGTGGGTGCTAACACCATCAATACCGGGCGCAATTTCTATTCGGCTGATAGTGGATTGAGCAGCGTCAACCAGCTCAGCAAGCTGGTTCATGGTCAGCCCATTGGCTTTTCGCAATGCCCTGATCCGTTGCCCCATCGTGTCGAGGGAAGCCGTCTCTATGGTTTCCATACAATACCCTTTCTAGTTGTGTCCGTTCGGTCACTTAATATCACTCATAATAATGAGGATCTTGTGATTGATCCAATATTTGCATTTGGTTAGACGCATTTAATGGCGTTTTTTGTGTTAAATCTGTTGTCCTTTCGTTCATTCCCGTCCAGAATTTGACTGCACTTCAATCCATATATTGTTATTCACTGCAAGGGACGTACCAGTGAAATGAGGGAGCAGGAGATTGCTTTCTGGAGACTAGAGATCCAGCGGGCATATCAAACAGCGGTCGCACCGACCACCAGGGATTGCAACAATGAGGGCGGGCCATCGGTGCCGGGCTCCAGGGTTCTCATCACCCAGGCCCAGCTGGATGCCAGCCGGATGCTGCGCTTTATACCCAGATTGCCAGTGCAAAATGCAAACTGGTTGCATTTTGCATATGCGACTGAATATCAACCGTCATTCCATGAAGTGCTGGCTATGTGGTTGTTCGTTACGGATAGCGAACATATGCAGCTGCATGAATCGACAAAAAAGACCCTTCTCGACCTGTGCTCTGCGGCGCTGACGCATCGCCGCAATGAGTTACAAGGCATCCAGGATTCCGACCAGTTCAGCAGCGCAGCGCTTGCTCGCCGTGTCGGCTTAGCCAACCCATCCCCCGCCAGCTGGTCAAAAAGTCGCTGGGCGCCCCGTTGGCGGCGCCTGCTGGAGCGACTGGACAATATTGACCGCCATTCAATAGAGCAGCTGGTTGAGCTGAGAAAGCTCATTCGTCACTGTCAGGAGATAGTCAACAAATGCCAGCCAAACCGAAACCCTATTTCAAGAGTCTGAACCTCTACGCCCTGACCAAGGATGTGGATTGGTCAGAACTGGCCAAGCAGCTTGAGCAATGCCCGTTCACCCCTTGCGGTGAGCAGGACTATAGCCGGATGGGGTTCGCCCCCGCCCTGAGCGACCTGGCCACCGACCTGGTTCACCAAGTCGGGCATCATATTCTGATCAGGGTAAAAAAGGAGGTCAGGCCAGTACCTGCTGACGCCATCAGGCGAGAGGCGGCCAAGAAAAAAGAGGAGCTGATCGCTCAGGGAGAGACGATCACCAAAACCCTGAAAGACCGGTTGGAGGAGGAAGCCTTTTTAAAGCTCCTGCCCCGCGCCTTTGGCAAGCTCTACTCCACCAAGATCTGGATCAACACCAAAGATAAGTTCATTGCCGTGGGTGAGAGCAGCGAGAACAAGGCCGATGAAGCGCTTTGCCTGTTGCGTAAAGCACTGGGTAGCCTGCCAGTTATTCCCCTGTCACCCCGCCATCACCTGGTCGATGCCATGACCGGCTGGCTCAAGTCCGATCCGGCGCTGCCGGAGGGCTTTGGTATTGGCTGTGTTGCCGACCTGCAACAGGGCAACACTGAGGCGGTACGGATAAAGGACAGCGGATCGGTGCAGCTATCCGGTATCACCACCACCGCGCTGGCCGATGGCCATCAGTGCTCCCAGCTTAACCTCAGCTGGCAAGGCAAGATCGGGTTCACCCTGCACCATGATTGCCGCATCACCGGGATCTCGATGCCTGATGAGTATTGCGAGCTGCTGAGCGGCGGTGAGAACCACCTGGCGGATGCAGATACCAACTTTGTACTGGCGACCGGGATCATGACGGAGTTTGTGGCCCAGTTCAGGCAGCTGATCCAGGACGACAACCTTGGGGAGGTGGTAGAGGAGCAGATCACCGCTGACCAGGTTCGCCAGATCCTGATGATGTCAGAACAGGCCAAGGAGCATGGCCAGGAGCTGACGCGCACCGCCGTCATGGCTGCCACCGGGTTGGGGTTTGTCGGCCTTGAGCGGCTGATATCCGCTGCCAGCCAGGAGCTGGCGAACGGCATCACCTTTGACCAGGCCCCGAGTGAAGTAGACCCCCTCTATGCCAAGGCAAAAGCCTTTGTGCTGGAGTCACGGCGGGCCAGCACCTCATCTATCCAGCGAGAGTTCAAAATAGGGTACAACCGGGCGGCCAGGATCATCGAATACATGGAAGCCGAACGGATTATCTCTCCTCCAGGCCATAACGGGGCGCGTGATGTACTGGCGCCGGGAGCCTCATCATGATCCTGCCGTGCCAAGGATGCACACACGTTAAACGATTACCGAACGGGGAGTTCGATTGCGCAAAGTCCCGTTGTGTGGTGCCGGTCAAGAGCAAGCCGACCAAGAAGAAAGCGCCCGAGCAGAAAGAAAAGCCATGGGCCAACCTGGTGCTGACGCCGGAGCAAGCCGGATGGAAGAAGCACAAAGGGGATACCGTTCGCTACATAGGGGACAACCCAGAGCTGGCTGGGCAATCATTCCGCCAGCGTAAAAATGATGTGGTGGTGCTGAACGGGATCAAATATCTCTCTCTGGATAAGGTACCGGGTGAACTGGTACCGATGAGGCATTGCGAATAATGGAACGCATCATAAAGAACGATACCGAAATGGAACATTTGGTGGTGGCGCACCAGGCGATTGATTATTACCTGGAGAAATATGGCTGCCGTAAATATCACAGCTCCACCACCGTCAGCATCCGTTATCGCAATGTCAGTTATTCCGTTGAGGTGAGGCTGAATAAAGAGAGCATCACCGCCCGTCTGCTAGGCAAGCCATACCGGCCCAAGTTTTTTAATGAGGGACAATATGCAGCAAGAGCGTGAGTTATTGGCATGGCGAGCCCTGTTCGCTGCCGTCACTGCCCAGCTACCCAAGCCGGATGCCATTGAGCGCATCAAGCAGGTGCTGGCGCAAAATGCCCCACAGCTGGAGGGGCAGATTGCGGATCGGATGTGGTGGGAGTATGTCACCTTGAAAACAGGCGGCGGGCTCACTGTGCATAGCATCCATGAGCATCCGGTACCTACCGGGGTGATGGTGATCAGCTACTGCCGCCAAGGGCTTGGCTGGGCATTCAGCCCCAACGAGTGGACGGGTAGTGATTGGCGCCGCCCTGGGCCGTGGAGTCACTGGGGGCATATGGTGCTGGTGCCAACCAATGGGCCGGATGGTCACCCGGTATTATTTGATGAGTGCGAAAAGAACATTGCAACGGCAAAACTTGTTTTCGAGGAAAACGAAAAGATTTTCCAGAAAAAAGTTTTTTATGAAATGGCACTCAAAATCATCGAAATTTATTTTCATCTGGCATCAGAAGAAAAAGATAAAAAGTTTTTACAAACGCCTGCTGTAGAAAAGTTTTTACAAACGTTCGAGGATGTATTTGGTTTCGGAGTCGATGATAAGGCCCCACGATATCCAGATAATCCAATCAGCTCGCTGACCCAGTTGATGGGGTTGATGGGGAAATGAAAAAGGGCCGCTCAATGAGCGGCCCTTTCATCACCGGCTATCGGCGCAGTAATGGGCTGAATAGCAACAGCAGCACACCGAAGATCACCAGGAACGCGCCGAACCCGAGCCCGGACTGGGCGGCCATGGCGCCAACCATCCCTTGCATCACGGCATCATCACCCTCCATGGCCAGCCCCTCTATGGTGCTGGCAAAGCGGTGGTACGCCTGGAACAGCATCACCCCCATCGCCACCGCGCATACTGGGGCGAGCCAGTAGATGCTCCCGAGCACCCCAATAAACGCCACCGCCAAGCATCCCACCATCCATGGCTTGGCACCGGCCAGCGCCACCCACCCGCTGGCCATCATGCCCATGGGCCCGATAAAGAAGGGCATCAGCAGGCTGATGGCTATCCATGCCGCAGCCACCATCCCCACCACCTTGGCATAATGGGGCCGCGCCGCCCTGCTGCCGACTATCGTTTGATCCATCCCTGTGCTCCTTTTATTGTTCTCAAGCGATTCCATTATCAGCGTCTGCCTGCTGATTTTCCAGTCAACTGTATCCAGCCGGGTATCTCGCCGCTGGTTGTGTATCCAGGGTCATGTATCCGGCGCTGTGTATCCCGAGCTGTGTATCCAGACCCATGTATCCAGGGCTGTGTATCCTGAGCCGTGTATCCAGGGCTGTGTATCCGGGGCCGTGTATCCTGGGGCCGTGTATCCTGCGGGTGTATCCGCTTGCGTTATGGGCGGGGGTAGATAATAATCCTAGTATCGGACTAAATAAGGACGGCACCAGATGAAAACCCCTGAGACCCCCGCCGCCGTGGCGGCCTGGCTGGACACCCTGACGGATAGCCAGGGCCAGCAGCTGAACCGGGATCAAGCCGCCGCCCTGCTGGGTGTCAGCCGCTCGGCCCTGTTCTACCAGGCCAGCGACACCGCCAGCACCCGCGCCGACAAGATCCGCCCTGGCCTGCTTGCTACTATTGAGGCGCTCGCCACCCTGCGCGATGCCAGCCCGGCCCAGTTCGCCGCCCTGGTAGAGCGGCGGATTGCCGGGATCAAGCGAGCCGCCCCAGGTGGCCCAGGCCGCCCGGCAGGATCTGCCAGGAAAGAGCCAAGGCCCCAGGCGAGCCAGTAGAAAACAGCTTTTGTGATGAGCCCCACAAAAAGGGGCTTTGTTGCGCTTGATTAGTGCGAAAATAGGACTATATTAAAAAGCAGATGGGGCGCAGGGCCCCAGTAAACAAAAGGGGTCACATCATGAGCTTTACGATCACCATTACGGAATGTTACGGCGAACGCCGCGAAACCGTGCTCAATAGCAAGGCCGCTGATCTTGATGCCGCCATCGAATCCGCCATTCGCAAGGGATACGGCGCCGGGGTTTTCATCCGTGACCATGGGATCAGCGTAGGCCCGGACGCTTTAGCCGGTAGCCAGTACGGGCAGATCGGTAAATCAACCCGCAACGGTTACAACATGAAAACCGGGCGGGTTTGCATCCGGGCTGAGAAGGCATAAAGAAAGGGGGCGGGAATCCGCCCCATAGCGCCCAGGCCGCCACCTGGTAACTGATGGAGATCGACACCATGAAAAACACATCAAACTTATTCGCCGCCCTGGTACAAAAACACACCCCGGCAGATTCAAGCCTGACCCTGGCCATGCGTTCGCGTGTTACCTGGAAAGGCACAACCGAAGATCGCACATCCTTGATCTTTGATGGTGTCGGGGTGCGAGTGGTGATCAGGGTGATCTGTCACACCACCCCCAGCGGGCGCCTTGCCCGCCATCACCCGGTATCGGTTGAGGTGATGACCTGCCCAGGGTTTAACCATCAAAGTTGCACCTACTACAGGGGGAAAACCGAACATTCGAATCACGACTTTCATGATCAACCCAGCATGGCCGAGTTAGTAAAGGCCACCCGCCAGACCCTGGCGAACATGATCCAGCGCGGCCCAGAGCGCCAGGGGTATACAGACTATATTGCCGCCAGCAAAAAAATGTTGTCAGCCGCTTGATTAGTCCGAAAATAGGACTATATTAAAAGGCAAGCGGGGCAAAATGCCCCGCCCCAGGCCGCCACCTGGTAACTGATGGAGATCAACACCATGAAATTTATCCCTGCTCCCGATATGTGGGATCCGCAAGTACAACAGGCCGTGATCAGCGGCGCCTTGAAACTGCTGCCAGGCCAGCGCATCCGCTGCGGATCTGGTCGCACCTCAATTTTTGCCGGTGTCACCGCTGGCGGCACCATCTGGGCAGTGCATTGGAACGGCAAGGGCTACAACTGGGATCAGTTCCGGGCAATGCGCCGCTCCCTGTCTGCCAGCGGGAGGGCCTGATTATGTGGTGGGATCTTGGCTGGCCAGTCCGGGCCTTTGTAGTTGTGGGGTTGGTGGTCACGGTGATCGCCAAGCTGTTGGCGCTTGGCGCCGGTATGGTGTGAGGGTTAGACGATGCAAGGGCGCGAACTGTTGGCAATATCAAGCCGTGTTTATTTTTCAGTGATGCAAGGCAAGCCGCCCCATGGCGAACAGCTCCCGGCCTGGTTGGTTGGCGAACTGGCCGCCGCTGGCATGGGCGGCGAGCCGTTCCCGTTCACTAAGCCGAATATGGTATTGATCGCGGCTTGGCGCTGCGGTGCTGGCCAGCCGCTGGATGATCTGCCCCTGACCCGGCGCCAGGTGCGGATTGCGCGGGGGATTGCCAAAACGTGGCAGGCATCACAAAAAAACAATCTAGCCGCTTGATTAGTCCTAAAATAGGACTATATTTAAAAGCAGGTGGGGCGCATCGTCCCACCGCCAGGCCGCCACCTGGTAACTGATGGAGATCGAGATCATGAGCGCAACCCTTATTTCAATGGCTGATTTTAACGCCGCCAAACAACAGCAACAGCAGGCCGCCCAGTTTGTACGCCGCCCGGTTTCGGTGCTGGTTCACTGGTCAGAGTCTGGCGCCTGGGGAAAAGAGGAGCTTTGCACCTTTGCTGATTTTGAGGCCCGCGCCCAGGTGGCGGCCTTGGGATATGTTGGCGGCGGCTATCAAAAAACCAGTGTTACCGTCAATTTTGACGATGGCGACAGCTATCAAGCAAGGTTAGACCTGGCCGCCAGTGATACCCACGGATTCACCGATCATTGTCTTGCCATGCTGGCATTTGCTGAGACAGAAAAGGGCCGCGCCTATTATCAAGCCGATGAATGGCAAAGCCTGCTTGAGTTTGTTCGCGGGATCGATTTCGGCCCCGATGCCGCCGCCAAAGTAGCAGCCACCCGCGCAGCCGGTGAGGCAGCAGAGAAGGCAGAGCAGGATCGGATCGAGGCAGAGAAACAGGCAGCTATGGAGGCCCGCCGCCGTGCCCAGCAGCAGCGCGATCAGATGGTCAATGAGTGGCGATCAGGGCTGGACATTCCAGCCGATGCCAAGGGGGTGATCGTGGCTTATCTGGAATCGCTCGATGACAGCAGCGATCCATATTCAGATTATTACAAAACCAAGGATGACCGGGTGATCGTGCTGGCTTGGTCTAAGCACACCCGCGATCTGTTCTCTGAAATGCGCAAGGCCGCCAAGAATCACCCCGACACGGAATTTTTAGCTGACCCAGAACAGAGCACCGAACACCGCGAAAAATACAGCTTTGGTGGCGGGTACTATCTGACCAATAAGGGATATATCTATACCGGTTGGAAAATCCAAAAAATCCGCTTCTGGAGTGATGACAAGGCAAGATCGATCCCTTATGGCGAGATAGCGATCCCTGGCTATCAGGTCGCCGCGCCGGTTGAGGTTGCCCCGGTAGAGGAGCAGGCCGCGCCGGTTGAGGTTGCCCCGGTAGAGGAGCAGGCCGCCCCGGTTGAGATTGCCCAGGTAGAGGAGCAGGCACCGGCCAAGATCAAACCGAAATTCAGCGCCAAGCTGGCAGGGGGGCTCTGGTCGGTCACTATCCAGCAGGGGGAGGAGGTCGCCCAGTTCGATGGCATCACCGCCGCCAGTATGCCGGATGCTTGCCGGATAGCCTGGGCCATGCTGACCCAGCCAACCCCGCCAGACGATGACCCGAGCGGCCAGCCGCTGCCGGTCGAACAGCAGGCCGAGCCGGACAGCCAGCCCGCCCAGGGCGAACAGGGGGCCGAGGCCCCCACCCTGACCCGCGCCCAGCTGCTGGGCAACTATGGCGAGCGAGTAGAGGCCAAGCGGGAGCGGTTGCAGGTGCGAGCCATCAAAGCCAACCAGGAGAGCGATCAGCGATGGGGCGCCGCTCATTCAGCGGTAGCCGGGATCGTGTTTGGCCAGCCGATCCTGGTAGGCCATCACAGCGAGAAAAAACACCGCCGCGCCCTGGCACGGTCTGATCAGGCAATGCGCCAATCCATCGCGCTGGATAACAAAGCCAAGCGCCTGGAGAGCCGCGCCGCCAGTGTAGGCCAAGCCGGGATCGCCAGTGATGACCCAACAGCCCTTGAACAGCTGCGGGCCAAGCTGGCAGAGCGGGAGCAGATACAGGACACATTCAAGCAGGCGAACAAGGCCAAGCGGGGCAGCGTCCCGGCCTGGCGGTTGAGCAACAACAACGCCGAGATCCGCCGCCTGCGCCAGCGTATCGAGGAGATCCAGCGCCTGCACCAGGCCGCCCCCATAGAACAGGCTGGCAACGGCTGGCAGATGGGGGAGGATGACGGGCGGATCGTGCTGGCGTTCGACCATCGCCAACCCGCCGAGGTGGTGACCGTGGTTAGGTCTGCCGGGTTCGTCTATGCCCGCAGTCGTACAGCCTGGGTGCGCAAGGTTACATCCAATGCAGTGAGGGCCGCCGAACGGCTGGCCGTGCGCTTGGCTGAGTTGCTGCCAGCCTAACCCCACCCCTTACAACTAGATCTGATCTCCCTCTTTCCCCAGCCGGTGGCACGGCTGGGGCTTTTTGCGTCTGCCCCATAGAGCCTGACACCATCACGGCCAAGCGCCTAGATTGTGCCAGGGTGCGCCCTGCTGCCCTGCTGCCCTGCTGCCCTGCTGCCCTGCTGCCCTGCTGCCCTGCTGCCCTGCTGCCCTGCTGCCCTGCTGCCCTGCTGCCCTGCTGCCCTGCTGCCCTGCTGCCCTGCTGCCCTGCTGCCCT
>JAOVYT010104714.1:216014-323023 GCA_025674515.1 Trogloglanis pattersoni | reverse complement strand
TCACGATACCTGTAGTCATTCCGCGCTCGGGCACTCAGGTGCAGATCACCCCGTTGTTAGCCGACAATCGCTGCCTAACAGAGGCAAAATTCCATTTCACGATACCTGTAGTTGTTCCGCACTCGGACACTCAGGTGCAGATCACCCCGTTGTCAGCCGACAATCGCTGCCTGCCAGAGGCAAAATTCCATTTCACGATACCTGTAGCAGTTCAAGCTATTGAGGACTTCGGTGCGGATAGGCTCGTTGTCAGCCGACAATCGGTGCCTGCCAGGGTCATCGTTCCATTTCACGATACCTGTAGTCGTTCCGCGCTCGGGCACTCAGGTGCAGATCACCCCGTTGTCAGCCGACAATCGCTGCCTGCCAGGGTCAGAATTCCATTTCACGATACCTGTAGTCATTCCGCGCTCGGGCACTCAGGTGCAGATCACCCCGTTGTCAGCCGACAATCGCTGCCTACCAGAGGCAAAATTCCATTTCACGATACCTGTAGTCATTCCGCGCTCGGGCACTCAGGTGCAGATCACCCCGTTGTTAGCCGACAATCGCTGCCTACTAGAGGCAAAATTCCATTTCACGATACCTGTAGCACTTCGGGCCAGTAGGGCTCCGGCGCAGATCACCCCGTTGTCAGCCGACAATTACCGCCAGGATTCAAGACACCTACAGACTCCAAGATACAGAAAAGCCCGCTTATTAAGCGGGCCTCGATGAACATACCAAAATGGTATCTGGCATCTATGACTGCCTTAAAGGCAGGTGTTCACCGCAGTATCCGATGTAAATAACCCCATCAATAATCTTGAAGTAAACACGAATTGTATCTGAGGCTGAGTTGGAAACACCAATTGTAAGGTGTTGTAACATAAGGACTTTCTCCCCGTTCACCTCAAATTCACGATATGATCTCAGCTCGGGATTACCCATTACCGTTTCGCTTTCTTTGGCCGAATAGGAGCCTCCAAACATAGCTTTTGCTTGGGCATCAGGCTGTCCGCCTTTTATGGCATCCAGGTACTCAGTGACCAAAGTTCCGATCAGTCTGGATAAGCGAGCAGACTGCCGGAATGTAGATGAGCCAGCAGCTGAACGGAATGCACTAGGAAGTACAACCAGGCGTTCTCTGTAGAGCACTCCATATGCAGTCAGAATCATCTCTGGTGTAGCATCAGATGGTGATATAAGTATGGTTCTAAGAGCTTCCGCCTCTTCGACACCTAGCGCATCTGATGATGCTTGTGACGACTTAAGCTTGCTGTTTGCATCACTCAGAACAATATTTTTCTGAACTTCATTTCTCAGCTTTTCTTCAACTTCTTTTTTTTGTGACTCAAGCTCATCACAATGCTGATAAACAGTTTGCAATTCTTCCTTGAGATGAATTATATCGTCATTGCTTTCAATTTGTAATGACAATTCTTTTTGATCTTCACCAGCAAGTTCTGGTTTTTCAGTTAGAGTGCCGTCATAAATCCCTAGCTGTCTGCTCATTCGGGAGATAAAGTTACTTTGCTCATCTATATTTTGTTGATAACGATCCATAGCCTCGTTTATTTTTTCTTTGAGTCTGTCTGGGCTGTAGGCTTTTAGATATAGTTCGGTAGCTTCTTTTATGAAGCTTTGGCTTGACTCTAGATATGATGAATACAAGCTATTCATCTTATCCATATCAGGGAATTCGTCCGCTGACTTAGCCATAAGATCTTTTTTCTTTTCAGATATGGATGCCAATTCATCTTTTATTCTTGTGAGTTCTTTTAGATAGTCATATGCAAATAAATACTCACGACCAGCATAACCGATGGCTGCCTCCATCTCGTGAGAATTAGAGATGCCTACAATTATTTTTGTGAGCTCGCTTTTCTTAAATGCCAGGAGCGGGTCTATTTTTTGTTGCTTTAATGGCTCCTCAAGAATACTCTTGTGAGTCTCATAAAATTTAACAATCTCTCCAATGCCATGGGTAACAAGCCCACAAACATCCTTTTTGTGTATTTCCATTATTTTTTTTGAGTATACAGGGGCAATCTTGCCGCATGTTTCAAACATAAAAATAATGTCGGTAAGGGATCTTGTTTTATCTCCGTTAATATTCCTAAGCAAATCTTCAACCGATCTCTCTATGAGGTATTTATCGGTAACTCGCTTAAAATCAAGATCCGAAACACCACCAAGCCCAGAGAAGTCAATTATTTTTCTCGCTCTTGCGATAGACTCATCAATGAAAGAGAATCTGCTTGTAAATCCACTGTCTTTTTCAATTAAAGCAAGAACAGGAAGTATTGAGTCATTCCAGCTTGAAAATGCAAATATAGAAAGTGCAACCAAATCATACTCTGAATCAGTTAGCTTTTTATCTGATTTTTTCGTATTATCAATAAATTCAAAGACAGACTCAAAGGCATTAAAAATCCAATAGAAGTCTATGTATCTAGTATTCTCAACATCTGCCTCGCTCACAATATAGTCAAGCCATATGTATTTTTCTGAAAGCTCAACAACCGGATTTTCCATTTCTTTTGGAGTCAGCCCAAGCGTACCCAATACAGACATCATGATAAAAACTTCGAGTGAACGAGAGTAATCATCTGTTTCATTAAGAAAGAAGTTTATCTTTTTTCTTATGGAGTATATTGACATCAAATCTATTAATTCAGACTTAACTCTTTCTTTTAGAGAGAGTCTTTTTTTGATGGTTTTCTTTTTTTCTGCCGGAAGTATTTTTCTTACGATATCAAAAATCATCGAGTTGTGATCAAGATAGCTTTGAAGCATTTCATGACCGCCATTGGCAGTCAGGACATCTGGAAGTCCATCTCCAAAAGAAAAATCGCTCATCTTAACTCCGTTTATTAGCTTTGATAAATAACACAAAAAACACTACCAAACATAAAAAGTCATGTCAACAAATTGCTATTTTCTTGCCAAATGGGTAGTTTTGAACTAATATGTATTCATCATAATGTGATCTGGAGCAAAAAATGAGTCGTGATGTTGCATTGAATATTGAAAGCGATGATGAGTGGAAAGAGCAGGGGTTGATGCCAGAACAAGATGGAGTAGAAAACCCTGTTGAGAATGATATCTTATCTGCTCAACTGGAAAAAGATTTCCAATAAAAAACACCCAGCCTAGCTGGGTGTTTTATTTTTTATATTATCTTCCTAGCTCAGTGTCTTTTTCTGCACTTCTGCTTCTGGATTTCTCAATGTTTTCCTGGCGCTTTTCATTTCTGAATTCAGTTGTCACTTCCAGATCATTGATTGCACCATTCTTAATGAGCATCATTGCATTCAATACATCACCCATCATTTTTGATAGGATTTGCTTGCCCTTGTTATCTTGATCGGTGCTATAGATTCTTTCAAAGTGCTGTTTGAAGTCAAACTTCCCGCCCCAGCCAGCACCATAACTGGTTGCATTTTTGCTGTAGTCATCAAAGTAACCTTCCCATTCGTCAGGAAGTTTTCCCTCTCTGATCTCGGTCATCTTTTCATGGAGATCTTTAACCATAAGGTTTGCGACCGACTCAGCAACAACTTCTTCAATTCCATAAGGAACAGATCCAAACTTATTTAGAGCGGGACGATCCAGCATGTGCTTTGTTGAGTGTGCCAGCTCATGAGACCATGTTGCATACCTAGCTACTGGGTTAACAAACTGCTCCCTGGTAGGAATGCGAATTGTGTCCTCAACAGGTCGATAAAATGCCTGATTTCCACCTTCATAAATAGTGATTTTTTGCTGTTCAATCTGCTTGTTAATGAGGTTGTCAATCACATCATTCAAGTCGGTGTCTTCTGGCTTAAGAACGAAGTCTGATTTTTTTGAACGGATTTCTCTAAGTTTACCAAGAGCATCAACCGCGTCTTTTGAGATTAAGTGTTCAATAGACGAGATCGTCCAAACCGGATGAGAAACGAATGTCCTATTCTCATGAGCCTTCAAGTTCTCTTTCATGATTGTTTCAACAGAGGGTTTTTTCTCTCCGTTCTCACCAACCCATTTTTGGCCGGATTCTGTTACCCATGTGGTGTAACCACTAGGAACAAACAGACTGGTCAGAGAAGGAATTCCTTTCAGCTTACCAAAGACATGAGATTTTCTCTGCTCATCAGTGCTCTTGGAGTCATCTGGATTTTTTTCAAAATCATGAGCCAGCAGCTTTTCAAGCTCACCCTTAAAAAGAACAACATTATCATGAGCACCGTCCCTTTCTTCAATCGCATAAGCAAGAATGGATTGGTTCGTGAATCCCTTAAACACATACCGCTCATCCTTTTCAAAGAAAGGCATGAATTTTTCGCCAACAGTCATATGCCTCAGCCATGGAATATCAAAAGAACGCTGTTCTCCATAAGCCATGTCATGCCACATTCTGAGCATATCAATCTTTGCTCTTGAAAGACTTACATCACTCTGTCTTCTGTACTTATCCAGGGTTTTATTAACGCTTTCAACCCACAACTCTGGTTCAGCATCAAACATGACGGACACAGATGCTTCTGCATCCTTGAGAACTGATGGTGATACATCGTCCTTCATCTTTTCAATTGCTTCATTCCAGGCATTAAGAGTAAGAAGCTTAACCTCTTCTGGATCAAATTTTGCTGCCTTGAAAATAAGAGCATTAAAAACCTCACTAACCTTGTTAACAAGATCAGGTGTTAGATAGCTCTTTTTCGCTTTGCTTTTGCTATAGGGTTTTTTTGCCATGTTCGTATTCTCTTATTATTTTAATTAATTATATCACGACTCAAATTCAATTATCAAAAGATTAAGCTTAATAATGACTTTTTTTGTGGTTTTCGAGATAATATTGGATAAGTCATGTGATTTTAATCAAGGGTCAGAAATCTAGCGACCACAACAAAAAGGCATCCAATGAGCAAACTACACTCAATCGGATATGCAAATCTTAAAAGAGAAGATTTCTTATCTATGCTAAAAAACAACGGAATAACCGCGCTTGCGGATGTCCGATCACTGCCATACTCAAAAAGATTTAACGAGTACAACAAAGAGGATTTTTCCTCATTTTTGAGATCAAATGGAATTTCATATGTATATCTTGGCCTTGAGCTTGGGCCAAGATCAAGAGATCATGCTCATTATGATCAAGCAGGGCAGGTTCAGTTTGAACTATTAAACAAAACAGATATTTTTTTGTCAGGCATAGAAAGAATTGAGCTGGGTCTAAAAAAAGGTTTTTCAATTGCCATGATGTGCGCAGAGAAAATGCCGGAAACTTGCCACAGATCTCTCCTTATTTCTGAATTCCTTTTCAATGAAAAGAAGATTGAGACCAGTCACATCCATCACGACTCATCTGTAGAGCTTCATTCCTCTATGAGGGAGAGGCTAGTGAAAGGACTTGGAATTCAAGAGGATATTTTCATGAGCAAGAATGAAGTGGAATTGCAGGCAGTCTCCGTCTTCATAAAAAAACACGCATACCGAAAAAACAACGAGCCAGCGCCATCAATCCAATAAAAAGGGGGCAAAGCCCCCTTTTTAGCCCTTTCCGCTTGTTGCGGAGCACAGTCACAGTAGCTCATCGAGCTCCTTGCTGATCCCGCTTGAGAACATAGGGAATCGGCTAAAGGTTCGAGAATCCATGCTCTCTGCTTCGATATGGAAGCCTGCTGCCATACGCTCACGCTTCCATTGACTGCGGTTAAAGAGGGTGTAGAACTTCTTCAACCAGGATGCCAGCTCTTCATGAGTGTAATCTTTAAACATCGCACACAGGTTAACAAAAATAACTTTTGGACGGCGGCGTTTGAGCAGCACTTGACGGCGAATTTCATCCAGTACCTCGAATGGCATGAGATCGGCCTCATCAGACTGTTCTTCCGGTCGCAGCTCTGCTGTCGGTTTTTGGCAGATGATGCTTTTCAGGGACGGAATCTTGAGGGATTCATTTTTTGACATCAAAGTGCCTTCATAAACCAGATAGCCAAGGATGTCCAAAACGCGAGTTTTGCTTACACCTGCAATTGGAGCAATCACCCCGCTAGAGTCACCATCCATAGTAAAATACCCTACGGTTGTCTCACTGAGGTTGCCAGTTGTGAGCAGCAACTTGTTGCGGCAGTTTGCCAGCATCCAAATACCTGGGGAGCGAACTCGGGCCTGAATGTTTTGAAGCGCGATATCGTCCTTCTCCCAGGAGAGAGGTTGTTCGCTAATCTCGTTAATCCGAGATGTATAGCCCTCAACCAAATCTGAGATTGACCAGTTGTAGAAAGATGCTCCGATACCTTCTGCAATCATTTTGGCGGCATTCAGAGTGGTGTCGCTGCTGTTGTCGCTGCCCTGATACACACAATCCAGCTCTGCCCGCATTTCCGCCTTTGCATTTGCTACAAGCTGCTCGATGTCGCCCTTGTTTGCATCGCCCATGCTTTCGTACATGTCATAGCATTTTGCCAGATACAGTAATGCTGCTACCAAGCCTGAGTCTGCGCCGCCGCTAAGGGACAGGGCAAAGCCACTTGTGCCTGTTTTTTTGTGCCAGTCACGCAACCCCAGTGCAATCGCTCGGCAAGCCTCTTCATGCTCGATGAATGGCCTCTCCTGCCATGCCTGATGGTAGGGGAGGGTAGGTGCCACGGTCTCTGCCAAGATGTCCTTGGAAGCGATTTTAACCCCTGTAAAGCGGACGCTTTCGTTATCAGCATGGATACCGCTGATAACATGGGTGTTTCGATTCGATTGCAGATCGATAGTCGCGGTGATCACACTCACATCACCAAAATGAAGGCGAGAGCCTTTAGCAACAATGTCTCCATTGGATGCAATCATACAGCCACCATCATAAACAGTGCGACCAGCCTCACAACCACACAAATTTGAGTAGATGTAGGCAGCACCAAAAGAGCGAGAACCCTCTTTGACAAACTGCTCACGAACAGAGTGTTTGCCAATGGCAAAATGAGAGGCGCTTGGGTTAATGATCACATCAACACCACGTTCAAAAAGCTTACGGCCTGGGCGAGAGGCAACCCATGCATCCTCGCAAATCTCAAAGCCGATGCGAACACCATCAAAGTCAAACACGCAGTCGCCAAAAGGAACCACATCACCATTGGGCAACTCAAGGGAGTCGATAACACCACTGCTCCACTCACAGAACCAGCGAGATTCGTAGTGAATGCCGCTTTTTGCCAGGTTTTGCTTGGCAACAAAGCCAAGAACCTTGAGCTCGTTGTTTTCATTGCCAACGCACACCGCAACGGTGTTATACATGCGGTTTGAATGCAAGACTGGCAGGCCGATGGCCGCAACCATGCCTGATGGAATGCTAACACTCAACAGAGAATCAATCGCATCATCTGCAATGCCACCCATCAAGAAGTTGTCTTCGCAGCCATATCCAGTGACAGACAGCTCAGGCAGTGCAACCAGCATTGAACCAGACTTATGAGCCTCGTAAATGGCTGATTCTATTTTGGTTTTGTTGCCATCGAAGTCCATCGGGATCAGGTTCAGGCTTGCTGATGAAACGATTAATTGCATATATACCTCAATATTTTTCAAAATGGGCACTTGAAAAAACTTCAAAACTGTCCATTTACAATAATTGAGAACAAAAGAAAAAATCTCGACATTCCGCTGCTTTGCAGCGAAGCAATATCCAGTTTCTTCTTTCGCCCCCTTGTCTATTCCTTGAATTTCTCTGTCTTGCTCAATGAAGAATCAATCAGCACCTTTTTCAAGCACTTTGTAGTTAAAAACTTCTTTCAAGTAGTTAACATATCCTTCATTTTTACACATGGTTTTTCCTGGAGAATCAGACAGTTTTGCAGTATCTGCACCATTACACTTGGTCATTTTCAGAACCATGTTCATCGGCTTAACACCTTCGATGTCGCAAGACAGACTGGTTCCGATGCCGAAGCTGGTGTTGATACGACCTTTGAAGTGACGATAAATCGCCAGAGACTTGTCGAGAGTCAGGCCATCAGAGAACACCAGTGTTTTGGTGGTCGGGTTAATGTGAAGATCTTGATACATCTTGATTGCTCGCTCGCCCCAAACAATCGGGTCGCCTGAATCATGACGAATGCCATCAAACAGCTTGGCGAAGTACAGATCAAAGTCCTTCACGAAGGCGTTCATGCAGATGCAGTCGGTGAGAGCAATCCCCAGGTCTCCGCGATACTCCTGAACCCATGCCTCAAGCGCAGCTTTTTGACTGTCTACCAGACGAGAGCCGCCCAATGCTTGGTGTGCCTGGAACCATTCATGTGCTTGAGTGCCAATCGGAGTAATCTTCAACTCGCGAGCGATATGGTAGTTGCTTGAGCCGATAAAGATGTCAGGCAAAGCATGCTTCATGAAGTCAGAAACCATGAACTGAGTATCAAAAGAGAAGCGGCGGCGAGTACCGAAGTCGGCGATACGGAAGCCTGTCATATCTTCACCACGGATCTGCTTCTCAAGGGATTCTACCTTTTTGAAGATACGCTCACGCGCCATATCAATGGTTTTGTCAGAGTGCAGCACACGATTTCGGATCTCACTGATGATCGCCATCAGCATCACTTCCCACATAATAATGCTCACCCAAGGCCCGCGAATCTCAATAGCAAGCTTGCCTGCGTTGTTGTAGATGTGTACGTGCTTAGCATCCAGGTGGAACATAGACAGGTAGTGAACATAGTCCTTTTTCAGGAAGCGGATATTGCCCAGATACCACAGTTGATCATCGGTAAACTTCATTGCGGCAACGGCTTCTACCTGCGCCCTGATGGCGGGAATGTAAGGCGTCAGATCTTCATCATTACGACAATGGAACTCTACTACAGCATCGGCGGTAGGATAGCGATGCAGGACGGCCTGCTGCATTGCAAACTTGTATGCGTCATTATCCAGCAGGCTTTGGATGATTTGGTCATTTTCGATACTGCGAAGTACATTACGGCTCATGTTCATAATCTTGTCTCTCTGTGGGATAGTTCACTTTTGATATTATTTACCAGTGGGGTTTATATGTCAACAAAAAAACTCCAGATATTGAAAAGATAGTTCATGAAGTGATACTATCTACCCATCGATAAGTTATGACCAAGGAAAAGCACCATATGAGCAAGAAAGTAGGCATCCTCGGGGCCGCATTTAACCCTCCATCTATAGGACACAAAGATCTCATCAAGCAAGCTCTTAGCCATGTAGATGAGGTTTGGCTGGTTCCAAGCTACAAGCATGCGTTTTCAAAAGAGATGCTCCCATATGAGGTAAGGTGCGAGCTGCTGGTGGACTTTGCCAGTGACATTGGTATTGATGCCGTCATCCCTATGCCGCTAGAACACCTCATATACAGCGGTGGTGCGGTTTACACATGGGATCTCCTTAACTACATAGAGAGCATCAAGCAGCCAGGGGATGAGATTATTTTTCTCATGGGGCCTGACAACAAGGATGGCTGGTCTCGATTCTATCGCTCAGATGACATAATGGCTCGATGGGAGCTTTTCGTTGCCAAAGAGGTAAAGCAGGTAAGAAGCACCATGATCCGAAATGCGGTTGCGAGCGGGAGCCCGTACAGAGAGATGGTTACTCAAAGAGTAGGAGAGAAAATAGAAAAACTGGGGCTATACCGCGATAGCGGGAATATATAAATTTCACTTAAATAAAGGGTGGCATTACCACCCTTTATTTTATGGTAAATGAATCATATTGCTGGGGTAAAATCCTTTTTTTGACTGTTTATCCACCCTCTTTTTTCAACTTTTCTTACATTATCTACTCTTTCTAGTCTCTCAATGTAGTCAGCCAGCAATTCAAGAGTGTTATCCTGCTTGCTTTTATCACCGTAAAACCCAGGAACTGCGATTAAGTTACCATAACTCCTAGTGTAAAATGATGGCTTATCATCAATAGCAACAATCCTTTCTATGCTTGCTCCAGTATGCCTTATTACCTTTTGAAGGTCTTTTTTGAGTTCATAACCTTCAAGACCATACATGCTCATGATCGGCATTTTTTGTTTTACCAGGCGACTGGAATCAAAAACAAAAGACAGTTTTTTATCGGAAAACAAAGCAGATACAATTCCATCAGCATATGACTTATTTGCAGAAGTCCATATACCAACACTTAATTTTTCATTATTAAATATCCGTTCAAGAAAATCATCCAAGCCATGTCGCTTAAACACCCTAAACCTTGTGTATTCATCATAAATCTCGAAATCATGAGGTCGATCTGATAGCTCACTCCGCTTCTCTGTTGAGTAAAAAAGAGTTTCATCAAGATCTAAAACCAAAGATAGCTTTTCTCTTTCTTTATCCATCTTTTCCTTCTTTTTTTCTTGTTATTTCGTTGATCTTTTTTGTCAATTCCATTCTTGCATGCAAAATACTAATTTCAGTCTGAGCTATTGATTTGTAACCATCACTCAACTCTATAAAATTAGCATCACAAACAAGTGAAAAGGGAGAGTGAGTTGCTGCAATTATTTGGAGATTTCTCTCTTTCGCCGCTCTATCAATCAGATTCCAGATGTTTGACTGGACATGAATTGCCAGACCTGATTCCGGCTCATCAAGGATGATTGTTTTTTGAGATTTTGGTATTTTTGGTGCAATAATTCTTTTGGCGATATCACTGATTTCTCTATTTGTTTTTATTTGATACTCATCAGGGATTCCTACTTTTCCAAGAAAAATGTTCATCACCTTATTGAGTCTGTGCATGGTTGTATAGCCAGCAGACTCCCTGAGTCTGGTCTCTGCCAATCCCTCGCTAAAAAAATCATCATCGAATGCAGCCATTCCACCAAAAAGACCCACTGCTTTTCTTGAGTTAACGTATATGGTTGGCTGCCCATCATGATGCACATCTATTTCACCAAGAGTAGACCGATCTTTGTGAAGATTAAGATCATTCATCCATGTCGATGTAATGGAAGAAACACCTCCTTGTTCAGATGCAGTAGATCTTGCGATCATGGACAGAATGGTTGATTTCCCACTGCCATTTGGAGCGAAAATTACATTCAATCCTGGCTTAAACTCGACTCGATCATTCCCTCTAAAGAAATCTAGTTTTTTTGCATATTCAAAATCTGACGAAGTGGAGAGATCTCCAAAAATCACTTTTTCAATCAATTCTCAATTCCTTTAATAAATATTGAGCAAGAGGTACTTATTCGTTGTTTTTTGGTTTGGACGCAATATATAATACATTAAAGCATTATTATAATAAAAATCAACCTTAACAGGGGTGTTTATATGAGTTATACAGATAGACAAAAAGAGCATCTAATTCTTAAGGAGCTCATCACTGAGGCAATTAGCCACGGATTCTATGTTCGTGTTCACGATGGAGAGGAGTGGGCTGGCCCAGCGACAAGAAACATCAAAAGGGCACTTGAAGATACAAGAAGCACCGATGATGACGACATTGTTTTCATTGTTAGTGACACCAATCTCGACAAAGTAAGCGAAGAAGTTCGTGAGTTTTATCACAAGAGCAAGGCTGCCAGGCCAGAAAGAAAAGGGTTTGATTTCGGCACCGTATCTCTTGGTTATGGTAATGGTCATGATGTGATTGGCAACTATTCATTGTCTGTCGAGAAATACATTGAAAAAACCATAAAGCTTGCTGAGGCATTGCAGGATGAAGATTATGTTCATCAAGCCGAAACCAGCAAGGATTCCTCACCCGAAATCTAATCTGTAGTCTGCCTGAATGAGGCCCATTTAGCGGGCTTCATTTTTTTCTGCAAAGGTTGGTTTATGAATAGCAAAAAAGGCGAGCTTCCGAAGAGTGTTATGGATGCACTAAGGGTTATTACTGATCACGGCCTTAGCGTCAAAGTTCATGATGGAAAAAAATGGGCTGGTGGACTAACCAGAGATCCACATCAAGCAGTTAAATTGACTGGGAAAACACCATTAGAAACAATTTATGTTTACGCAACAAAAAGCTCTCTTCCAAGATTAGGGCCTGAGTTTCGTGATGAATTCATGAAGAGAAAAATGCAAAAGCCAGGTCTTAATGGAATGGCTATTGGGCTTATTTTATTATCAAAAAATAATAATGGAAAAGCACCTGCTTTGAAGTGGGCATCTCCATCATTAATCCCTTTTTTAAGCAAAAATAAAACAGTAAAAAAATGAAAATCCAGCCCTTCTGGGCTGGATTATGATACTAAAGTGATGGTGATAGATCTTCTTCTTTTGCTCTTGGTTTTTTTGCTGTCTTTTTATCTTTTATAAATTGAGGAACTGGTGAGTCAGCATCACACTCTTCAACAGAAGAGCATCTCGCCAACTGGGTTATTTTTTCTCCATTGTATTCTTCATGCCCCTTTATTGTCCCTATCATTGTGTAGGTTTTTCCAATCTCAACTTCTGGACAGGATCCTGGGCTTGTTTTCCACTGGAATTTTCTGCCATCCTGATCTCTCATTGTTAGTCTTATGTATGGATACATAGCATCATAATCGCTATATATATGATGAAGAGAAAGCTTTAGCTCTCCTCTCTGTTTTTCCTCTCCGAAATATTCATTCTTATTTGATGCAGCTTCCATTTCCTTTTTTAGTCTTTTTTCTTCATCTCTAAGCATGCTGTTGGGCCAGGATGCAACAACGCCAACCTGAAACCTATCAGAGAGATCAATAAAGCCTTTTTTGGATATGCTTATACAGCTAATAATAAATGAGTTTTCTGGTTTTTGCTCAGACATCCACTCACAGATTTTTGTCGCCCTTTTGATGTCATCATTTTCATTTTCGTTAATATAATCATTTATCAGGCTGTTAAACTCAGCACTTGGTTTAAGTAGTTCTGTTTTTATAAGGAATGCTGTTGATGGGTTTGTTGGTGATGCGCTGGATACCGACACAAAGCCATTTTTGCGAGTTATTTTGTCAGCAATCGCAACAAACAACTCAAGTGGCACAGAGTAAGAATGAAGTTTTCCATTGGAATAATCATCACTATATTCCGCATCAAAGTCTTTTGTAAGCCATGAGTTTATATCAAATGCATTTGCAATTTCTGCAAGTGACTTTTCTCCAAGGAAATCATCCACACAGGTTGAGCCAACCTGAATGGTTTCCCTTGTCTCACTATTCATTAGCAAAAATGTTTGGTTTCTGGCTCTGTTTTGCTTGCAGTGATCGCAGTTTGGAGCACATGAGGAAAGATCATCTAGCCTGCCAGCAACAAATTTTGTCTCTTTTTCATCAAGATCAATACCAATAAAATTGACAACATTTGCAAATGAGCCTTCACCTGGCAAATACTCATGGTCAAGCTTTGCAATTGGCTTCCATCCATCTATTACAGGCATCTCCCCATCAAAAATACACTTTGTTTTTTCAATGAGCATATGACTGAATTTTGGTGCATTTGACTCATAAATTTGATGTTCACATGGTATTTTAAAGGTCTTCTTTTCATCAGTAATGAGAAGAGTAGGTATGTCAGAACCCAGTTTTGCTGCTTTTTTGGCGATTGACATAAATGATTTTTCGTATGCTTTCAATCTTGATGTGGGAATCCAGACTTCTTTTTTCATCTTTCACCTCTTCACTGTAAAATATTAGGTTTTTTATTGTCTTGCTCTTGGTGATTGTTTGGTTGTTTTTATGCCTTCCTTGGGTTATTTTATCAGTAAATAAGTTTAACGGTCAAAGATAAGGATTGGTTATTTTGGATATGCATAAAAAAATTAATAAAGAGCACTATAAACTGCCAAATAGTTTCAATGATGCACTTCTTGGTCGGATTTTTTCAGCAAAAATAAAAGCGCCTAATGGCCCCAAAGAAGAGATTTCAAGGTTTTTTATCAATGTTATTAAAAACAACAGCTCATTATCTGGTAGATTAACTACCATTGAAGAGTCTGTAATTTTTGGAATCCTGGGGTTTTTATTTGATAAATCCCTGCTTTCTGATGATACCCAGGCGCACACAAGAGCTTTCCTGATCGGGGCTCGCAGTATTGATGATTTTGCAGCTATGGTTTCTGGCGATGAATATAAGTGGTCAGCATCGGTACTGGCATATCTTGAACTTTATCGGCTTTCAGCAACATCAGATCTTGTTTGCACTTCTGGCGAAAAAGAGGCTTTTTCATCTCGGCATTTGCATTTAATTGACGAGCTTCAAAGTGTAATTGAAAGCATGGAGGATGAATCTCTTTTGATGGAGAATGTTATTGAAGCATCAGAGGATGGGTGTCTACGACTTGCTTTTTGCGAGGATGAAATTAATAATTTCGTAAGACATGGTGCTATTGGTGATGTAGAAATTGATCTTGATGAGCGGATTCAATGCCATGCTGTTTACAATCAAGAGAGAATTCTTGAGATTTTGATGCAGAACGAAGAGATGAGCTATGAAGAGGCCATGGAGTGGTTTGACTTCAATATTGAAGGCTCATATCTTGGAACAGGAATGCCGTATTTTGTTGATGCCATATCATTATCTAGCGCGAAGAAAGAAGCACAGATAAAAATGAATATTGAGCAGTAAGTAAAAACGAGCCATTAGGCTCGTTTTTTATGCGTTAAAGTAAACAATCTCTTCTTTTGTTTCTTTTTCAGCAGAGAGGGATACTTTTACTTCATCCAGGTGCTGTTTTAAGGATTCTTTTTCTGGGCCGAGAAGATTCATTTTAATCTTTCTTGATAAAAAGAAATGTCTTAGCCGAAAAAGATGAATGATTGATACGGCAAATACAGCATAAGGAATAAATGAAGTTAAGACCACAACCCAGAAAGCCTTTTTGTTTCTTGCATTTATTGAAAGCATTGCATAATAAGCCCCCATAAGCGGTATCATAGTCATTGCATCTCTGCTCATGAGACCCGTATTCAGTAACGATGCAAAAAGAAGAGCTGTCGATATCAGCAATAAAAAATACATATTTCCAAGCTTTTTAATAAAAGCGGAATATTTATTAAGATCCATAAATTACCCTCAAGCCAGGCTTTGACAGCCTGGCTTTGCATAAATCAAATAATTCCTTTTCTTTCGGAATCCTGTGCTGAAAGAACACTTTTTACTCTTTTGGCAAATGCCTTTCTGTTCGGGCCAAAAAAGCTGAAAACAGAGGGATTGATGCCAGCAGATTTAAAGTAGTCAATCGCAACAAACATGCTTAAAATTGCGCAAGGGTAGGCACCGTAAGGGATCATGTATGCCAAAAAGAGCAAAACAGATCTTCCGATACCAACCTCTCTAGCAACAAGCTTAGTGGTGACAATCATCAATGCAATCACGTTCAGGATGCTGAATGTGATGTTTTGATAAGCAACATCATTGATGATCATGGATAAAAACAAGATGCGAGTAATAAAGAACTCTCGCCTCATTCTATTCAGATCATCTAAGTGATGATCGTACATATCCTTAGCTGTAGTCATAAAGTCCTCCCGCAAGCCTTGGTAATTTTTGTTAAAATAATCTAGTTGATCGAGAGACTATCATTTCATACAGCAAAAGTAAATAGATGGCAAGAAATTATTTTGTTTTTAGGGTCATCAGATGATGACCCTTTTTTTTAAATGATTTTTAGCAGTCTCTTCAATCTTTTGTTGAATTTCTTATCTTGTCTGGCTGCGTAATCCTCATATCCATTTAAAATCCCAAGCTCCTTCATCTCAGGGATTTCATGCCAATTAAGCCTCTCAATCAATGCGTATGTCGCATCAGAGAGCTTGCGAGGGCATTCCCAGATGCACCCAGCAATGCCGCCCACAAGACTCAGAATCTCAGGATATGAACCGCCAAGCTCATATGCAGTAACCAGGGCATCTTCAACACTGTTTGATGAATGAATGCTCTTGATGACAATTGCAGTGATCATTTCATAAATATCATCATCCCGATCTGCCAAATTAAAACTGCCAGACTTAATAGCCCTTGAATAAACTGATGGATAGTGATGATTCATGTAATTCAACAATACCCATTTGTTTTTTGTGGCTTTTGCGCAAAATGACATTACTGATAGAGCCTTTGATGCACTCTCAAATTGAGAGGCTTCACTCAGCGTTGATGAAATTTTGGGAGCCATCATAATGGCTGCAATTTCAGACAGGGCAATTTGACCAGTTGCAAAAGCGCTAGATAGAAACGTCACTTTTAGCCTGGTATCGTTAACAACGCAAGGGTTGTATAATGAATAATTCCCATAAAATAGCTCTCTCAGCTTATTATTCATATCTCTAAAATAAAGACCCTGAGAGTTTTTTTCCTGAACCTTGCCGCCACTATAAAGCTTAAAAACATCAACAAGAGCTCTTGTGCAGGCCAGGTTGTTTGCATCACGCTGCGTATTTAGTTTCTTTGTTTTGGTTAGCCTCTCGCCTCTACCAAGAAGACAAGCTGCAATCTCACCAGCTAAAAATCCAATCATTCCACGTTCTCCTTGCCATCAATACCGACAGAAATGTCAGCATTTATTAAACGCAAAAATATTGACGCATCAGGACACTAATGGTATACTGCTATTGTTTTTATTTTTGCTTTATTTACTATGGATATTATCATGAATAATATTGGGTCACAAGCTGGCGAGAGCTCGGCAAGTAATTATTTTATGTTTCGTCTCAATGCTGGCGATAGCCAATATTTCGCAATTGATGCATCTGAAATAAAGGAAATTATTGTCGCGCCTAGATTGAACAAGCTTCCTGGCTACAAAGGACTTGTTGAAGGGGCTTTCAGCCTTAGGGATAGCGTTGTTTCTGTTTTGGACACATGTGCAGCAATTGGTAAGAAGGCGATGAGCCCAGATGACAAAAAGTTTGTTGTTGTCATCGAAAGGGACAAAAAGCTTTTTGGCCTCATGGCTGCGCAAGTAGCTAGTATTTTTTCGAAAAATAATTCAGAGCTACTGCCTCCGCCATCATCTCTTGGCGCGAAGCATTGCATTACCGCAATCTTTAACCATCACCCTGATGGGGAGCCGAAGGGGCAGGGCAAGCTTGTCAGTGTCTTGAATACTGGTCAAATTTTAAATTCTATTGAATGAGGTATTTATATGGGAATTAGCCCAGTTCGCTGGATGTCAAACTCAAAAGAGGTCTGGATTGACAAGGTTGTAGATCGAGAGGGTGTTGTTCGATTTGCAATCAGGAATGGATATCGAGAGTGCTTTACAAAAGATGGTGTTTTTTGTCATGAGGGTATGCCATCTGGACGAGATAGTGATTTTATTGAGCGCTGCCGCTGGAGTGATTTTGATGAAGCATGCAAAGCCCTTCTTGTTGCCGAGGATCTAACCAGTAGAATGGTCTAATTTATAGCTAATTTTTCTTGTCATTATTTTCTCATTTGATATAGTTTCGCCCGATTTGGTTGTAACTATCGAGGTCAGGGAAAATGAGTGCCAGGAACGAAAAGAAAGCAGCAATAAACAAAGAGCACATAAATGACATCTCTAGTTTGCTTTCTGAGATCTTGGAGTTCGATACATCGGTATTGATATCAGTTGCATCTGCTGGAAATAAAGAAAAAACTGCGGCCCATCTTGAACATATTCAAAAGATTGAGGCCGCAATTGATATTGCCAAAATGCTTAAGGAAAATCTTGAGTGATTGCCAACCCATTTTAATCCATTGTTACTGAGAATGAATTTCCTTTGCTGGGAATAATGACTTCACTTTCCGGTATCATCAGAAACTCATCCTCTCTTGAGTCATAAATAGGGCATTTTTCAAATCGCTTTTCCATAATCGACTTATGTGTTTGAAGCTCAATAGATTTTTTTATCTCAAAGCCATCTGCGCCACAAAAAAACAATACATGCCCTTCTTTAGCATTCGGCGGAATGCTATTTTCAATATCAGAAATATATTCATCAAGAAGTCTTTTTACGCCCTTGTTTTTTATTCCCATGCATTGAAACATCATAAGCTCCTCTGGAATTCCATCATCAAGAGATGCAGATGTTTTTTTCATTACTTGAATAAAATCATTTTTAGGGAAATTTATGCTAATCCCATCATATCCTATTGAAGACATGATAAGCGGAATAAATTGCACATCTGAACCATTTTTTGATTTTAACATAACCTCATTTATGGAGTTTAAGGCAGAATAAACCTCATATGTATTTGCAGACAAATAGATTTTTTCCTTAACCCTTTCTAGCATTACCCTGGACTCATGATCTGCCAGCGATAACGCAAGACCAATGGCATATGGTGATGGCACTTTATCATTTGTAAGCACGGAGTCAGCCATATCTGCATGATAAATGCATGACCTTCCATTATCTGATATTACATGAAGGTGACTATGCTTAAATTCAGTTTCAAGAACTGACTTACCCTCTGTCGCTTCTCGTTTTTGTGCATTTGCAAGAGACATTGGATTTGCATAAGTTGTTACGGCTTCAAACAAAGATTTGGTTGTATATGTCGCAGCCCCCTTTCTGGATGTCTTTTGAGGCTCTCCCTGGAGATGGTCGCCAACAGGATTTTTCGATACCGTTCCGTGAAATAGAGTATCAGATACTGATTTTGAAATAAAAACAACCTTATCAGAGTGTTCTAAAACACGCTCAACAAAATCTTCTTCTGTTTGCCAGGAAGGTTTTTTAATAACACCTTTATCCTCGATAGTCCAAATGTCATCTACCTCAGAAACTCTTTGTGAAATAATTTCGTCATTTATTGAAATTACTCCATTAGCAACAAAAGACACTGCTTTTTCTTTCGTTATAACCGGAGCGATTTTTGCTTGCTTGCTTATATATTCGTATATTTTTGTTTCATTGGCGCTATCACTTGCACTTATTACGATAGCTCCTTTATCATTAACCCATCCATCTTTTGTTTTTAGAATTGCACCATTAACATGGTCAATCAGACCATATCTCATGCCCGCTATTATTCTGCTTTCACTTATAATGAGAGCCTCATCCTTAAGACAATCTTCCCACTTGCGATAGCAAGAGATAGTGTCAATGTTCTCTGGTTTATTTACGCTAAGCAACCTTATAGCATCTGATATGCTTTCTATCTCATGGTCGATGTCATTTTGATTGCGACTGGCTGACATCATGGCTCCAAACGATGGGGGAAGGCTTAGCAATGAACCTACTGACCGAGGCATGTAAATGCTAGATGCAATTTTTTGCGATATATTTTTTTTGTTAAGGTTGCTTATTTTCATTTTATAGAATGCCTTTCTTAAGTTTTTTTAGTGGCCTTATTAGTAAGTTATGATTTTTCTACCTACTTATGTTATTATTGCATAAAATAAAGGGGTTGTTTATGAATTTTAACTTCAATCTATTTCATTTTGCTGGCATCGGATCCAGGAAGGTTACTGGAAGATTGTCTATTTCCATGATTAAGATCGGTTTCGCTCTTGCCATGTCAGGCGGCGTACTGGAATCTGGGGCAGCAGATGGATCAGACACATCCTTCGAGACGGGCGCAAGGATGGCCTATGACTTCATGTGTAGCATGGATAGCTCATTGCCAGCAGGTGACTACGGCAGGGTCATGAACGTACACCTGGGCTGGAAAGGATTCAATGGTAGGGCTTCTGGCAGTGGTTATAACACAGACATTCACCCCATGGCAGAAAGCTTGTCTTCTCGGTTTCACCCTGGATGGAACTACCTATCCGAGCCAGCAAGAAAACTCATGTCAAGAAATGCCATGCAAGTCTTAACAAAGAGTCTTGATAGTCCGGTTCGATTCGTTATGTGCTATACAGGGGATGGGGCTAGGATTACAAGCGAGACAAGCGGAAAAACAGGGGGAACAGGCCAGGCGATAAGGATTGCCAATGAATATGGAGTTAATGTAACAAACCTTGGAAACAAGAGCGATTACGAGAAGGCTGTATCTTGGAGTAAAAACTACTTTGATCGATTTAAGACCATCAACGGAATCGATCTTGAAAAATATGTAGATGAAAAGATTGCCGAATACACCGGATTTAAAAATGTATACCATAGCAGCTTCTCAGAGATGATTAATACTGGGAATCTTGATATTGTTGTGCATGATTGCAATATTCTTCACGACAATACAGATCCAATTTCCACTTCTATCTTTGGCCTTTTCCCGTCAGCCAGGGATGCTGATCTGCTTACAAGATTAGGAGATAAAAAGAAGATTGGTACATTTAGTGAGTCAGTGATTGAGCACAATAACAAAGAGATTATTGTGATTAATGCATACACTCAGCTTGGTAGAACCAGTGATGAAAATGTACTCATGACAGATTACGAGGCGGTAAGAAATATATTTGGGGAGATAGAAAAAAGATACAAAAACAAAACAATAGGAATTCCACGGATAGGCGCGTCTGTTGGGCGAGGATGCTGGTTCACAACCTCAAACATTGCGAAATCAAAAATAAAAAGCAATGAGTTGGTGCTGCTAGATGATCCTGCATTCTTTAAAGCAGAAGCAAAATTAGAAAGGAGTGAAAGCAAAAACAATCAAATAGAGATGAATTTATGAAGACAACAATTGATTTTATGCCAGGGCTCGTGAGATACGTTTCAACCATCCTGAAAAAGAAAAAGAAAACCAGCAAAAAACCAAAATTCAGAGAGGGCTAATGCCCTCTCATGTCACCTGCATCCCGTTGAATATAAAGGATTTTTTGGGTTTTTTATATCAAACAGAGTAATGCCCGCATTCGGAAAAAGATCTTTTCGTTTTGATTTGTATGCACCAGTGTCAATAAAATATCGATTTGCAATGCTGTATGGAGTGCAATCTTTACCAATGGTGTGTCCATGAAAAACATGCAACACATCATTGATTAGATAGTCTTCTTCATTTAAGCCGTTCTCTGATTTTTCTTGAGCAATTTTTGCCAGCGTCCTATCTGAAACCGCACTTTTGAACACTTTGAAGTTTTCATTGTTTAGTTCTGAACACATTTCCGCCCAACCAAGATTGGCTGGCACACACGCATGAACAAAGCCGATAATCCCTTCGCTTGTTTCCACTTCAATTGCTGGGTAGGTTTTTTCGTAAATGGTTCTAAATGTAGACTCAGCCTCGTCAGGACTCAGTAAATCCATATACCAAGTATTTACCGGAAGGCATATCCAATTTTCTTTGTCGCATGGATCTGAAACCAAATTTCCGTGTTTTTCTCTGAATCGCCTCCGTCTTTCTTCAAAAGCGTACTGGGCATCATGGTTACCCATTGCCGAGAAAAACCAGGGGGCGTTCAGCCAGTCTGCAACAACATGTGAGTATGGCCCGCGATCAACAAGATCTCCGATTGCAATCAACCGATCCCTTCTTCCGTCAAAGCTGATAGCATCAAGTGCCTGTCTAAGAAGATGAAACATGCCATGCACATCGGTGACAGCAATATCCCTTCCTATTTTGTTTTCCTGCAATCTTAACACTTTATTCATAAACAACCCCAAAAATCAGATTACTTATTATATATCCAAATAAATATTTTGACAATATTTTAGATTAAACTAAGGTCGCATGGAGCCTCAAAGGGCTCTTTTTTTGCCTGTTTTTTATCCAAAAAAGAATTTGACATGCCTATTTTTCGATCTTATGATCCGCCTCGAACTGTCATGCCAGATGACATTTCACCACACACATACTGACCGATAACCATCACCCCATAAGAGATACGGCAATGGATCTTAGCATTTTTGGCCTTTTCCCCAACATCATCTCCATCACATCAAGCGCAGCCTTCAAGAGAAGGGAGTCCAAGCGGATAGCAGGAGAGATGCACGAAATCAGCCAGTCAATCGTGACCACTGCTTGCGGGGCCGCAAAGAAGGCATGGAGCTCTCTGAGCTTTGCAAACGAACATGCGAGACTTGCATGCAGCCTGGGGGCCGCTGATGAGATGGTTGTGGCAATGTTCATGCTCTTGGATGAAAGGTCGCTTAGCACGATAGAGAAGGGTAGTCTCAACCAAATTTCCTATTTGGCTGAAATGAGACGTTCCGCAAGACTCAACATTCTTGAGGAAAAAAATCGAATGATGCTAAGAAGTAGCTTTATTTATAGTGAAAATATTTTCAATGACGATGCAATGCTTAAGCACATTCAGGATGGTCGAGTATTCATTGAAAGCGAACTTGTATACAGCAACACGCTCAAAAAGAAATCAAAAGTCATAAATCGCAAAATTAACGCCTACCACCCATCACTTACTGGGAAGAAGCTGCTGCTGGCTTAGTTTGCCATGTAGTCAACATAGAAGGCATTTAGGGCAGCAAGCTTTCTACTGCCCCAAAAGCCAACACTAAATGTATGCCAGCATACCCTTAATTTGTTATAATATTTTTTTAATAAAAAAGTTGACTATCCTGGTTCACATGGATATATTTCAATAATTCCCGCAAGGGACTATTGAAAGGAGAGTCGTATGACCGAATTATCTTTGTTGGCAAAAATCAAGGCCGACTTATTGGCTGCTCGAAAAGCCCGCCAAGCAAATGTTGTCAGTGTTTTAAATCCGCTTGTGGCGGAGGCTTCTGCACCTGGCTTCAATGATGGTAAGCGTGAATCAACCGATGCCGAAGTGGTAAAAGTCATTAATGGTTTTATTTCCGGTATTGATTTGTGCATTGAAAAATCAGGCGGAAAAGCAAATGAAAGCCAGGAGTTTGAGCTCTCGCTGCTCAAGCAGTATTTGCCGGAGCTGATGCCTCAGGATGAACTGAACGGCATTATTGATGACATCATCTCCAAAAACGGCTACAGCAAAATTTCCGACATGAAAGCAATTATGTCTGAATTGTCAGTCTATGCTGGCCGATTTGATGGCAAGGCCGCAGGTGACCTGGTAAAGAAAAAATTGCTTGGTAACAAGTAATAACAAAGAAACGAGCCTTTCGGCTCGTTTTTTGTTTTATTGACTGCTAACATCAGGATCGAATAGTCTTATCTTTTCTTTATTGGTTCCGCTTTTTGCAATCTCAATTCTTTTTTTGCAGGAATTGCTTGAGCCATCACATACCAGATCACTTAGACGCCTGCCTATCGTAAGCGCGTAGAGGGAATCCTTTGTGATGATAGGGAAGCTATTTCCTCCTTCAATCAGCGGATATCCAGGCGCAAGAAAATGCATTTTATACACATCTGAGTAGTATGCAGGAACACTTCGCATATCTCCATCAACAGGGATCATAAGAAATCCACTCATTTTAGGTGCCCAGGTTCCTCGTGACTGCTCGGAACAGGTACTGCCATAGTCCCTTCTGCACTCATCCCTGTTGCTGTATGGCATGTAGACCATAAGAGCCATCTCTTCTGCTATATTGCTGTTGATTTCACAAATTGGAATCATGTCTTTTTTTATTTTTCTCTTGCAGTCGGATGCACTCAGGTACAGATTAATGGAACTCTCTTTTTTTATACTTGCGCCAAAACTTTGAAATAATGCTATGCCTGCTCCAAACATCACAAGCACAAACACCGTAAAAAACCACATCCCACCCACCACGGATGAATCAATAGATCTTTTATTCATACTCATTCCTTTTTTTTGCCAATAATAACTCAGGCTAATACATTATAACAATCTAGTTATTTGGTTTTTTATATGTTCCGCCATTAAAGTTTTGATGTATATTCTTTTATTTTTATGTGGCAAAAATGACTTGTTTGTTTATTTTGTTATTTTCTGATATAAGTCCCACTATCGATGCTAATTTTCATCCTTTGTGAAAAAAGTAGTGCGTTTATTGCTCTGTTTATTTAAAATAAAGATACAACAATAAAAATAGAGAGCCCAGAATGACCCTATCAAGAGAAGAAGTCCTCAAAAAAATCGAGGAAGTTAGAGCCAATGTGGATAATCAAACCCGTCCTTTTTCCGTTAAGGTTAGTTCTTTTTTTGATTCTCTAGAAAATAGAGCGTCCAAAAAGGCGGAGACCACTCTTGCTGCTATTGTTGCTGCAACCGCATCGCTAGGTGGAACAGGCAATGCCAGGCTTGATTCTATTATTTATGGAAGCGTTGTATGTGGAATTCTGCTTGGGGCTGGGAAAAGTGCGATAAAATCAGCGCTACAGGGGCTGTCCGTAAGAAGTTACGAGTCATCACCAGATGAGCTTGTTGCTGCTTTTCACAGGGAAATAGACAAGATTAAAGCCACATCCTCATCAAATGACTTTAATCACATTCATGACTACAGCAGAATTCTTGTTCTTGGCGATTACAAGAAGAGGATGATGCAAAAAGACGGAAAGCTAAGTGACGATGGCGCTACTGCATTAGACAGGGCCAAAATGGGATTTAATAAGATCTTCCTAGATCACAATCAGCCAGCGGTTGAACTAGCATTTGCAAAAAAGTATCGTGAGAAAAACAACCAGTCTCTTGATCGTTGAGAATAATTATTTTATTGATAAGTAAGTTGCTGTCAGTTAAAATAAATCATTAAAATAATAAGTTGCAAAAGACTGTTATATAGCAGTCTTTTGATTAAAAGCAACACCAGGATAGGCCAATGACACAACTCTTAAAAGAAGAAATATTAAACAATATCAAAAGCATAGAAGATGCTGTATCCAAAGATTTTAAGCCAATGTCTGAAAAGGTAATGTCTTTTTTCAAAAAGGCAGATGAACTAATCCGCTCAGAAAATGGAGATATTACATTTATTGGATCTGCCGTTTTGGCTACGATATCATCTGGAAGCATGGCCGCATATGGCGGTAGCGAAATACTAAGTGGGGCAACGCCTTCTGTTTCGTTTAGTAATGTCGCTTCTATGGCTGCCGTTGCTGTCTCTTTGGTTGCCGCAAGGTATGTACTTCCAGTTGTTGCCTCCTCTTTTGCCAGTCACTACCAGAAAGAAACAATAAAGCACTATCTTGATCGTGATAGCGGTGTATCTGCAAGATTTGCTGATGCAATAAAAGCCATTAATCCAGATCTTCCTCCTGTTGAACAGCGAGTTGTGCTCAGTGCAGCAAGGGATGTAATTATTGAAAAATTTAAATTAGCCATAGATTTTGATGAATCAAAAAAGCTTGATTCAGGTTCTGCAATAAGGCTTGGGCTTATGATGGATCGCTCTGCCAGTAAGCTCCTGGAAGCTAGGGAGAACTTCATCAAAAAACACCAGTCCACTGAACAATCCTTTTCAAGGTAAAAGAGGGAATACATGTTTTTAAAGAAAGATGTCGTTGACTTTGTTATTGGTGTCCAAATGGATATTGTGTCTTTGGATAACACAATGAAAAAGCAATTTATACCAGAAATCGATCTAGAAGATCCTGACATGAAATCCATTCTTACCTACGTAAGAGACATTAAAGAATCGATAACTGATGTTCAAGCGGTTATTGGAGTTCTTATGGCAAAGGTATCTCAATGCAATGGCGCTGCCCTAGATAATATTGATGAAGAAGTCCAGATTATCGAAGAGTTTTCAAAGATGATCCAGAGCGTAAAAATCAATCTTGAGCCTCTATATATTTAAGGATTTTCCTTATGAAGAAAGAAGATTTTGAAAAGTATTTAATGAGAAATGAAGACTCTACAGCAATAAAAATGTACAGGGGGTTTCATGCAGAAGAGGGCGAGATAGAGAAGCACCTGGAGAACCCGTTTATCACATTCAATAGAGCCGTTCCTACATTCACTGGCTCGCCCCATACCGCCTCTGCTTATGCCGTCAGCCCAAACAACCGTGATCATGATACTGGCGATTCATATGGCGTTGTCGGCATCTATGAGATTGCAATGAAAAAACCGCTGGTTATTAATGATGACCGCTATATTGACTATGTTGATATCAGAGAGATATTTGGCTCCAAGCTAGAGACTGTCCAGTGGAAGTCTTTTTTTGAGGAGACAATGAGCAAAGGGATCTGGAATCATGATGGCTGCGAAACTGATTTGGATGAGTTTAATGAGATGGATCAGGATGAGCAGGATATGGCCTGCATTGAAACCTATTGGCTGTGTGATGATGCCCGCATAATTACCCTGCTGAAATCACTAGGATATGATGGGATAGCATCTATTGGGGTCTCCCATTTGGATGAAGATGTTGAGGACTCTCCTCATTATGATAATAGAATTTGCGCATGCTCCGAATACAGACCGTTCAACAAAGATCAAATCAGATATGAATCAAACAAAGAAATGGTCTATCAGAATAAAGGAAGAGTATTCTCAAAAGAAAAAGAAGTTGAGATGGAAATATAAAAAAAGGCTGCCAAGGCAGCCTTTTTTATGTGGTTTGTTTTATTGATTTGTCTCATTACCAGCCTGGGGTTCGCTTCTCAGGACTGCACTTTCAACATCCCTGATGGCATTGCTGGAGATCTTGTTAAAGATGCTCATAAAGTGTTTTTTGATGATGGATTCAATCGCACGGAACATGTCAGCGCCAAAGTGGTACGCGACACCAACAGGCCACCACATAACCCATGAAACAATCATTGTGATGTTTTTCTTAGGGTCAATCATCTTTTTGAGATTTTCAATGTCATTTCGAATTGATTCTTCACTAAGAAGAACATCCACATCATGTGAGTTATTTACATCTTTATGCTCAGTGTAATTAATCAGTGTTTGAGCGTGTTTAGGAAGACTGTTGATCAGTCGTTTTTTAAAGCCATTGAACTTTTCTTTGCTATGATCTTCATCATTTTCAGCTTTGTTTTTCTCGATCTCTTTCAGCTCATTATTTAGATCAATAAACGCATTTGAGAGCGTTGACACATTAATCTTCCAACGGAAGATAGACCAAGGGAGACCGATAGCCATGTAGACCACCAGCATACAGCCAATAAGAATAGGAGAGAGGCCAAGCAATACCCCTGTAACGACCAGCCCAGAGAGCAGAAGTGACACGGATACTCTGGGATATTCAATGTGTTCCATGAACATCCCGCTAAAGACCAATGCAATTACAAATGTTGGTGACAGGACGATTCCTGCAAAAAAAGCCATCAGCTCAGTCATTTTTATCCCTTTGTTAATTTAGGTTAAACTAAATGCAATTATATTTAATGATAAAATAAATGTCAATTCTCTTACTCAATAAAAGACCGCCATAAATGGCGGCCTTTTGTGTTTTTGTGTGAACGGACATCACTTCATGGACAGGTGATACAGTTCATTACCATCAATCCCGAGTAGCATCATTCGATGGTGGCTGAGCTTGATGTTCTTAACCAGGCTGGGATCTACAACAACCTTGACCTGGCTCTTGCCAATTTCATTGCTGAAAATACTGAATGTGCCGCTGTCTTCGACTACAGCGATGCCGTTATCGAGGACGGCGAAGTTGATTGATGCATCATCGCTTGGCTTCTCCATGAGCCACTCATACTTACCTGTAGCTTGGTTTATCTTGTAGCAGGAGTGGATGTAATCACCATTATCCGCCAGCGAAACCAGGATCAGAACACCGGACTCATACTTGGCATTGATAATGCGCTTGGACTCCATCTCGGGGATCCTGATCTGCAAGAACACATCCTTCATTGACGGAATAGTCAGATACATGGCACCCATCATGTGCTGGATAAGCACATTGGTATAGAGCTCTGTGGAGCGAGGCATGATGGCCTCAGCCACACCGCTCACGATTACCATCTTGTTCTGATTTTCATGTAGCGAGATCTCGTGAATGTATTCTTCTGACACTCCGTAGATTCGATTCTGGTACACAAAGAAACTTTTGAGGTTGAAATCATCCTCATAAACCTGTTTGGTCTTGGTGTCCTGCATCATGATCTTCCCATCCTTGATTTTGACCAAAATCGGAGTCTGGGTTCGAGGGGAGAATACCAAATGTGTATTGCTGCTTGAGTAAGGGATTTTTACCTTGTCGGCAACAAAGTAATTATCTGTTTTGTATGCGATTTTTTGGTCGCTACAGTACACATCAAGCATTGCTGACTCACTGGAGAACAGCTCAGTCATGTTCAGTGCAGAACTGATGATAGCAGTGTGGACAGCCTGAGATACTTGCGACATGACCATATCCATAGGGGCTGGCATCCGTTTTTTCTCTTCAAACATGGCGGTAAGCCACTGTTTGTAGCCCTGCGGAATGACACTAAAATCACGTACCGCATTATTTACAGAGACATCTGTATGGAAGATGGATACTGCTTTCGCCATGCGACTAACAATATCACCTCTCTTGAAGCTATGGCTGCTGCCCTTGTACGTTCCCTTAAATGGATGGATGCCCACCAGCAGCTGTGTGGCAATAATGCCAAAGGCGAACCAGTCAGAATCCGCGCTAAAGTTTTTCTTCTTAACATCAACCAGGGGATCAAGGGTTGACTCAGAGTATGCTTTGGCAGGGTATGATGCGGTTTGATAGCTATCGACATCAATCCAGTACACAGACTTGAAATCAGAGGAAACGAGGTAGTTCATCTCGTTCCCATCGACAATCAAGACACCTTGTTTATGAAGACTGGACAGGGTATCTCGCATCTGTTGCAGCAGGGCATAGACATCCTGATCTGAGATGTTGTTTGCCGTCCGAAACTCTGTGGTGAACAGGCGTGATAATGGCAGGGTGTTATGGAGCGCTTTCATGCTGTAGCCGATAGGGCGATTGTTATCGTCCAACAGCATACTCTCCGGCTTGATCACAAAGGGAGATGAGATTTTGCTCAGCTCCTCGATGCGACCCTGCTCAATGACCTTTGAGCTGTCGTGGTAGATTTTATAAGCAACGTCCCCCTTTACGAAAACCTTGCCTTCTCCGCCACTAAACACGAAGTCTTTTTGTTCAAGGACAACTGCCTTGTTGTTGCCGGAGACATAGACTCTCATCACTCACCTCAAAAATAAAAATCAGCCGAAATCGCCACTTGTGGCAAAAATGTTTTTATTGCCGTTCTTCTTCATAGAAGGACAGGCCAGCAACACTCAGATCGTCACCGTGATGGATGCCATTCTTTTGGAATTGCTTCACCATTCGGTTAACCCTGCGATTGATGAACTCACCATGGAGCCCTTTAACGCTACTGAGCTCTGCCAGAACGGCGTTTTTACTTAAACCTCGGCCAGCTACGCTGTCGAAAAAGGTATCCAGTCCATCGCTGCTTACCATCACCCATTGCAGGTCTTCCATCGGGATCACGACAAAGGTAGGTTGCTCAATGTCCATATTGATTACTTCGGGCTCCTCGCCAGAGGTCAGCCAGGTTTGATTCATGCCATTGGGGGATTTTTTCAGCAGGTTCTTGTTTCTTTCTTCATCCAGCAGGTATGACAGATAGCGAGGATATTCTGACGGGTAATCCACGCACATGTGCTTCACAGAACCAGACTTGTCTTTCCATGTCACGCTGCCATCACCATAGACCATCACAATAACACGCTGGTTAACCATGTCTGCGAAAGCGCAAATCAATGTGGCATCCAGCATGTCAGTGCGGTCATGAATAAGAGATGCTGCTTCTGCTGCTTTGCTGATGATTTTCTTGCCAAGGTCAGCATGCGAGATATGGGACAGCTCATAGGCTTCCATACCAAGCAGCACAGTCCGGCATGCGTGAGCGATTAGGCGAGCGCCTACGCTGGTATGCGGGCTTCCTGAGCACCCATCACTAATCATGGCAAAAGACAGCGCCTCATTTTTTGAAAAAAGCGCGTAATCTTCACAGACATGGTGCTGATCACCTTTCAAGAACAAACCATCGGCATTAATTTCCATTAATTAAGTCTCGCTACTTCGCATTCGATAAGAAAGCCCCTGGGGTATCCAGAGGCTAGGTCGTGACATCAGAAGGACAGAGCTTTGCTCGGGCCACCAGTACCCAGAGCCTGGGACTGAGCACTGATTGACTTACTTACGAAGTCGGCAAGCTTGGCAAGGCTTTTCGCGCTGGCATCGGCCACATCGATGTACTGTTCGATCTCTGACTTGTCCTTGAAATCTTGCAAATAGGAGGACAGGCCAGTTGCGCTCGAAGTGTTCAAGCCAATCAGAACGGTTCGGATAGACTCAACGCACTCTTCGCTGATCGCGCTATTGATTGCCTTTTTCACATCAGCAGTGCTGTTGACGGATGCGTTATCATCGCCATCAGTGATCACAAACACGATGGCGTTTGCATCAAAATCCTCTTCCATCAGCTTTTTGCCGTAAGCCTTGACGCTTTCAACGGCGCTAATGGTGGCATCGTACAGAGCAGTCATGCCATTTGGTGATTTGATCTGCTTGTAGTTGTCGGTCTTGATCGCAGACAGCAGGGTGAAGCCGTGCTCTTCGTAGACATGGTTGTTAAATGTCACGAGACGGATCATCAGGTTCTCAGCGCGAGGCGATTTGCGGCAAGCCTCAACAATCTCTTCGATTGCTTTGATTTGCTGATCCTGGAATGAATAGGTACTTCCGCTTTGGTCGAGCACGATTGCGACCAGAGTATATTCGGAAGCAGACAGGCGAGCTACATCCAGGGCAGAGAAGTGAAAGTTGCTGGTGGTCAGTCCGCCTACCATGAGTTCTTCTTGATCAATACGCATAGGGTGTCCTTAGAAACTGGTTCTGTTATGCCAGAGCATTCAGCTCTGGCAGGAATTATCAAACATGGCCTTGTTGGGCGATTACGCGATGTTCAGACCGTTATGGGTCACAATGACATCAGAGGTATTCACCACGCGCATTCCACGAGCCTTCATTTCTTCAATGAAGTCTTCGCCGTTCTTCTCAAAGCCAGTCACCGGAGAGGTGGTGTCGCGTAGCAGAACCAGCTTCTTGATGTTCTCGTTGCCGAAGTTGTCAGCCAGCTGACGAACGGTTGCTGCAACACAGTGGCTCAACGCCTGACCAGTCAGGAAAATCAGATCCGCTTGCTCAAAGCGCTCGATCATCGGACGGCTCAGCTTGGTGGTAGGATCCGCAGCGAAAGGAACTTCCGCAGCAAACGCGCCATAGTGCTCTGTGTAGGGGTTATGGCCCTTGGTCATGTAGTTCACGCGAGCAATGTAGCGATTTTCCCAGTCAAGCAGAGCGTTGCATACAGGCTGTACCACGTTATGACCAGGAGTGCCGATCAGGCAGTGCGGCGGCCAAATGATCAGCGGGTAGCGACCAGCATCTTCCAGCGCCTTGGTGTAATCCAAAGCATACTGAACTTGCTTGGAATCAATCGGCTTCATTACGCCATTCAGGACATCTTCGTGCTTGATTTGAGTGAACGGAGCCGGTTGTTTGCCATTCGCATCACGCCAGAACAGCGGATGGGAGATGTCGTATTGCTGGTGGCTATCCAGGGTCACGGTAATGGAATTAAGCTGATTACCAGCCTTTTCGATGAAGGCTGCCAGGTTCAGTGCGTCTTGCCATGAGCCATCAACAGGCAGTGACGGAGCAATGCGGGAGATTGAGCCGTTATCTTTGTTCACGCTAATCGCCTGATGACTTTCAGGTACATTGTGGAAGTCGTATTGGGGGTCAATGATGATCAGCTGATTGTTTTGTTTCATGGTCTTCTCCAAATACTGTTTTGTGATGTGCCGTGAGGCGGTTGTTTTCCTTTCTTGAGACTAAGATAGTTCAGATTCGATACTATGTCAATAGTTCGAATGTGATACTTACTTAAAAAGATAAAAAAGAATGTTTTTCTGCTGGTTGCAAAAAAGCCACCGTTGCTGGTGGCTTCTTTTTATCAAGAGAGGGAAGGGCTACCCATCAGCTCTCAGGCTTTTTCTCTGCGCGATCCAATCGCTCAAGCTCGGCAATCAGCAAGGCAATGGCTTTAACCAGGTTCCTTCGATAGCTTGATGGCTTCCACCATTTTTTGGCGAAAGGCCAGAATGCGAGGAAAGGCATCTCTTTTTTGCTTACTGGCGAATCAGAGTTGGGGGCCGCATAGTTGATTGCGGCAGCTGCAAGCTCACGATCCTGATAGTTATCATCAGTCTCGGCACACCATCCTTCTTGATTTACCTGGCGATGTCGCTCGGCCAACACATCAATAATTGCTTGCGAAAACATGCCTTTCTCAAAAGGAGAAAAAGCGTCCTGGTAACGGATGGTTGGATCTAAGTATTTGAAGTTAATTGGTTTGTCACTCATATTCTTTCCTCTTTGTTCATCTTGGCTCTGGCTGGTGGCCGGATATCAACAACCAACCAGAGCACAATTTGTATGCCATCAAACTATTTTGCTTTTGTCATGCTTCTGGGGTAGAAAACCCCGTCATTCAGTGGGTTCAGCCTGTAGAGCTGAGCAGGCTTCGTGCTGTGGGTCTTAAACATCCCTTCACAGGGGATTAGGAGCTCAGACACTTCGATACGATCTCTCAGCCTTGCGTTATTCAGCTCAAACCCAAGCAGCTTTTCAGTCAGCTTTTTGAACTCAACAATGGTAAACATCTCGTCCAGAAGGTTTGTCGCAATAGGGGTGTATTCCGCCTTAGCTCTAATCCTTTTCCAGGCATAGTCGAAAACCTCATAGTGATTGAATGCAAAGAGGTCTTTTTTCGCAATAATTTCATCTACCGTTAGCCACTCTTTTTCGTAGTGCGGATCACCAATCTCACTCACATCAGCAAGGCGAACAAGAGAGAAGTAAGTGATATTCACGGTATTGATCCGTTCTGGATCAATATAGTTGCCGCTAAAAGTATGCAGCTGCTCGAAGTAGGGCAGTTCAATACTGGTTTTTGACAGCAAAGCGCCGATTGCCGCCTCTTCTGCGCTTTCTACGTTTTCTCTATCATAGAAGCAGTTTGGAAAGGCCAGTCTCCCAGGAAACACTTCTGCATCAAGGTCTCGCTTATAGGTTAAAGCCTTGATTTCACCTTCATCATAGATGAAAGGGATGATGGTAACCCCCACGTTAGGTCGCTTTTTGCTATAAAGCTCATCATTGTACATAAAAAATACTCCTGTATTGCTATACCACATGCTACCACAGATAGTATCAAAAGCAAACTAATTTTCTTGTGGTTTGTAGCGTATTTTTTTGTGTTTATTTAAAAACATCAATGTTTTCTAATTGTAGTGTTGATTTATTATCAAGTTAGTATGATAATTGCTTAAATAATAAGAAGAAAAGGGATGTGAATCATGGAATCACAACAAGATATAATTAATAGAGCGGAAGAAATCAAGAAACTGGTTACTGATGAATTTAAGCCGTTCTCAGGAAAAACAAGTCTTTTTTTTGAAAAGCTCGGAAACACAATAAAAGACAAAATGGCAATTTTTGCATCAGGGTTGGCTGTCTTGGTTCCCACAACCGCCTCCATGCTTTATGGTACAGCCCAAACAGCAGAGAATTTGATGTATAACAAAATTCCCAACATTACCATGAATAATGGCCTTGGGGACTCCATATTCAATTACGACCAAACTGTTGGCCTTGTTAGTGCAGCTGGCGCTCTAATGGTTGCTCACTTTGCGCTGCCGCCTATCGCAAAAGCAATCAGTAAGATTGCCACTCATTTTGAGCTAAAGCAGTATTTTGCAGAAAATGAAGCTGCTACCAATAAATTTGTAGGATTAATGGAGAAGCTTGGAGACGGAAGAAGCAAAGAGGATCTGCACCTTATTGCAAAGCATAGCAAGGCTGGCATTATGGAGGGCATTCAGAATTCCAGGCTTGCTGAAAATCCAAGCGTAAGAGAAAAAATAAACATTATTCTTGAAGAGAAAGTTTTTGAAGCCTATCGAACATCAGTAGATAAAATCTATAAAAAGCCAGAAGAAACCTCTTTGTCTAGATAATAAGCAAAATAATTAATGGGGCGTTGTAGCTCCATTTTTTAGTGTGTCTTGGGGAGCTCTAGCAATTGTCTTTCTGATTTCCGAGTGATAACATTAATTTGCGGAAAAAGCGGATTATTTTTGACTTTACATGTCATAAGTTATTAAATGTGTTTAATCGCCAATAACCATAACAATAGGCGTGAAAATGAAAATATCAGACTTTAGTGATGCTCGTGCCTGGCAGATTTTTAAGGCATCAAAAGAACTAGAAAAAATTGTTTCCGATGAAGTGAAGCCTTTTTCAGGTAGGATTAGTGGGTATTTTTCACAGATATCATCAGCCATAAAGTTTGATGTCAGTAGAAAAGATATCATTCATGGCTCTGCTTTTGGAACCATGTTTTTTGCAACCTCATTGGGGCTGGTGGCCGCGCAGGCTTCTCTTGTTGGTGGAGCAGCGGTGCTGGCTACAGGAATGGCTGGAGGAGCGGCTGTTGCCTCAGCGCTTCTTGTTGCTCATGCCGTTCTTCCGCCAGTTGCCAGTGCCTTTAGCAAGATTGCTGAAAAGATCGAGATGATTGGCTATATGAGCAAAGGCAAGTCAATTACCGAGAAGTTTGTTGAGAATGCAGGTGGAATTAGTAAAGACTTAAACATTGACGAGTTTAAGCGGGCTCTTGAAGAAAGCAAGAAAAACCTATTGAAAAAACTAGAGGAAACCCCGCTTGGGCGAACTCCAGAGATGCAAAAAGACATTTACAACGCCTTTGAAAGAAATATCAACAAAGGTTTTGAGAAAGCGGTCAAAGAGAGAGAGTCAAAAGATAACTCATCTTACTCTATTTAATTATTAAGCAAGAAAAACACCGAGAGGCAAAAATGTATTTAATTCAGGATGTAGTTGATTTTCTCACTGAGCTTAAAATGGACATGGTAGATATTGAAGAGATCATCAACAAGGGATTCAAAGAAGACATTAAGCTGACAGACCCAGGCTTGGAATCAGTAAAAGAAAATGTTGATGCCATCAGTAGAGCAATGATTGAAGCTGAGGCGGTAATGGGTGTTGTTTTGGCAAAAATGGCCGATACCAGCACATCAGCAATGATGGATATTGATGAGGAGATCGAGTTACTAAAAGAGCATTCAGACACACTCAAAAAGACCAGAACTCCATTGAAAAATCTTTTTGGGCAGTGATTCTTCATACTTCAATTTTTTGCTCTTGCAAGACTGACCAGAGATGGTCAGTTTTTATTTTTTTGGTCGGGGGAGGGCAGAGGCACTCAGGACAGGTCGTGTCGTAGTGGTTGATTATCTCTTTGGTCTCGCTCGCGCCCTGTGGCAAAATGCCTTTTGGAGACAAAAGGAGCAAGCACGATGACGCCTGAGAGAATGAGGCAGTACGGCAGGGGATTGGGGTTGTGGCAGGACAAAACTCTAGCTGTAGGTGAGCCCATTTCTTACCTGAGAGGGGATGATAAGGGATCTGTAACACTTTCTGAGGCTGCTAAGGGCTACTGGCTGGAAGAGGACAAGATTTGCGAAAAACCCAGCGATCTTTTGGCTAACGGGGTGTTTCTTTGGACGGAGACCCAGGGAACAGGACATGCGTTTGTCTCAATCCATAAGGAGTGGAGTATTCATGTCTACACCTATGGCCGCTTTGGAGACACATCATTCTCGCCAGTAGGTGATGGAGTTCTGATTCAGTACAGCTTCGGGAAGGCCAGAGAATACTACCAGCACGAGCTTTACCGGATGTCGGCAAAAGCTTTCAAGATCACTGATGTCGATGAGAGCCTTACATTAGCAATTTTCCAGAAAAAATGGCTTTCCAGTTCCCAGCAGCCATCCAAAGATGCCTTCAAAGTTGAGGGGAGGGTGATCGACAGGTACGATCTTACTGGCAACAACTGCACCACGACATCTGTTGATGCACTCAAGCTTGCCGGAACTAAGGTGTTTGCAGCCAAATCCCTTCTTGGTGCTGATTATGCCGAAGACTTTACGATCCCATCATCACTGGAACGACACCTATCAAATCTTGCGTCTGGCGTTGATATGGGGGTTGTTGAGGTTACAGCAGCAATGAAGCAGGCGATACAGAACAGCCAGGCGGCCACTCCTATAGGGAGCGCAGGAGTGACAAACGGGGTCTTAGGAGCCTCTGGTTACAGCTCTGGCGTAGCTGGAAGCAGTTCAAGCTAAGCCCATCAGGAGACACACCAAGAATGTCAGAAAACCTCAAAAAAACCATCAGGGCAGGCACATTATTGGTGCCATTCCTTATTCATTTCGCGCTAATGACAGTGCTTCTTATCTTGTCATTACTCAACATCAAATATGGACTCGAAGCGCAGCTAATAGGGAGCGAACATATAGGCATCATTGATGATGTTTATGTCATGATTTATTGGCTTTACTGGGGGTCTGTAATATCTTCTGCTGTCTTGTTTTATATTTATTTCTTGATTTTTTCCTGGCTAAGAAAAAAGAAGGCGAGGGCAGAATCATCAAGTCAGCAATAACGACCAATAATCGCTAAATTCACATGATTTGATGCCGATAAATGGGGTTATCGGCATCAAAATTAATTTATTCCCCTGATGGTTGTGGTACTATATTTTTAATTATAATAAAAATGAGGTAGTACCTATGAAGAAGTGGTTTTCTTATCTTTCGCCAAAACAACAGGCGGCAAAAACATTACTTACTTATACTGCAAGTGTTGCTGTTTTCTTTATGCTGACAAATCACTTTTGGTCTATGTATGAGGCTGTGCAGTCGATGTATCCGCTTCTTACCATTGGAGTGGCGTTAATGCTTTCAGTGTGCCATTACAGCAAAAAGACAGCACACAAGATCTTTCTTGTTTTGTTTTCTATTATCCCACTTATTCCTGTTTTACCACTAATGATGATTGCATTGGCTTTTTCTGGTGATAATCCATATGCTAGCGCTATTTCACATTTAAGACTGGCAGTTATATCCTGGCTTGTAATCCTAACCCCTCTGATTGCACCACTGCTGTTGTCATTTTTTGACTGGGAGAAGTTGCTGGTAAAGCTCCACCTTTCAAAGGCAAAGGTATAACCAGGTCAGAATGTAAAATGGCGTGATTTTCACGCCATTATTATTTTACTTTGAATGGGTCTTGCATTCCGTCCCATCCTGAACACAGGCATTTTTGCAGCGCTTGCCCGACTTGGTTATTACAGAGCATCGTTCAACATAGATGGATTTTTCAAACCTATAAATGGGGGCGCTATTCTTTGTTTCGTTAGTTTTTTTGTATTGATTTAAGTTATAACCAATCCAGTCAGGGGATATCTTTCCCTTCATGATTCGGACTTCTTGCTCACCTTGTTTTTGGGCAAAAAAAGTTTCTGATGGGATGTTTATTGATTCCAGCAACATGCTACCTGGAACAGGTAGTTCAAATTCATTGCTTTTTTCATCCACAAAAATCACATTAACCGTTCCTGTTTGCATTCTAATCTCCAGGTGATGTTCAATAGAGTTGCGGCATAATTATATCACTAAATAAATGCCATTCAATCAGATACCTACCAAATGTCTAGTAACCGTCAATACTTGACATATCATAAAGAAGTGAAAAGCAGCCTTTTGGCTGCTTTTTGTGTCTGGCACCTACCTATCTTGACTGCCTCTTTGCAGCAACAAGGATCCTTTCTACTGCACTGAACATCTCTTTCCCGTCCTGGCCGTCATATCCAAACTCATTCACAAAGGTTGAAAAAGTAAGTCCACTGCCATCTCTTGCTGACCAGTCGATCCACATAGATGCGACCTTGAGCGCGTTTTGCTGAAACAGTCTGTCTTCTTCTTCCTTTCTCTTTAGAGCTCTTCTTTGAAGGATCAACTGTCTCTCTTCTTCTGTAAGTTCCATTTCCATCATAAAAATCCCATTACCTTACCCATGTTTTATCCAGGAAAATCACCCCATAAGTCTCTGAGAATGATGCAGATGATTTCAGTGGGTCGTACTTGTACTTCATGACCTGAACCCCTCCGAACGAGCCATCAATGGTATAGGTCTGATTCGGGTATGGCTTAAACTCCATCGTCCAGGTGTTGGTCGGGCCAATCCTCGGGGCCTCGATCATAATCTCTGTTCCGTAAGCAGGAAGCCTAAGGTTTCCATATGCCCTTGCGCTTCCATCGGCATAAAAACTGATGGCCCCTGGCTGTTTTGCCAAAGGATAAGGAGTCCATCCGGCAGGTTTATTGCTCGCCAGCCATTCTCCATTCACAACGAAGATAGACACGGCCAGGCTCATTGTTTTTATGAGATCTGCTTGAGTATTAATACCAACACTGCCAAGAGCGTTAGCGTGTGAGATCGGGAGGCCATAATCATTGAGTAGCATCCACCCTCCCCCGTCCCTGGTCATGTCGCAGTATACCGCCTTCTTACTCCCTGTAACTGTGACTGTATAGTCACCATCACCTTTAGACAGCCCATCTGAGATGATTTTCTTGCAATTATCACCTATTCCTAGCGTCCCAGGAAGTCTGCCATCTCCAGGATCTTTTTCTCCCTCATCTGGCTTCTCTGTTTCACCGCCAGTTGCGCCGCCGTCTTCCGCCGTAATCCCTTCGATATCACCACCTATTCGAATAACGTAATGGTTGGTCGCAGATGCTGCATTTGCGAATGTGCCTAATGACAAAATTGATGACACAACAAGCGTCAATAATGACATTTTCATTATTTATTTTCCGTTAATTATCCATGTTGCAACTATATCACAGTTTATGGTTAATTAGAAATAAAATATTGATTTGCACTTGTTTTTAGGGATAATGTAATAACAGCAAAAAAAGGAATAATAATGAAAATAATAAATATGGGTAAAAAACTAAGTGAACTATTTCCAAAAAGAAAGTTTGGCAAGTGGGAAAACGTCCCCTCCTCTTTTGGTAGCGTTTTTTATGGGAAGGACGGAGCTACTTACAACAGAGGTGATGCATTTTCATTAGACGACAAAAGGCTGCCGTTTATTTTGGGCTCAGCTCCTGTCATTGGGGAGTTAATACCTCGCTCATCATGGGGATCAAGTCTTGCAAATTTACTTACCAAGACATCTTGGGACAAATTAAGACATCCAATTATTGAGAGGCACTCAAATTCATGTCAGGTTTGCGGGACTAAGAAAAACACACTGGATATTCATGAAATCTGGAATTATGAATTCTTATCTGACGACAATGACAAGCCTCTTAATTGGGGGATTCAGCACTTGGAGGGGCTGGTTTGCGTATGCAAGGAGTGCCATGAGATGTTCCATCTTGGCTTAGCCTACTCAAATAATCGCCTGGATGAAGTTATGGAGAGACTCAGGGCCATTAATGGTTGGACGCCAACTGCCGCACAAAAATATTGCAATGAGGTTTTTGATCGATGGGATGAGGCAAGTAAAATTCATTGGATCCTGGACTTATCTGAAATCTCGCATCCTGATGGAGGATTGACCATTGCTAAGAAATGGGAGATTAACGATAACGGTTTTTTGATAGCAAATACAGGAAGAATTACAAGCAAGACGATGATTACAAATATCGACTGGAAATTTTATGGAGAAAAGGAATGGAGAGGCGCAGCAATCTATAAGCCAACAATAACTTCATCTACGCCAAAAAACAAAGGTAAGAAAGTTCCTGAGCCACTAGACATCTAGTGTTTTAAATAAAAACCTGAGCCTCTTACAGGATTGTACAGAGGCTACATAACTAAACTTCTAAATTTTAGATACAGGGATTATTCCGCGAGATCTTAGTTCAAAAGAGCATCTATTAAAGAAATAAAAAGATGATAGTGTTCGCTCTATGAATTTTTTTGCAGGGTCTCCGAACTCAGCAGCAATAATTTCAGCCAGGGTTTCTGAGTCGCACTGCTCGTCTACAACAATATTGATTTGTAAAACAAAAGAGTGCTTCTCTCCATAAAACAAAAACTCACTCTCATCACCGTTATCTTCTTTTGATAGACATATATTTCTGTTTGCGCTATATAAATGATAGCTATCAAAAACATCAGAGTTATTTACATGCCTGACAAGGTTTTGTGATACCTGAATATCTCTTGTAAGGCCATTTGTCTTTTCACTTATAAAATCAGAAATTATATTTGTTATCACATCTGGGATGAAGTGACTAATCATGATGTCATCTTTTTTTGCTGTTAACTCTATAGGTATAACATACCTACAAAGTATGCCTCTTGTCGAATCATCAAAAATAAGAGGTGTTTGGTTGACAACTCTATCTACCAGTTCCAGAAAAAAACAATATTCCTCATTACTAGACCAGAAATCTCTCTTTAAGAGCTCATCAAATTTCTTTTTTGGAGCATGGTGAAGCATGCTAATCAGCTTGTCACAACACATCAAGAATGCGCCGTTGAGCTCATCTGATGGGGCTTTGCAACCATTCCTTACCAGTTCAACTATATTTTCAAGCTCTATCCTTAAGTTAAAAAACATACAGTCCACCAAAAATTAATATTACAAAAAATATATCACTTAATGTTTTATCTGGCAACAGAAAGCACCCATTAAGGGTGCTTTGCTCATTGATTTTTTAGTGTTGTTTGTTTTGAGTACAAAAATGATGCTGGTACGATTGAGATTAAGTCATCAATTCCTGGATAAACACATTGCTCCGATAGAGTCCCGTATAAACCGTCCTTTTCATTGCTCCAATGCATATTAACCATCTCATATTTCTTGCCATGCCTTGAAATGTACGGAGCAGCTACATTCCTGTCATTGCATGCATCATAACTAATCAACAAAAACAACTTATCGCCAGAGAAGCTAACCGCATAATACTCATCGATATAATCAAACTTTAATCCTGAAATCACGTTTCTCTCGATGAGTTCAAAGCGCCCCTGGATTTGCTTTGCCACTACAAACTCATCCTGATCTCGCTTGGATTCAGGTAGGTGCGAGAGATATTCAACAATCTTATCGCATGATTCGTCTTTTGAAACAATCATAAATGAAGAGTCAATCTCTCCTGCAATGATCTTGAACCCGCCATATAAATACGTGGCTCTACACATGAAAATGTGCTCAATCTCAAGCGATGGATCTATTCTGGAGATGCCGCTTGCAATACCAAGGGCTGGGGATAGCGTCTCATAAAAAGTTGAAAACTGGATTTCAATTTCAGTTGGGGAGATTAGCTTATAACTAAGGATTCCAGCACCTGGCCTGTACCAGGTTGTTGATGTATATTCACCATTAATCACTTCTGCTCTTTGGGGTTTTTGATGATTAAGCACAAACTGTTCAATTCCAGATGTATCAATCTCATTCTTTATAATGGAGATTAGTCTTGGCTCACCCTTGATTTTGGTTGTATTTTTCATTTCAGTCGTTCTTTTTATTATTGTTATTATTTTATGGGTGGATATTCTCACCTTAGAACTCGGCATTCAAGAAAAAAATTCACATAATAAAAAATTAAATTGATGCAATACTAATAACAAAATAAAAGCCACCTTGAGGTGGCTTTTATTACATCTATATTTCTCACTTTTCCATTTTCATTGCTTTTTTGTAGTGCTTTCGACACACAGAAATATATTTATCGTTTCCGCCTATGTCAATCTGTTTGCCTGCTGAGACCACTTCGCCCTTCTCATTGAGCTTTAATACCATTATGGCATTTACTCCACAATGACAAATGGTTTCTCTTTCAATAATTCTGTCTGATATCGCAAGCAATCTCTCGCTGCCCTCAAATGTCATGGAAAAAGCATCGGTTCTCAGACCATAGCACTGGACGCGAATATCCAAGAAGTCAACAATGTCACTAATTTCCCAGACTTGTTTAGCTGTTAGAAATTGAGCTTCATCAATCAGAACGCAGTCGATTTTCTTTGCCTCATTGAGCCTTGAAACAATCTCAAAAAGATTGTCATCCTTATCAAACGAGAATGCCTTTTTTTGAATGCCAATCCTGCTCTCAATTACACCTACCCCTGCCCTATTATCAATGGAAGGAGTCATAAGGAATGGATTCATTCCTCTCTCAGAATAATTATGAGCAAATTGAAGTAGTTCGGTTGTTTTTCCTGCATTCATTGAGGAATAAATAAAAGATAGCTCAGCCATTACAGTCTCTTTAAGTTATTAAATTTATTTATTTTTTTTGAGTTTTTGTAGTCAATTACGAGGCCAAGATTATACTCATCCTCGAAAACTTGCCTAAATCTTTCAAAGTTATTTCCGAAATAAAAAACGCTATTTCCCTTGCTCGGCTGACTTTTCTTTTTGGATGCGGATGGACGCCGGAATGCAATTCTCTTGTTGACCAGGCACACAGGAAACTCCCTCATTAGGGCCATCCACCACTTGTCACCCACATTGGCATTAACCAGCATCAGCGCCTCCTCAACCTCCCCTGAGAGGAATCGGTCACGTAGGCTTTTTGCCCACATTCCTGCGCAAGAAACACCTCTTTGTCCCTCAAAAAAGCCATAAGGGCTGTTCAGCCAGACACGGCCAAACCACTCTTTTGTAAATCCATCATCTTCGATGGTGAAGATTTTACCAGCCTTTACTGCTTCATTCGCCTCCACGGATGAGGCCGGATCCAGGTCAATCTCACCCATGACCATCCTTGCCGCTTCGGTGAAAATAACGGGGGTATACCACTCATTGCTTTCGCTAGAATGAATGTTTTTAATGAAATTATTGTTGTTGGACATCAAGGTTCACCATCATTGTTTTAAAAGATGGTATCATTTATTTTTCTTTAAATAAAGAATGAAAAAATGACCACTCTCAGGTGGTCATCTTGTGATGTTGCTTAGCCTATGCACTGTGTTTGCGGCGTTGACGAGCATTTCGTCCAAAGAGCCCCTGCCCGCGTGGACTACGCTCTCTTTTGGTTTCTGTGCCATCGAAGAGAACGGGAACAGGATCTTCGTGAGGAGTCAGTTCAGGCTTCACATAAGAAGGCTCATGGCGCTTAGTGACAACCTCCTTTTGAGCCACAGGAGCCGCTTTGCCAGCGCTTCGCCCTGATGACCAGCTAACCTGCTTGGCAGAGGTGCGATCATTCAGCACCAGTGTCTGGTGAGCATACGGCTTGCGCTGCTCTTCTGGAGTCAGCTGATTGGCTCGCTTGAGAGCCTCCTCATCAGAGATTTCGTTCTGTTCAGAGATCACAGAGAAGCGAGAACGGCTCATGCCGAATTCACTGGCAGTTCGCTGAGCGGATGATTTATTGAACATAATTTATTCCTCATTTCTTCTTATGTTTATTAAGTATGATAAATATATACCTCTTTTCATGATGTGTCAATTTTATTAGCTAAAATAATTATGATGGTCTGGAAATGACAAGGTAGTCATTTTGGTTGTCATGAGTTGCTGTAAGAACCTCTCTTCCTGGTCGTCTCATCAGGCTTTCTATTTCGCTGATCCTGAGTTTACTGGCATGTCGATAGCTCAGGGCAACGACTCCTTGGTCAAAGTGCTCTGAGAGAGCGCCAATGGCGTTTTTAGCTCCATCCAACGTGCTCCAGTCAGATGGTGTGCTGATGATAGAGCGATTCGTTTTTGAATGGTCTGCATTGGAGTAGAGATCATAGTCACACAACCCTTCCAGAAAATGATAGCTGTGAGCGTAATCTACACAGCCACCCTTCTCATCAATACAAGGAGGATCGACATACACCATCTCTGTGCTTCTCTCGAATAAATCAAGCTCACAGGCATTATGGCTGGTGACAATGTGTTCCCTATTGGATGCCAGCTCCATGGCATTCAGCTCTGCCAGGCATTTCGTGGCATGTAGGATAAAGGGAGTTTTCCATGTAACTTGATTTCTTGATGCTCTTGCGGCTCCGCCAAGCCTCACTGAAAGATCGGCCTTGTCAAAAATATTGTACGGTCTCTTTTTTAGGCATGCCTGAGATAGCAAGTAGACATACAGATCGCGGATTTTAGGCGCAAGAAGCTGCTTTTTTTGACAAAAAAGATCGAGCTGGTTGTTTTCTTCATCGGTAAAGTAAATGCCTTGGAAGTGCTTGCAGATCAGCTTTTCCTTCTCGCAGGAGTCGAACTCAAGAAGATACCTCAAGTTCCTTTCTAGGCCGGATGCGATAGAGCGATCACCATCATAAAGAAGCAGTGCTCTGGCTGACGCATTGCAGTTCAGCAAAAAGTCATTCGCATGCACTCTCTTTCCCATCTGCCTGAACATCAGAGATACAACCCCACTCCCAGAGTACAAATCAAGAACATCATCGAACTCATATGACTGCAAGACTGAGTGCAGAAAAGCGATAATGGCTCGTTTAGAGCCCCGATATCTGGTACTGGGGAGTCTTCCTAGATTCACTTGCGCCTCCTTTTTCTTTTTATTTAATGTTAAAATAATGTCTTGCAATTAAATTTTCCTTGGGCTATCTTGAGTTCTCTCAGAGGTTCACTCACATGTCCTCAGAGAATTATCCTCGGTCTGTTACTTTTATCACCTTGCAGGCAAGTCTTGCAAGGTGTTTTTTTATACAAAATGTTTATGTTGACCTTTGGTTTATTTTTGATAAATTATAGCAAGTTTTCAACAATAAAAAGAATAATTATGATAAAAATCAAAGCCGCTGCTCTGCTACTATCAGCATTGTTTCTTAATACTGCGTTTGCATCGCCTTCAACCAAGGCAGATCCTGGCATCAAGGCTGATTATGTACTAATCAAGAAGTCATCCAGGGTTATGTTCTTGTTGAAAAACAATAGAGTGATCAAGTCATATCGAGTATCCCTTGGAAAAAGACCTGTTGGCAGGAAAATCTATCAAGGAGATCATCGAACCCCAGAGGGTAAATACAAGATTGAATACTTCAATCCAAACAGTAATTTTTATTACAGTTTAAAAATCTCGTACCCAAACGAATTAGACAAGATGATCGCTCAAAAGCTGAATGTGAAGACAGGTGGTGATATATTTATCCACGGACTTCCAAATAAATTCCCAGATCCTGATTCATTTAGAGGAAGGGATTGGACTAAGGGTTGTGTTGCACTTACCAACAAGGAAATCAAAGAGGTTGTCTCTCTTGTTCCTGTTGGTACGACTGTGCAGATTATCCCTTGATTATTGAGCTTGAAAGCTCAGATTGGGCCAGGCGTGTCCTGCTCGTATCCAATGCGGATCCTGGCCTCTTTTAGTGACGGATTGCATAAGAAATTCCTTGCATGCGAATAGAAAAACAAAAATCTGCCGTTGTGTTCATCATCTTTAGTTAATGACTTATGCCCACAGGAACGCCATTGAGCTGCATGACTGGCTGCATGACATGTCGCAGCAACCAAATGCATTTCCCACTTATCTGAGCGAAATCCACCGATAACCTCATTGGCATCAAAAGCTCTGTCCTCCATATAAATCTTGCTGATTAGCTGCTTGTTTTGACTAAGTATTTCAGTCATATCAACATAGATTTCATCACTGCAATCATCAGGATGGGCATAGTGCGGATCTCTTTTGCCTGGAGTTTTGCCTTGTCCTTTAACATCCCAATTTAGCTTCAAGGCTGGAGCCCAGTTCGATGGGATTTCAGCAGAAATCCTCTTGAATAGATCGACACATCCACCAGCAGTAACGGTTGCTATGGAGTTGGCTTTTTTCTTGATCTTCTCATCTCTTAAGATGGCTTTCTCTTTCGCTGCACTGAGATTCTCTGTGAAAATCAGCCTAAGCATGACAAGCTCGCGCTTAAATTTTTCATCAGTCATCATTTCACTTTTAGAGAGGAATTGAATAAGAAAGTCAGCCTCGCTAGATGGTATCTTCTCTATTTTTATGGCTGGCCCGTTCAGCTGACCTCTGACTTTAGGCATTAATCCCCTGCAATATCGCTCAATATTTCTTGCCATCACCCACTCATCATTGCTGAGTGTTGAATCTGGCAATCCTTTTGTACAGATATGCTTTAGTAGGGTTCTACCAATAGGAAGAGAAAGAAGAAACTGGTTATTTTCAGCGAAGCTGGAATTATTCAATTTGAATCTCCTTTTATAGAGAAACACCCCCGCTTCAATTGAGTTAGCTGTGTTTTTCTCGCGAATATTGTTCCTGATATAATATCACTTTTTATTATTCAGAATCAATAATAAAATAAAAGAGGCCGCTTGTGGCGGCCCCCTTTTTATTTGTATTGCTGCTTTCTGAATTTCTTCCAGTTTCGGTCTTTCTTGTCCGCAAAGTAGTCATCTTCATAGATCTCCCCGATGCCACACGGCCTACTCATTTTGAAACCAAACTCCAGGGCTCTTTCCCGCTCCACCAGCTTTGTGTGAAGGCCGATTGCTACCCTTCTGTAGTGGCGTCTCCTCTTGTGAGCACTCCTTTTATAGAATGCTGTTCCGAAAGAGTAAGTCTTGTATTTTGAAGCAAAATAATCAGGGTTTTCGTTCAGAAACTCAATTGCGATATCAATAGGATCTACTGCTTCACCGGAGTAGAAAAAATCAAGAATATACTTGCTTGAATACTCTTTTTTATAGAGGTATTCATCTGATTTTTCATACTCACGTTGTGTGCCATAGTATGACAGTGATGGCTTGTGCTCATCGAAAGCAAAACCAAAATCAACAGCAAACCTACGCAATCCGAAATTCTTGATGAATTCACGCATGTTGTGAATCACATCGGTATTACCTGAAATACTGGTCAGGACGTATTTTTTATCCAGCAGACTCATGTTTTTTGGCTCCCATGTTAAGTTTCACAATCGAAACCCAACGAGCCATATTCCTTGAATATACATGAAGCACTCCTTTAATTTACGATAGCCATCATAACACAACAGATGAATGTGTCAATCTAAAATGGTTATTTATTTAAAAAATATTGTTGCTCGCCTCATTGACATTTATTTATGTTTAAATATAATTCATTCATTAGTTTTGGAGGCAAAGAAAATGCAAGAGACAAAATACCCAAGCACTCCTCACCTTCCTTGGTCAATGTCAGTCACGAATGATGACAAGATCATTGGAAGCCTTGATGGCCTGCTCTCTGAGCCAGAACTCATTATTCTGGAGAAGATGGATGGCGAAAATACAAATTTGTACCGCCACTGTATGCATGCTCGTTCGCTGACATATAGCCATCACGAGTCTCGCACCTGGATGCGTAGATTCCATGCATCTATCGCGCACAGAATTCCTGCCGATAAGCGTCTTTGTGGCGAGGGCATGTTTGCGCGTCATAGCATTGCCTATGACAGCCTGGAGTCGTTCTTTCTGTTGTTCTCCATTTGGAACGAGGAAGGATTCTGTCTTTCATGGGATGATACCGTTGAGCTCGCCAATGAAATCGGCGTAAAAACCGTTCCAGTCCTGTATCGAGGGCCTTGGGATGACAAGCTGATTCGTAATCTCCACAAAACGATGGATCTTACGAAGTCAGAGGGTTTTGTTATTCGTCCCACTGCATCTTTCCATATCAGCGATTTCAGCAAGAAGGTTGCAAAGTTTGTTCGCAAAGGTCATGTGCAAACAGATGAGCACTGGATGAAGTCAGCCGTGATCCCGAACAAACTCAGGGATCCTGAAAGCATCAAGGTGCAACTATGAAGTCACGTTTTATGGGATTTAGCTTCGAGCAGTTTCTTGCTGCTCTTTGCAAGGATTTCCCCTTGCTTGGCGAGTTTTCGTCCACTGAGCAAGATCCTGGTTGGCATGGAGAGGGTAATGTTGCGGTGCATACCAATTTGGTATTGCAGCAGATTTACTTCCTGATCGAGACCTGTGCGAGCCACCTTTCCGTTCGTGAACAGGACGTTTTGATTTTGTCAGCCCTGTTTCATGACTACGGAAAGCCGCTTACGACAAGGCGCAGAGAGAAGGACGGGGTTGAGCGAGTTGTTGCTCCTTATCACGAACACACTGGCGCATCGCTCTTGTTTAGCTGCAATCCGCCGCTTGGCATTACCCAGGCCGACTGGAAGGATGTCATTCAGCTTGTTGCTTATCATGACCAACCTAAGAAGCTGGTCTATATGAACAAAGGTGAAGCCGACTATCGAGCGCTTTCTCGAAAGATCCCAAGCATGGAGATGATCTATCTGCTTGAGGTTGCCGATAGGAGGGGCACGGTATCGGATGACTATGATGCTCAGCTCGAAATGCTTGAGGTGTTCAGGCTTTTTGCAGAGGAGCTAGGTCTCTGGCAAGTGGCGGCCTATAGCGGGCTTTCTGAAAAGATTGACGAGCACTTTGCAGACAAGGATGCATTGTTCCGCATGGCTGCATACCACAAGGGAATGAGTGCTTTGGACAAGGGGCGCATTCACCTTGAGGATGAGGTGATGTCCATTGCCTATCAGAACCAGGGGAAGTCACACGTTGTTGTTATGTGTGCAATCTCTGGTTCTGGCAAAAGCACCTTTATCAAGAAAAACTACCCTGAGTACAGGGTGATCTCTCCTGATGAGATCCGCGAGCTCATGATCGGTGATCGCCTGGATATCGACAATCACGGAGAGGTATTCCGGTTTGCTTACGAGCAGCTCAAGGTTTCTCTTCGGATCGGAGAAAATGTGGTTTGGGACGCAACAAACCTCAGAATTGACCTAAGGGAAAAACTGCTTGGGATTGCCAATGACTATGGTGCTTTTATTGAAATGGTTTTGCTTCAAGCCCCGCTGGCACAATGCCTGAAAAACAACAGGGACAGGACGCATTCCATTCCGGCAGAGATCATCCATAAGCAAGCAAAAATCTTTCAACTGCCAGACCTGCGAGAGGTTCACAAGCTAACCTGGCTACACTCATTTTAAGGAAAATTATGCGCTGTTATCATTTTCAAAACATGTACCTCGCCGGAGTTCAGGCGGGAGTTCAAACTAATCATGTTCAGGAGAAGCTTGCTATCAAGTACGCTGACCAAAAGGAGGATGATTATACCAGGGAAACCTACGCTGAGTGGGCAATGAACTACAAAACCATCATTCGTCTCGATGGTGGAATGCATTCAAATCTCGTTGAACTAAAGTCACTCCTTGAGTCTCCAGACAACTGCTATCCTTGGTCTTACTTCAATGAGAGCGAGGAAGCTCTTGCTGGCGCTATGACAAACGTAGGGATTATTCTTCCGTTCTATATCTATGGACTCAAAGATTACATATTGGGCTTTTTAAGTTCAGAATCTAAAGATGTCATCGATGGCAATGCTCCAGCTTCTGTGATCAAATTCAATGATGTGATAATTAAAGATGAAGAATACGAGGAAACGTATCTTGCGAACATCCACGTATCACGGTCTAAAAAAGGCAGCCTGGATTTATCTATTTACAGAAAAATGGATGGTGTTGAGCGGGAGTCATTTTCATGTGAATACATTGATTTTGATATACAGCTAATTAAAAAAATCTCAAGCGCAACCATCTTGATGTGAAACAAAAAGGCCAGCACTCGGGGTAGTGCTGGCCTCTTGCTAGTTGCAGGGCTCGTGACATTGGGGGGATAACACAAGTTCCTAATTCACATATTAGTGCTGACAGAACAATCGTCAATGGAAAGTGCTATTTATTTTTTATCAACGCTTTGCGTTCATCAGAAACCAGTTCTTCTCTTCTCTTCTTCTCTTCCCCCTTTCTTCGCAGTATCCTGCCAAAATTGATTTTTTTTGATATTTCCCATTTATTATACTTGAAAATAATTATCTCGTCATGTATAGTGTGTCTATCAAGTGAGCGATACAGCCCAGGCGGGTAGCCGGATGAAGTTGTTTTGGCGGTTCGCTAACATAAACTCAATAATAGTAATAGAGAGGCAGTTATGACCAGCAACATCGTAGAACAACAACCGCAAGCAGAAGCTAATCACGTATTCGTTACCTCCATGGCTGCCCTCAAAAAGTTTAAGCCGGAGGAAGTCAAAAAGAATGACCTTTGGTTGGTTTCTCCTCATCTTATTGAGATTGAGCCTGGCTTCAACGCTCGTAAAGATTACACCACCAAGAAAAAGCTCAAGCACATCGCTTCTCTGCGCCGTCAGTGGAATACCGATCCGACCCAGATCCCGCCCATTCGAGTGCGCATCAAGGACGGCCACCTGTATGTAGGTGATGGTCACTGCCGCATGATCTCTCTGCGTCAGGCAATCGAAGAGGATGGTCTGGAGTTCAAGTTTGTGCAGTGCATCCCATTCCAGGGTAATGATGTCGCTCAGCTGATGCTGATCCTGACTTCCCAGGATGGTCTGCCGCTGGATTATGTGGAGCAGGCAGATGTGTTTACTCGCCTGACTGCTCTTGGTCTTACTGACGAAGATCTCGCTGCCAAGCGTAATTGCAGTGTTCAGCACATTCGCAACATCCGCTCTATCGCAAGTCTGCCTTACCGCTTGCAGGGCTACATCACCAGCGAAGTTATTCCGTACAGCAATGCGCTGGAGGTTGTTCGCAAGTATGGTGAAACCAAGGCAATGGAGCTGATTGATGGCATCATCGAGCAGAAGAAGAAGGACTTTGAGCTTCTTCTGAATGAGACTGCCGAGGTTGCCCAGCCTAATGCAACTGTTCAGTCTGATGCTGAGACCGAGACTGATGTTGAGACTGATGTTGAGGTTGAAGTCAAAAAGACCACTCCTGAGATCCGCATCTCCCGCAAAGAGCTGGACAAGGCGATGGACAAGCCTGTGGTTCGCTTCACCAAGCGAGTCAAAGAGAGCACTGTGAACGTGGTTTCTCAACTGGCAGATCTGCTGGTGGATACCGATGAGGCACAGACCGTCACCCTGACTCCTGAGCTGGTTGCCGAGCTGAAAAAGCTGAAAGAAGGCTTCTCCGCCAAGCAAGAGTCTGTGGAGCCAGTTGAGCCAGTCGAAGGCGACAGCGACAGCGAAGTAGAGAATGATGGGGAATAATTCCTCTCAGAAGAAAGACCCCTCTTGAAGGGGTCTTTTTTTATTGCTCTTGGGTCATTTTTAAATTGAGGCATTTCTCCACGATGAGCGACACCACTATTTCCCCTACTGCATTCAAAGATCATCGAGGCTGCATTATTGTGCCTTTGCTTGTATTCAATTGGAGCATTGAGTCGCAAGACAACCAAATCATCATTTTTGAAAAAAATGATGAGTCAAAAAAGGATATTGTTGTCCGCACTCATATTGTTTGTGTGAATTATGATCGCCTTCCGATTGGTTGTTTCTTTACTCAGGATGGATTGGTTATTGAACTGGTGATTTCTGCCGAGTTACTCAGGCAGAAAAACAAGGCAAAAGAACAGCTTTTTTCTCAGCTAAAAGAGCTGAAAAGCAGCCTTCCGGTGCTTTCTGATGAAGAGATATCGTTTAGCTGGTCAAATATGCCATCCCTAAATCAAAGAGTACCTATCACCAGGGGTAATAAGTAATTGCCCAGCAATTGATTTATTTTACTATTTAATATATACTTCCTTAAAACAACACAAAGGAATCACCATGCATTTTGAATCTCAGCTCGAAAAAGCCAAGTCCTTGGTCGCACAGCTTAACCACTGGTCTTTCCAGTATCACGTAAAAGACGATCCGGTTGTATCGGATGCGACTTATGATGAGGCATACCACGAGCTGAAAGCACTGGAAGCATCAGATCCTGCTCTTGTGCTGCCAGATTCACCGACCAAGCGTGTAGGTGATGTGGTGTTGAGCGCATTTGAAAAAACCACGTTGAAAGTCCCTATGCTGTCCCTCGACAACACATTCAGTGATGATGAGGTGGTTGAGTTTATGGAGCGTGTCGCCAAGGGTCTTGGTGTAGGTGTTGATGATGTGGTTTTCACTGCCGAGCCGAAACTGGATGGCTTGGCCGTAAACCTTCGCTATGTAAATGGCCTCCTTGTAGAGGGTTCTACTCGGGGTGATGGCGTTGTTGGTGAGAACATCACAGAACAGTGCAAGACCGTTCGCTCTATCCCCCTTCGTTTGCGTGGTAATAACTTCCCCGCAGTTATTGAGGTGCGTGGAGAGGTGTTTATGCCTGTTGCCTCTTTTGCTGCCTATAACGAAAAGGCAAGGGAGAATGGCCTTAAGCTGCTGGTAAACCCTCGCAATGGAGCAGCTGGTGCAATGCGTCAGCTGGACGTTAGCAAGACTGCATCACGTAACCTTGATTTTATCGCCTACAACATTGGCGAGGTATCTGGCGGCTCCATCAGTGATAGTCATCACGGCATCCTTGAGAAGCTGGAGTCCTGGGGCTTCAAGCGCAACAAAGACACCAAGATGATCAAAGGCATCGAACAGATGAAGGCTTATTACGCCGATCTGAGTGAGCGCAGAAATGATCTGAGCATGGAAATCGATGGCATTGTTTTCAAGGTGGACAGTATTGAAGATCAAGAGACATTGGGCTTCATCTCCCGAGCACCACGCTGGGCAACCGCTCGCAAATTCCCTGCTCAAGAGAAAGAAACCCCTCTTGAGGCGGTTGAATTTCAGGTTGGTCGGACTGGCGCAATCACCCCAGTTGCAAAAGTCACCCCCGTCTTTGTGGGTGGCGTAACTGTATCTAGTGTGACCTTGCATAACATGAGCGAGGTTGCTAGGCTCAATGCTAAAATTGGCGATATTGTGCTTGTATCCAGGGCGGGAGACGTTATCCCTAAAATCCAATCCGTTCTTGAGCATTCAGAAAACGGAATTGAAATCGTCATGCCCTCAAACTGCCCTGTTTGCGGCTCCCCTGTTGTTCAGGAAGAAGGCATGACAGTTCACCGTTGCACTGGTGGTGCTCTCTGTGATGCCCAAGCAATTGAGTACATCAAGCACTACTCTGACCGCGACCACATGAATATCGATGGTTTTGGCGACAAGCTGATTGAGGCGCTTTACGAGACTGGCGCAATCAAAAACATCGCTGACATCTATGACATCAAGCCGGAGCAGATCTCCTCTCTGCCTAAGCAGGGCGAGAAGAGCGCTGAGAAGGCCATTGCTGCAATCGAGAAGTCAAAGAGTACAACCCTGGCTGTATTCCTCTCCTCGCTCGGTATTCGCGAAGTAGGCCGCTCTGCATCAAAGATCCTGGCAAAGCACTTTGTGAAATTTGATGCTGTTCGTAACGCGACTTACGATGAGCTGGTGGCACTGCCTGATTTCGGCGATGTGATGGCACGAAACACCGTTGAGTTCTTCAAGAATCAGACCAACCTGGAAATCATTGATCGCCTGATCCAGAGCGGTGTCCACTGGGATGAGACTGTCAAGGATGTAGGCGCTCAGCCGCTGGCTGGTCAGATCTGGGTGGTTTCCGGCACCATGGAAAAAATGGAACGCAATGCTGTTAAAGCGATGCTTGAAAGCCATGGCGCAAAGACATCCGGCTCAGTTAGCAAAAAGACCACAGTTCTGGTGGCTGGCCCTGGTGCAGGAAGCAAACTGGCAAATGCAAACGAGCTTGGCGTCAAAGTAATTACGGAAGCCGAAATGTTTGAAATGATTGAATCATTTTAATTTCAGGTAAATTTAAAAGGCGCGTTGAAAAACGCGCCTTTTTTATATATTGCTTGATATACATAAATTAAATGTGTAATATTAAGTCGTATTTAGATATCGATTTATTATAATAACAATAAAAGGTACGCTTTATGAAAAAACATATTTTGTCATTTATGGCTGCATCTCTCATTACTATTAGTAGCATTTCATCTGCTTATGCTGGTGGCCCTGCGTCAGATAATTCTTCTGATAAATCTGCGCATATTCGCCCATCTGACGAAAAAGACATTAATGCCAGTCATGCTAGGCATGGAAAGAGCCAGGCCAGAGAAGAACTCATTAAAAAGATGGAGTCTCTTAATCTTTCAAATGAACAAAGAGTTAATCTTGAAAGAGAAATGAGCAAGCACAAGGATACGTTAAGAGCAATCAGGGCTCTTCATCGACACAACATCAAAAAGGCAGACTGCCAAAAAGAAATTGCTGTTACCCAAGAATCAAAGGAATTGATCGAGCCACCAGTTTCCCCTTACGATGAAGTAATGGCTGGCGAACTAACCAAGAAAGAAACATCTCATAAAGGATGCAAATTCACGAAGCAAGAAATGACCGACATCATCACTGCTAGAAAATTCATTGCAAAAGAAAAAGAGAGACACATCACAGCTGTAAAATCCATTCTTACAGCCGAACAGTTTACTCAATACAAAACGCTTACCAAGACGACCAGATAAAGCAAAAGCAACTATCCAACAAGGCCCATCTCAAGATGGGCTTTTTGTATGCGAATCACACTTTTGACTTCTCTTGTTAGTTTTATTAGGTTTTGTGTATAATGCCTCCACTTCTATCGAAATGGTGAGCAAGATGAATAATCTGGGTGTTGTTTTTAGTAACTATTCGAATGAAAAGTTTGTTTCTGACAAGATCAGAGAACTTGCCAAGAAAAAAGTAATTACGCAAACAATGGCGCTGCATTACGAAATGATGCTCAAGAACAGGGATTACTTCAATGAGCAGGTTTTCAAGAAGGCAAAGCTCTATGACAACACCACGCCATTTAAAAACAAAATCACGGCATCAGAGCGTTTTGCAGGTCTGATCCCGTTACCAACCGTTTTTGGCATGGGGCTATTTTCTTTTCAGTCTCCGTTTCATGTGGCAATGGACATTCTTATGCTGAGCGGGATTTTCCTGGAAGGAAGATCAATCGATATCGTTACAAACGAAGCGAAAGCTATAGCTGATGCGCTTGTTGAAATGCATGGCAATCCAGCGATGCTCAAGACGATAAATGACTTTTGGGGAAGTCCAGCAACCGTGCTTGCTGAATTGAAAATAGTCGGCCAGAAGTCCCTTTGTATGGATCACTTCAAGGTATCCAAAACCGTGTCTGATCTCATGAGCATCACCAAGATCACTGATAAGGTTCCCTCGAAAATGGTGATCCCTACCAGAGCAATGACCTTGATAGAGGTTCCGGCAGATAGTGGCCTTCGCCTATTTAATGCGGCGACTGGCTGGCACGATCTTGAGACGATAACCATATTCAGGGATGATCATGAGGCGCATAGTGGAGCCACAAGGCACTACTCCCCTAAAATGATTGAGTCTGCTGGCATCACAGAAGAAACCCCATTCACAAGGATTTGCTTCTACTTCAATGGCAAGCCGCATGAGGGTGATCGCTACTTTGATGATGCCACCATGTTCATAAACGTTCTGATAAAAGACCTTGAGAGATCGCTGATTGACTCGATCACAAGCGCCTTGCTCGATGATTACGAGATCGACAAGAACATGCTTGCCCTAATGATGGAGGCTGAATCTGGCGTTGAGCTAATGGAGTATGAAGATGATCGGCGCTCACAAGACACAATAGCATTGGTTCGATATGCTGCGTCAATCTTGCTCTTTGTGAACAGCAACTATGCAAGAAAAGAGTTTGTTTCAACGGTCGTAGACCAGGGGCCAATGCCGCCGCTCAACAAAACAAACCCCAAAAAACTTGGGGTCAAGATCCAAAAAGAGGCTGCATTACCGTCATTTACCAGACTTCACTTCCACTCAAACGAGAGTGATCAGGCATCGGTCAAACAATACCTCAATGACTCGCCAACAGATAAGCGGAAGGTATCACCTCACTGGCGCGGGCCACACTGGAGAGGCCAGCATTACGGTGCGGAGAACAAGCTCATGAAGCTAGTCTTCATTGCACCTGTGTTTGTCGGGGCCAAGAACCTGGGAGAGGTACTTCCAGGCAGACGCAATACAATCTAGCCAAAGAGTTGGCCGCCATCAGGCGGCCAACTAGCAATCCCCTACCCCACTTAATTGTTCCATGGGCTTAGTTTTTTCTCGTAGACCCACCATTTCTGACATTGCTGCCACTTGTCATAGGTGCTTGGTATGCCGCCATTTCCATTAGGGCCGTATGATCTTCTGCCATCCCCCTGGATGATACTCATCACGCTATCAGCCGCTCTCTGCATGACAGTAGCCTCTCGTTGAAGCAGCTCTGTCTGAACCTGGGCATACAGCTGCTCAACCTTGCTTTGCCCGCTCTGGTTCACGCTTAGGTTGACGATGTTTCGGTTTCGCATGTTCTGGTTTTGAATAAGTCCCAACCTCAGATCATCTTTGTCTTGCTTGGCCTGCCTAAAAACACCAGTAATGGACGCATATGTATTGCCATCAATTGTCTTGATGCGATCAAGCTCTGACGAGAATGTGCCAAGCTCTGGATAGAATTTTTCGTGGTATGATTTTTCACCAAAGACACTGCTCGTTCCAACTTCGGATACATGCCCGCACTGCTCGATCATTTTTTTCTTGTAGTATTCACCGTTAATGTCATTTTGAGATGACATATCATTACTATCATTTCTCGATGCCATAGCAACAGAACTAAATGCAGAAATACCAAGAATCACAATGCATGATAAAATGCTTTTTTTCATATTTTTACCTTTATTGTTCTTATTTTAACCATACGAATAAATTACACCATAAATAATTAAAAGACAACATCTGTTTATGTCAAGAATAAAGTTGCAGTGTTTTTGGTTGTCACAGTCAAAAATAAAACTATAATTCTCTGTAATGATGAATTCTTGGAGCGCATAAGTGAATAGCTTAAAATTAACGCATTTTCTTCTTGGTCATAGGCCAGATTTTTTCAGCCTGGATGTTGACTCACAGGGTAGCGCAAGACTGACAATTGCATCAGAAAACAGGGCTGCCCTGGACGCTTACATAGAGAAAATTGTAGATAGGGAAATCCTGGACAAAGGTCTTGAAGATAATCAGTTTGTTAGGGCTGAGCTGTATGGCTACTATCTATGTCTTGCTGCTGGCCTGGGCGAAAACCGGATCCTTCTTAATGACGAGATAGATATGCATACTGTTATGAGTGAGTTAAATCTACTCGAAAACTATGATTTTAGAGAGTTTCTTTTCAAGAGAGATGCTGGTCAGCAAGATGCAGGTGTAGACAAGCCAAGACCTCTTGGAATTCAATCTGTTTTCTTTAGTTATATCAACAAGGATAGCTACAGAACAGCGGAGCTGACATCTCTATCCCACTACATCTGCAAAAAGGTCAGAGCGAACGCAGTAAAAATCATCAACAAGGCGATACCAAATAAAAAAGAGACTCTGTTTACACACAGATCTTCCAACTCTGAAAATGATGATTTTTCAATGCGACTTGCAAGAGTCACAAGCATAGATGCAGGTGGCAAAGAGTCTGAACTAGCCAATGCAAAATCACTTACAAAAAAATATTTTGAACAGCTCAAGGTAGCCCTTGATGACAGACTGCATGATGAGGCCCCTGTCTATTATGAAATTCATGATGGTGAAAATCACACTGAGTTTGTTTTCTCTAATGTGAAGTCAATTGAAGGTGTTCGCTTCTCCAATCTGATCTCAGATATTGAAGGTAAAACAAAGGGTCATCGATTTGTTGTTGATGCGCTCATAGCTGACGAAACGGAGCAGTTCAAAAAGTTTATTTTGCAAAAAATAAAATAAAAAAGGGGCCGAAAGGCCCCTGTTTTTTGACTCAAAATCAGTCATGCTTTGCGATAAAGACAACCTGGTTTTGAATCATTGTTTGGTAAAACTTCTCATTGTTTACCATGTTATCTTCGATGTAACGGCGGATCATCTTCTCAGCACCCAGCTGGCACAGCGCATAAATGGCAACGATAAACACCAAGCCTTTCCATGGAGAAAGCAGACACATAAGAGCCAGCAAACCCAGCAGGTAAGCGTTTTGACGCAGCTTAATGAATTTCTGCATCAACCAGGACAAGCCATGCTCAGGGAAGGCATCACAAAAAACTTTGGATGCTTTTTTTACGTTATAGGCAAGATTCAGCTTTTTGCCACGGTACAGTGCAACAAATTCGATATGTTCCATCAAAACCCTCTCTTTAAATACTGATTATTTTATTTGATTATATATGCAGCATTATTATTGTCAATAAAAATCGAATCCTATCTGTTTGAATGATTCTAATGGTGATGATAAAATAAACCCCCTACAATAATAAAAAGAGGTTATCCAATGTTTCATAAACTACAAGAACACTTTCATTCGCAACCATCGGTAAAAGTGTCTACATATCGAGATGTATATCTTTATTTCTTCTGGATTTTTGCAGCCGCAACAACATCATCATTTATCAGTGATTTCATGGGGTTAACAGCAATCCTCAAAGAAAGCACCCTGTCATTTATGGTGGCATTCTTTACCATCTCGGCCATGGTTTACGCATTCTACAAGATCATGAAGAGAAGACCAGGAATGAGGCCGCTGGCATTTTTCACCCTGGCAGGTAGCGCGGTGACAGTGCCATATCTTGCTGCACTTTTTAGTGCCGATTTCATTCAGGTTATTTTCTATGTGTACTCACTGATGGCATCAATGATTGCCATGTCTTTTGCAATGTCCATCACGAAAAGGAAGCACAAGTTATTTCATGAGGTTCTTCTGATTGGCGCTGTATCAATCGGATTTTATCAAATCTCAGGGGTTATTGGCTTGTTCCCAGGTGGTGCAACTATGGCGGTATCTTTGTTTTCATTTTTGTCATCAGTGTATATTGCACATTTGATGCCAAAATATGTCGAGGACAGAGAATTTCCTCCTCACCACGTAACATGCCTCATGGCAGCACACATAAATCATATTCTTGTTTGGCTTGTGAAACTTTACATCAAGGCATTTAAAGAATAGTTTTCACCAAAAAAACTATTTCATTTTTTAAATATTGCATTATAATACCTTGGCGGTGGTTAAATTCATTGATGGAGAGCGTGATGGCGCATTTTAGAGTCATTTGCATGATCAGGAGTAAGCTACTGTCCTGGTATTCTTCTTTGTCAAAGGATGAGGCTCGTTCGTATAAGGCGGGCTTCCTTTCTTTTGATGAGCATCTTTCTCGGATTGCCGATATTGATGAGGGTCGGCGAGTTAATATTACAGATATTATTTACTCGTGGGCATATCATGCATACAAGGCAGAGAACAAGGTGCCTGGGAAGATCGAGTCTTTTGAGGCGGTTAAGCCCTATCTGCCCATCACAAGAGATCAGGACGCCAGTTATGAGTACCAAGCCGCAATAGAATCGACCATAGAGCGTTGCCAGCATGTATCCTCAACCAAGGGCATGAATATGGCGATCTCTCGCCTGAGGCTCTATGGAGGGCGGTTTGCGACCATTATTGTTTCTGTTGCAAGCGAAGAGCTTTTACTGCTATCTAAAAGCGGAGATTGTGATCCAGACAACCTCAAGATTGCAAAATGCGTTTTTGACTGTTTTGAAAAAGCAATGGCAGAGCCAACAAAACAAATGGAGCAAGTGGTATAGAACTGGATATATTCGGCAGTCATGCCGGAAAAAACAGATGATCACTTGCCTACAATTTGGTTCTTATTGGGTATGCCCATTGCCTTTAGGTACAATGAGTCATGCCCATTTTTTTTGGCATCCTCAATAATCATGCTAAGAAGCTGATCAATAGACCATGTTTCATTTACAAACATGTGAAGCTTTAACTTTTCAAACTGGCTGTTTTCCTGGTTAATACAGCTAGTCCTAAAGCTATCGCTTCCATCTTGAAATGTCATAAACATAGGCATGCCAGATTGCTTGCAAATCAGAGTGATTCTTTCTACAAGCGGGTGAACATCATCAATGTAAATCTTCTCTTGTTCTCTAGACATTTATTTCTCTTTATCTTGATTCTTATAATTGATAGTATCAAAAACAATCAGATTAATCCACTTTTGATGCCAGTTACTCATCTACTTACATGCAAATCTGATCTTCTGTTAGAAATGGCCCATCAACATAATTACCCTTTTTATCCACAACTCTCTCCTTTGCATGAATTTTTTTATTCCTTATGCTATTACAAAAAGGACTTCCCTTCGGCGGCTTAATCTTGTATTGAACTATTTTGTCAAAATATACCGTGCCATAAGACTCAAGATTTTTTAATGCCGAAATATCATAGAGAGATGGGTTGTCATGCAGTGTTATCTGTCTTATTTCTCTTAGGTTTTGAAGCCCATCAAGAGTGGTTAAGTTGTTTTTTCTTAGCATAAGTCCATCATAATAAACTTTTTTAAGACTACTCATTCCCTTGAGGTTGTTTATTTTATTGTAGTCAATATAAAGATTGTATCTTGCCTCTTCAACGCCACTCAAGAAATCAACATTGGTTAGCTCTTGATTTGATAAAACTAAATCCCCAATTACCTTCGTTCCCATTAAGGACTGTGGCAGGTCACTATTTTTTAATTTCATTCCACCTGGGAAGCTAACCATCCACATTCCCGTCTTCCATTTCTCATCATCATCAACACCATGGTGATATACGCTTCCATATATCATTCTGCTTTTTAGCTTCGTGTTTGCCGAAATAAAAAAATCCCTCCATTCCCTTCCACTTTCATCTGCTGTTTTTTCCATCTGAACAGGAATGTTAAACTCATATCTCTCGTTTTTTTCTGTGGCTGATATTGCATTTGTTGGCAAGTACAAAAATAGAGGCAGTAGTGCAGCCAAATATTTTTTTGTTATTATTATCATTTTTAGGCTCCGTTTTACATGCACACTTGATCTACGGTAAGAAATGGACTATCAATATAATTTCCTTTTGGACTGTCTTTTCTTACCTTTGCATATATTTTTTTATCCCTTATGCTGTTGCAAAAAACACTGCCTTTTCTTGGCTTAATCTTATACTGACTGAGCTCGTCAAGAGCAACCAGACCATACCCTCCGAGATTTTCTATTGCAGACAAATCTACAAGCTGAGGATTATTATAAATAGCAAGAGTTCTAATGCTTCTGAGATTCTGCAATCCATCCAGAGATGTGAATTTATTACCTTTGAGATCAAACATATCTGCTTGCTTTACGAGGTCTGAAAATCCCTTTAGTGATGATATTTTGTTGTTGTTAAAATAAAGATTCCTGGTCGCTTCCTTAACTCCTTTCATAAAATTAACATTAGTGAGTTCATTCCCTGATAGTCCAAAATCGCCAACTTTACTTAGCCCAATTGTGCTTTGTGGAAATTCACTATCAGGAAGCGAGGTGTTAAATACACTCACGCTCCACATTGGTCTTTCTGCCTCCCATAAAGCCTTGGTCTCTATTCCATAGAAAGATACATAGGTATATAGAAGCCCTCTGTGATATTTTTTGGAAGAAAGGAAAAATTGCCTCCACGCTTCGCTATCCGCTTTTGGCTCTCCTGACTGAGCCATTTCTACTGGAATTTTAAATTCATATTTTTCGGCTGAATAAACCCTGTTAGAAATAAAAACTGCTAGGATGGGTAGGCATGCGGCCATAAGTATTTTTTTCATTTTTGTCTTTTACTTTATTTATTATTGTTGTTGAATAATTTAACACAAAATAAAAACCCCAGCAAGAGTCAAACAGGCCCTTGCTGGGGTTTTTGGGGTTTTTCTGGCTAAATAAGCATGCCCGAAATTTCGTTCTCTTTCAGGTATTCTCTTAGAGCTGGATTTACTTCATCCCAATGAGCGTTTTTCTCTACCATTTCGGGCCAAGACAAGAACGCATTGTTATTGCCGAAGAATCTAACCAGCTCTTCTCTTTGCACTTCTTCTTTCACTTGTGAAGCAACAATTTCGCCAATCAGATTGATATCTGCTTCGCACAGCCAGCCATAAAGGGCCATTTCATCTTCATAGTCATCTTTGTCTAACATCTCAAGTCCCTTTTCAGTGAAAGAGACAAGATTGTTTTTGAGATCAAAAAAAACTGATGGCAGTTCGCCCTTAACGCTTGCTTCATCGAGCACTTCTATTGCGATCTTGTCGCCTGTCATTACTCTGTCACTTACAGAAGAAATAACACCATACCGACAGATAAGCTCTTTTTGAAAAAGCAAAAACAAAATCGACAGCCTCTCATTCGAGATTGTTCTGCCAGACAAATCAAGGATCTCAGCCAGTTGAGCAAGCTGGCTCATTGAGTATTTTGAATTTGCTTGCAATTCTAACTCCTATTTACTTCCAGGGCCGAACAGCGACTGTGGCAACGCTGTTTTTCGGTGAACCATCAATAATCTTGGTGGAGTACACAAGGTAGTTGATCACCTTTCGCTTTTTGTCATAAAAGCGAACTACTTTCATGGTCTTGAAGAAAATGCTCGTTTCTTTCTCAAAGACGTTTTCACCATCTTCGATGTCATCAGGGATGACAATCTCGCCAATTTGCTGGCAAGATACTGCCGCATCAGACGAGTCTTCCGCAAGACCAACGCTGCCTGAAATACCGCCTGTTTTTGCGCGACTAAGGGAACAGGAGACGCCTTTGATCTGGGGGTCGTCAAATGCCTCAACCAGGATTTTGTCGTTTGCCCCAATCAGTTTAAAGGTTGTGTTAACAGAACCAATAACTTCCGCATTGGCGAATCCGCCAATCATCATCAAGCCGAGAGCAATAAACGCCTTTTTCATAAAAACATCCTTCTGTTTTGTTAGATCCTGCCCTTCGGGCAAATTAGTTCCAGTTACACTTTTCTCACGAAAAGGCGATTGGGATATTCAGATGCCAGGTATCCGAAAGTCACCACCTCTGCCAGTCGATTGAAGTCTTCCGCATTAAGGATCAGGTACATCATCATGTTTTCACGATCTGCATCATGATCTCGGTCGGTTCCGCGAGCTTTTGCATGATGAAACATCTTGTCGTCCTGCTGAACGGTTTCATCGTTACGCAGGAATCGCCATTTCGCCTTCATGCCGTGACGCTTCTTTTTAAATACAGCAAAAATATCAAAGGAATCAATCTCTTGCTGTGACATTGGGGTTTTCGGCTCAAACCCCAGCACTCGTTGCTTTACCATGCTGCGCTACTCCTTGAGTCACCATTGATTTTCAAAATCATACCAGTCAATGTTTATTATGTCAAATAATAAATATCCAAGAGTTTGAGTTTGATTTCTTGCGTATTATTTATTTTTACGTATAATAATACTCATTGGTTCGAGACATTCAACTTTCCATTGAGGACAAAGACATGAACCCAGTGATCATCAACAATGACCGCTATGCCGCCCCCTTGCACCTTTTTGAGGCTGTATCTGATGTGCCTCGTTTTTATCAGGCTAATGGAGTGAACAAGATAGCAGATCATTTGGAGAGCGGTCTTAATCGCTTGCTGCTCAAGTCACCTACTGGCACAGGCAAAACACTGATGGCAAAGTTGCTGGTCGTATCGACTCGGGTTCGCAATGTCCTTGGGCTCAAGGATGATGAAAAGATGCGAATTCTTTTCATATCAAACAAGCATCGACTGAATCGCCAGGCGATGGAGACATTTGCCGATGTCGATTCTATCGAGCTGCATGTTCACTCTGCCTTCTCAGAGATCCCGCAGTACATGATTGAAAAGGGGTGGGATCTGACCATCCTTGATGAATGCCACCATGAAGCCATGAGCTCTATTCAGGAGCTTCTGGATGATCTTACAACCAGACCTATGATTGGTCTTACTGCTGATGACACTCGCGCTGACGGGCTTCTGTTGAAGTTTGAGGCGGTTGTTACTGCCATCACCGAAGAAGACGCCGCTCAACTTGGGTTTACCGCTTCTGTTGGCGTTAACTCTATTATTGACACAGGCAAGAATGACAAGTCAGAGCTTACTTGTGCTGTGCTTGAGCAGTATCACACTCATATGGGTAATACGATCATCTTTATGCGTACCGAGGCCGAGGTGAAGCGAGTGTACCGATTCCTGACTCGCGGCTTGCGCCTTCGAGCTGCAAAGCTTGATAGCAAAAGCACTGAGGCGGAGCTTGATGAAGCGCTAGATAATCTGTCATCTGGCAGGATCCAGTTCATCATAAACTGCCAAAAAATTGGTGAGGGTATTGACGCGAAAAACATCACCGACATCTTTACCGCTCGCAACTTCAACTCTGAACAAGAGAAAAAGCAATTCATTGGCCGTGGCATTCGTCCTGATAGCCCCTGCGCGGTTTGGGAGCTGATTAATCCTCTGGTTGACTCTGTGGTAGCCAAAGATGTTGTTGGTCTGACGAAGTATGAGCGCCTGATCTACATCAAAAAGAACGAATGGCATGAGGAATTGCTGTCTGGTGAAGATCCTACATGGGGCAAGATGTCCATTTACCGCATGGGGATCGACATTGACACCACTGAGTCTCAGGATGATAGCGAGGTTCGCCAAGCGGCCTAAAATCATGCCCTTTGTGGGAGGCCCCACCCTTTTAGGGTGGGGTTGTTCATGGCGCTTCCACACTGCCGTCAACACTTATTATTATGAAAAATAAATATTGACGGTTCTTTGTTTTTTTAATATCATTCCTGTATTCCAATTGAACTACTCTTGATAAGGGTTTCCAAATGCTGCAATTTGACATTAATAAGCTGCGCTCAGTTTACGTTTACCTTTTGAAGGTTACTGGTGATTATTTGTATGTTACCACTCACCGTAACGGAGAGCCGTATTTGTCTACCGCAGAAGATCAGGTCTCTTATCGAGATCACAAGGTAACAAAAATAAAGATCCACAGAAGTGTAAGCCAGGGCTTTTTCAAGTTTAACGTTATGAAGGAGTTTTCTTCTCCTCGATTGGCCTCACTCAACTACTACGGCTCTGATATCATTGGTGTTGAAATCCAGATGTTTAACCGCCGACTCGGTGCGTTTCAAGCAGCTGAGAATTGGCAGTCCAACTTCTCCAAGGTTATCGTAAAACTTGGCGAGGCTATCAAGGATGCTGAAAACGTCTGGATCAATGGTCAGGAAATCTTTTGGGTGAAAAACGCAGAAGATACCCGCTCCATGTTTAACATCACAAATGATGGATCTTACTTCATTCAGATGGTGAGCTACGTCAAACTGTCAAAAATGGGGCTTGATCGCTTCCAAAAACAGAAAACGGCCAAAGAGATCAGCTCTGTCAACACGGATAGCGCCGAGGAACTTCATGAAACAGTGTCCAGCGCATACCTGCCGCTATCCACTGGCTGTGTGCTTGCTTATAAACCTAATGCTGCTTACCCAGATTTGGAGCAGATCGTGGTTTACTCCCCTGTTCTGTCGGCAGACAAGGAGTTTGGCACAAGCAATAAAGATGAAGTTCGGATGGTGTACTCTATTGCATCAGAGACAAACCCATCATATCCGACTATTGAGTTTGCAATTCGAGCAGCCAAAACGATTGGTAAATTGTACGGTTACGCCGAGACTGATTTTCTTGATATTCCATCAATTATCAAGAAGACCGGAATGGTCAATTTGCAGAAAATATCTGAGAAGTGCCGATTCAAAACGCCGATGAATATGAGGGCTACCACATCTATCTCTTGGCTTATGGGGTTCCTCTATCGAGAGACTGATCTGAACAATCTTCGTGATTTGTCAAAGATGTTTAAGTTCATTATCAACAATGGCCTTGTTTACCGAAACAGCATCAAGACATTTTACAGAGAAGGCGTGAAAGAGCATGATATTCCATTGATCAATTTGGCAGATTTCAAGTCAGAGATTGATGACGCTGGCCTGCTGGTGCCAAACGATTCCATCGAGCCTGTTGCGGCATAATATTTTTTAAATAAATTGGCAGTCATAGGATTGCCATTTTATTTATTTTAGGTATAATTAATTTATCGATTGGGCAGCCAATTCACCAGTGAGGCTTATTTATGTTGGAAGTAATTCGCAATGCAGATGTTGAAGTTAAGTTGGACTTTTTGCAAGCCGCAGGTGCTTTCCAGTTAACTTTGATTATCGATGATCGCTTTGTGCATCAGTTCCCTGTTGAAGCCAAGGAAAGCCAGATGTGCATGAGCACTGAGGCTTCTGTGATCCAGGCCCACTTTAATGGTGGCACTTACGTGTTTTTTGATGGTCAGATGGTTGACTATCGTGGCTCGGAATATCGTGGATTTATTCACTCAGAAACAGGCGTCAGCGAGCTTTCAGACCGCATTGGTGTTCAGCGCTATGGCGAGATTAAGGTTACTGGTGACAAATTCCATGAGGGTGTAAATGATCGCCCACGGCAGTCTCGCCGCTCCATCTTCAATCGGTATCGTGGTCTAGGCTCAAATGGTATCTTCCTCGGTGGTGAGGCAGAATCCTTCCAAATGGAAGTAGATAGCCTGGGAGAAGGCGGTGCCTTTGAAAACCGACTGATTTATCGCTGGTCTCCTTTCTCAGACAAGATCACTACCAGTCTCGAAGTGATGCGCTTGATCTGCTCTAATGGGATGGTTGCCAATGCACCGCTGGTCACCTATGCCGTGCCGCTTATTAACGACTGGGAGCGCAATCTTTCGATCACTGCAACCCAGCTGAAACCGCGCTTTAATAGCCTCCTGAACGACCGATTTAAGGACATGCGTTCAACTCGGGCTAGTGTTCGCCAAGCGATGGATGCCAACTCACTCTTGCTTGCTCGGGCAGAAGACAAGAACATCGACCCCACAGAAGCCTCAAAGCTGAATTTGATGGCCTACCAAGTTAGTCCTGAATTGCATCTTCATAAATACTACAAGGAAGATCTGTTTGGAGACAAAAAAGCGGCTGAGTCATTTGGCAGCCACCTGACTCAGTTCGATGTGTATAACATCCTTACCGAAGCGAGCTCTCATTACGGTGAGCAAGAGGAAAGCGACCGAACAATTCAGCGCTTCCTCAACGCAATGGTGTTCGATAGCAACAACAAGAAGCAATCGCTGACCATTGAAATGCCTGAGTCGGCAGATAGTGATCACCGCCGCGCTTTCTTCGGCTCCAGCAAGTAATCATCCAGAAGGGCCTATCGGCAAGAAGGCCCTTTTTCAACGCAACGAGAGGTTGTTTTATGAGCCGAATTCGCCAGCTTTTTTTGGTGCCAGAACTGATGGGAGAGCTTGATTGCTCAATTGTCTGTCTTGCAGATAATGACGAGAATGGAGAGAGAAAAAATCTCTTTGTTACTCGCTGTATCGAGTACATCGCCTTTGATCTGAACATTTCTATGGCCGCTGCATGCGATTCTTTGGATGTAGAGGACGGCAAGAATGAGAGCCAGGGTGTTTGTGTTTACAACATCTTCTCGAAGGGCTTTGAGGTTATTCATCCATGTCTTTTTCAAGGTGCTGTCATGGTTACTGCATCCATCACCCCTGACCTCAATGAGGATGACGAATGGGATGATGAAGATGATGAAGATGAAGGTGTTGAGCCTAGCGATAAGCCTGCTGAAATTGAGGCTTATCTTGTCTTGAGCGAGAGCGCGATGCCAAAATGGATTCCGCGAGAAGCCAAGGAACACCTCGGCAACACCAGCGAAGACTCACACCAGATCTTGCCTGCTCTGGTTTATATCAGCGGCAACACCGTGAACGATATCGTTTTGCTGGCAAACCGGATTTAAGGAGGTTTTATGAGCGTAAGGCTTGTTTTTGATGAAGTGCGTTCTGATGATGGGCGCTCTCAGATTAATGTGTCCATTGAGCTCAATGAACACTCCGAAGACGATGTTGCAACCAACTGGGCAAGACTGGGCCTTCGCTATGCGACCCAGATGATGGCCGACAAGGATCTTGAGTTTGATGCACAGCTTCCAGTCATTCCTGCGATCATCACTTTTGATGATAGCAATAATGACAACCGCGAGGGGCTGCCAATTACCTTCACCCTGGACACTGGTGATGCTGTCAACTACATCGGTGGACTGACCATTCCGACTGTGGTGCTGGCTCACGAAGTGTTTACCTGCCTGAACGAAAAGTATGAAATGACGGCAGAGAAGCCACAAGAAGCGCAACCTATTGATAACGAGCAGTAATAAATAACATCTAAAAGCCTCGCTCATGCGAGGTTTTTCTTGTCTTATTTATTTTTCATGATATTATGTCTGTGTTAAATTGACAACTGGTGAGAACATAATGGAAAACAACACTTATTTACTTCGCGGCGATGAATTTCCTTATGATTCCGATGGCGAAGAAAGTTTGCCTGCAAAAGATTGGGCTCATCGCGCCGCTCGCGGTGTGCTAGCTAATCTGAGTGATCGCTCTGGTGTTGGCGACATCTTGGATGATCTTGACTTAGATTTAAAAGTTGAAATTGCAGATGCTCTGGCCGAAATTATTCGTGATGCGCATCGAGAGTCCGGTGAAAAAGGACAAATCAGTGCTGATCTTGTTTATGATTTAGAGTTTATCTCAATGAGCGAGAAGCGAGCATCCAAATATTTTGAACAGATTTTTCAGAATATCGACATCCCGAATGATGATTCAGTTACTGATGCAGATGGAAAGGAGTCAGTAAAAGAAGGCGACCTGATACATTTCAGCAAGCGCTTCTATCTGGAATCAAGCGAGCTGAATTGCGATGATGATCTCGATGAAGATGAAAAAGGCAGTGTTGTTGGCATCCTAACAATGTCAGCAAATCTGAAAACTGGTAAAGTTACTGCTATTGGTTTGAGTATTGATGGTAACGATATCCCAGCATCTGTGAATGGAGTTCCTTGTCAAATCTCCAATATGGGATTTATGGCGGGTAAAATCAATTACTGATGAATCAGTAATTAGGGCCTGCTTGGCAGGCCCCCTTTTCTGTTTAAAGTGATAGTTCTGAGCTGATGCTTGGCCTCTTGTAAACATCTTCAATAGCCCTATCGATTGATTCAGATAGCCTTTCTGTATAAGACTCAAGTTCCGATGCGATATCATTTATGGATGAGTATTCTACGCCGACCGTTTTGGATTTTACATTGTAATCAACAATGGATTTTCCATCTGACAGTACCACTCCATCTCGGCCTTTAATCAGAGTATCAAGAGAGATCATTCCATTTTTTCTGTGGAAGTGTGTGATTTCTGCCGGATTGTTATCAGTGATAAGAAAGTCAATGTTTTTAATGTCATCCATGATGATGCTATGGTGAAGTTCAGCCAGGCTGATCTTGTACCTGCCAACAGAATCCATCCATATGTTTCCGGCAAGATCAATAAAATCAATATCGCTAATGTTGGATAAAATCTCATCAACAAGATTTTCGCGTTCTTCAAGCGCGAACTCTTTTCTTGCAATCAATTCTGAGTCGGTAAACTCTCTTGAGGACAAATCTTCCTGGGTTGGCGACTTAAGCTGTAGATCGTTAATGACAGCCTGGAAAGAAAGAGCATTAATCAATAGCTCGCTTGATGCCCCCTCGCTCAACAAGCTTGCAAGATTGTCCCATTGGGAGCTGGAAAAGTTTAAATTCATGATTTTATCCTTTTTTGTTTGTTTTTTTATTGTATTTTAATTCTTATATCGTTTTTTTTCAATAAGCAATGAGAATTATAAAATCATAACAAAAAACAATGACTTTGGTTGATTGATTTTTCATTTAAAAAATGCAATTCTTGCAAAAACAATAATAAAAAAGGCGCTAAAAATGAAAAACAAAAACAAAGAGAATGAATTTGCAGACCTAATGATGGGAACTATTGATGCCTTGCTAGAAGAAAAGATTATAGATGTCGCCAAAATGCTTAACAAGGCAAGGCATGGAAAAGGTCATTTTTCAACATGCGTAATTAGTTCATTGCGTGATGCGGTGTCTTGTGCCAAAGAAAGCAGATTTAGTGATTATAAAGCCGACTTCATTGAATATACAGATAGCAAATACTATGCAATTTATGACGTACTACATGGCTCTAAGATTGATACAATCAGTGATCATATTTATGATGCCATTGTGGATTCAGTTATTTCATATGTCGGACTAGATGAATTTTCTAGCCATGATGTTTTTGGAGACAAAAGAAATGAAATTATTTATAAGTACAAAGAGGTTGCCTACCAGAAATTGATTAATAATAAATATAAAAAAACACCACTTGAAATTGAAATAGATGAGTTTTTATCAAGCCATAAAGATTCTGTTGATGACATTAAGCTAAATGAATTTTCATCCATTAATGACGATTTTGTTGGTACTGCTAAACTAGATGCGTTTTTATCCGGTAATGACGATTTAGTTGATGATACTGAGAGTTCAGAGCCTACTGACTCAGGAATTAAATACTTAAATAAAAAGCCAAAATATCTTAAGCTTTTTGGATTTTGTTTTTTTTCTGTGATTTTGGTGGCTGCCTATATTTTAAGCAACTGAGCGTATTTTGAACAAGAGTGATCTGCCTCTATAAACATACATATTTTTCTTGAAAATAAATATTATTGATATTAGAATGGTGTCAATTATAACAATAGCCATAAGGAAGTAGTCTTATGAAAAAAGGTAGAGCCAGTAAGCGCCATCATTTTCTTCGCATTAAGTCCAGGCGTATCAAGCAGAATTACTGCGGCATCCATGATCAGAACGGCGAGATCGACCCTGTTCGCCTCGGTCGCTCCGTTAACACCCCCGCATGCTGCGCTTGCGCTATGTGCAATCATCATCGCAAGGTCTTCGGCCCTGGCATGAACGAGACTCGCAAGCTTGATGCTGCGAAAAGTCAGCTTGAGGAAGCTGTCGTTTAAGATAATTATCTTTAAAATAAAGGTGGCAATGCCACCTTTATTTAGTTAGAAAACTAAAAACTTTAATATTTAGGTGAAAAAATGAAGCTTCAAGAGATTGAAAATATTAAGAAAGAAGTCTCAGCCATTCTTATTGAACATGCAGCAACACATGGTGTTAAATTCGATGACGTTGATGAGCGTAGATTTTTCTTAAATAATGTTCTTGATGTGCTGACCCTGGCAGATTGTTTTGGTTTTGAGACCAATAACGATCCTCATGATGCAGATCTTGTCGCGATTTTAAGAAAGTACCCAGCAAAAATAAGCATTGCTGTGTGCGAGGAAATGAAAAGCGGGCAATAAAAAAGGCACCTTCAAGGTGCCTTTCTTTTTCAGTTATGATTTTGAAACTCGGCTTTTAACTGCCTGTTCAAGAGCATCACAGCACTCTGGAATGCCGTTCATTTCGTTTTCGACTTCTCGTGCAATATCAAGAAATCTATTCTGCTCCGGCGTTGCATTTTTTCGGAGTTTATCAATAATATCCTCTTTAGAGGCTTGGTTCAGCAACAAATCGATTTCCATGCACAATGTCCTTTTTCATTTGGAATACTTCTTGGAACTCTTGATACCACCGTTCTTTGATTGAGTCAATCTGTTTTGACATTTTGCAATCAATTCCGTTGGCGTTAATCAGCTCATCCACTGGCGCAAATGTTTTGCTCAGTTGATTCAGATGCCTCAAATAAACCTGGTTAACAGCAATTGCGGCGCTATCAGCAGAAATGCCTGACTTGATAGCCCATACTGCTCCGGCCCTGGCTTGATAGTTGCACTTATTAAGATCACTGCTAATCATCTTCAAGATTGCTCTAATTTGAAATCTAAAAGATGGTTCTGCAAAGCTACTGTCGCTATGAAGCAATTGAGCAAGAGTTTTAAGGTGCGTTTTGAGCATAACCACATTACCAGACAGCTTGCCAAACGACTCAGAACTCATTTCCCTGCGCCTTTCCTGCATCGCCGCCTCTACCTTTGGAGAGAAGAGTTGGCGCTTGCTCAGGGCGTTAGGCATCCTTCTACCGAGGGACTCTCCCTTCTCCTTTGCCTCAATCGCTTTAAGAAGAATCTCTTCTCCCACCTTGTTTCTTGGCAGGCGTTTAAGATCTTCAATGAAGGAGCTATCAATGCCGTTACCAGCATCAAAATTTTTTTCACCTGCCTTTGGAGTCAGGTATGCAGCCATAATTCTTAGATCGCTATCAATAATCTCATAACTCTTAAGGCCAAGGCTTTCGCAGATTGATTCGCGATTCTTAGATATGAATGACTCCATCTCTTTTTTGTAGCTCATAACAACATTACCTTCATTATTATTCTTATATTTGTTATCATACCACATCGGTTTGCTTCATTTAAATGATAAATAAAATAAAAAACGGAGATTATATGAAGAATCACAAAGAATATGAGCATCTACAGAAATCGAGGGAGGCCATCAAGGTAATCAACAAGCGCCTTTTCCCGATCACGGATCTTCCTCTTCTGGATAAGTTTCTTATCGACTGCATGTTGAAGAGAAGGCGCTTGTCCGAAACATTTCCCGAGTGGTCTTCGGTAAACAGGCTTCCATTGGGCATTATTGCCCTTTCGCTTTATGTATGTACCCTTTGCCTAAGTGCATCTTATAACAGCATTATTTTTATTGGCATAGTTTCTGTTCTCTTGATTATGGGGTATAGAGCCAAATGGTTAATGGACAGACTCCATGTTCTCGGAAATCACAAGGCAACAAAAAGAGCCATTCTTCTTGCTGCATCTGGGCTACTGTCGGTAAAAGGCTTTAACAGGGACTATGATGAGGACTTTTTAAAGCCAGCTCTGGTAAATTACTTGAAAGGCGAAGAGACAGACTCACTGAAATTTATCAATCTTTATGTTGAGCTGGTCTATGCCCTAACACCTACAGCAAAAGAGATTAAATACCTAAAAGAAGAGTTTGATGATCTAATACAAACAAGTAGGCTGGCATCACAAAGCGATACTGAGAGCTCAAGCCATCACTTTTCCAAAAAAGATGCAGTGGAATTTATAAAGAAAGACCTTTCCATCTCAATCAATGAAAAATTTGCCAAGGAAGATCAGCAGATTGAGGACAGCCTGGCTATCCTGATCAACCGCTCCGAGCTTGAAGAGTCAGTATCTGATGAGGCAGAAGATGAGTCCGATGTTTTTGCGAGATTGCTGACCGACAAAGAATATTTTGATGAAAAATATAGCAACTTTAAAATCTCAGAAAAAAAACAACAAAAGGCTCCAGGTGTCTTCGACAATGACGACATGAACAAGGCAATGATGGAGCTCATCAAAAAGGAACAATCTGAGCAAAAAGAGCATCAAAAAACCAAGGCAGAACATCGGGTTATCAGAACAATCAAGGAGACCAAGGAGGATGAGGAGCCATCATACAAAACCCCTCCGAAAGCGATCATCAAGGAAGAGGAAAATGAACTAATCCATAATGCTGTTGGTGTTGGCACGGCAGTCGCTTCTGTTGCGTTAGTATCGGAGCTGCTTCCAGAGATCACTGATATTCTTCCGGCTGAACATGACTCAAATACGGTGATGGATGATGAAGAGAAAGCCAGAATTGCAGACATTATCGGTCTTGGTGATGAGATAATGGATGACACCCCTCTTCCCCATCCTACTACTATTGATCATGAAAGCGAGATGAAAGAGCTACTTGAAGGACTAGAGGGAGATCTTCCTGATGATGGGGAGCTGCCAGGAGACATCTTCTCATCCGTTCCTCTGGATGGTGATGATTACCCAGATGACGACTATGACAAAGACCTTCACAATCAAGATGCATACCAAGATGAAGGGATCATTAAGTTCGACTTTGAAAATGTTGATCAGATTGAGTCAGACCTTTTCGCAAGCAACCTAAGAACTGCCATAGATGATGATGAGTAACAAAACAAAAGGCGGCCAATGGCCGCCTTTTCAATGATTTTCAATGAACATCTAACGTTGTCTGCTCGGCGCTGTACCTAAGAGAGACCCCTCTTCTATGGGTCATTTGTTTGGCGGTAAAAAGCTCATATTGAGAACTCCACTCAACATCATTGATTTCGCTTATCTCAATCTCATCCCTTGTCCGCCATTCCCTAAACAATACACCGCTGGGCGATGTATAGAGCACTCCAACCTCCTCCCCCTTGCCATCCATAGGGTAATAGCTAATGTGCGTCACAATGCCTTTGGGAACGTAAAACTGATGCAGGCCATCGACAGACCACTCCTCATGAAGTCTTTTATCCACAAAGGAGAAGTAAGGAAGATTTTTCATCGAAACCCCAGGGAGAACAGCTATCTGGAGAGAATTATAACCATTTTCAGATAAAGAGGAAGAAGGAAACCCTGGCTACTGTTCGCGTAAGCGGATTTTAAAAACCCCTGCTACGCAGCAAGGAACCAGTTCTTTCCGCTTGCTGTCCTCGTTCGGCCTGTTGCCAGACATCCACAAAAAAGCCACCTGATGGTGGCCTTTTGATAAGTAAGCTCTTTATGAGGGTACAATGGTTGCAATTGCTGCTTTTCGGATCTCCTGACAGCCGTTAAACACCTTCATAAGGAAGGATTCTTCTGTCTGGCTAACAAGGATCCCAACCAGTCGAATGCCATTCATCATAAACACACTTGTGCTCAGATTTTGGCTAATGATTGCATCAAGAAGGGTCTCTCCCTGCTTGCACTCTGGCAGCTTAGGATCAAGCAGTGCAGACTCAACATCGAACGTACCAATAGGAACAATTGTAGAGATAGCGTGTCGATAGATGATTTGAGGCGCTTTTTTCGCCATGAAATCTGACAGCACCAAGTATCCACTGGTCTGTGCAACCAGCCGCCCTTTTAGGCAAATGCCATTTACGAGAAAAACATCCACTGCCTGCTCTGACTTAATCAGGGCTTCAATCATAAAAATTTTTTTATTGGTCATATTCTGTGCTCCAAAACTTCAATTCCGGCAATGCCTGGACTACTAACCATGGAGACTCAACTCATAGAGTCTCCACAATGGAGGATTCGATTAATCCAAGGCAGAAAGAGTGGCGATAGCTCGCTTCATCACAGATTGGAACTGATCTTTTTCTGGTACTGACATCAGGAGCATTTCATCATCTTCACACAGGAGGACACCTGACAGGCGAATGCCATTCAGCATGAATGCATTGATGTTATCACCAATCTGTACAAGGCTGTTGAGCAGGCTTTCATCAGTTTTTGGTTCTGTGTAATCAGCAGAGTCGAATGCTTCTTTGCTGAAATGCCCTACTGGGACAATAGTGGCAATAGCATGGCGATAGATGACTTGTTTTTTGCCATCACGAACAAGAATGAGAGTCGAAGCATCAGCTTGTTCGATACAGCCTGAAAGTCTTACGCCATTAACGAGAAACACGTTGGTTTCAACGGCAGATTTGATGAGCGCTTTTACCAGGCCGGATACTTTCATTGAATTACTCATAATTTTCACCCTATCTATTATTTTTTGCTAGTTGTTGTTGTGCTTTGATGGGTTTAATTATACTTAAAATATTATAATCGTCAAGTCAAAATATAAGGTTGTTTGGTTTTTTTAAAAATAATGAATAGGATGGTCTTGTGAGCAAAAAACAGCCAGGCATCAATCCTGGCTTTTGTTCTTGTTGAGCATTTCATAGAATCGTGTGATTAGTTCGAAAATCCGTTCATAGCCCATTCCTGAGTTGGATTTCATCAGTCCATCTATAAAAAAAAGAGATATGGAGTAATCCCCTGGTTCGTCAAAAACAAAATCCCCATTTTTGGAGATAATCTCATTGATGAGATCCTGTGAGTCTGCATCAATGACAATTTTCCCCTTTAGGGTTGATAGGTCTTTTGTGATTTTCGCAATCAAAACCCGAATGCACCACCCATCTGACCCTGAAATCAAATCTAAAAACTTTTTCTTGAATGAAACTATATGAAAACACTCTTTTTTTGATCTTCTGATCGTGTACAAAGCCATGCCAATTCTCTTTTCTTGATATGAAAATGACGCACGAAATGTGCGTCATCGGTTTTTCCCTTAGAAGATCTCTCGAACCTTTTCGATACAATGACGTTCAAGCTGTCTAGCTTTAATCCTTTTTCTAAGGCTCTTTCTTAGAGCCATTTCTTCTGAGCAAAACCCCTCGCTGTGATTGGATACAGCCAGATGAGTTACTTCATGAGTGGCGATATCAAGAATATCTTCAAATTCATAATCATCACCAAGAGATGCAATGTTAATCAATATATGATAGCCATCTTTATCCCTTACCTTTAGGCCATTGGCTTCATCACTAAAAACAAAGCCTATATTGATCGGCATATCAAATCGAGTGGCTCTGTTCTTAACCCACTTGATGCTATGAGTCTCAGCCCACTCTGTTTTTAGAATCTCTTCTATGATAAAAAACCATGTCCATGCCAGCTTTTGAACTCTTTTCAGCTCCAGAAGCCTAATAACCTCAAAGTATTTTTTCTTTGGGTTTTCGGCATTCATCTCATGGGTTTTTATCTTGAAATTGTTGGGGTACTGAGACTGGTCAATTTTGCCGAATCGCAGTGCCACCTGATCTACGAGTGCATCAGCCCTTGATTTAAATTTCTGAAATGGGCTGCCTGAAAAATCTGGATTTTGTCCGTGTAATGGCATACCCCTGATGCCAACCTCACTGAGAGATCCTGCATACGCAGAGCCACTGCTCAGTTGCCGAGATGAGGACAGGCTTCTTTCGTACTCATAGTCATACATCTTGTTGAAGGTAACATCAATCAAGTCTTTGCACTTTAGGCTGCTTCTTTCCTGGCTCAAGACAGAAATGATTTGATTTAGCGTTTGTGAGTATTCATATTTTAGACCATCACGATTGCTCGTCAGGATTTCAACTGATGGCTTATCAAGATCGAGAATCCCATAAAAGGATGATGACTGATCACTGAGATAAACGGAGTGTGTAAACATCACCAAACCATTTACCCTGATCATTAATCTTGAAGAGTCACCTGGCTCACCATCATTGAAACTGATCTTGCCTATCTTGCTATCAACATGATAAGCATATGATTTTTCGTGCTTTTTGAGTGGCTCGTCATCTAGGTAGAGATGAACATTTTTGTCGAATGATGATGAATCAACGAATTCCAGAAGCTGTCTTCTGAAAGAGTTTTCATTGAATGATCCCTCTACATCCATAACAACTGAGATCTCAGTTCCATTAAAAAACTCTGTCAGGCTATTAATGTCATATGAGCCACCGATTCCAGTGACAATGCTGTCCTGGGTTTTTATGGTGTAGCTATCATGAGCAAAAAGGATAATAACTTTGGCATAGCCAAATCCGCCTGTTTTATCTGTGCCTTTGTCAGTCTCGCCAAGAGCCAGAAAGACATCTTGCAAAGTGGACTGATTCATTCCTGAACCGTTATCCCTGCAAATAAGCATTAATTTCCCATCTTCCATGACCTTTATAAACAACTCGATCTTGGTTGCTCCAGCATCAATAGCGTTTTGAATAACTTCTCTCCACCAACTAAATCGCCAATTAGAGTATTCGTTTTTAGATTTAGCAAAATAGCCATGAGGAAGCTTTACTTGATGCCGAAACATACCCTATCTCCTTGTCATTTCATGCAATTAATTATACATAAAATATATTAAAAAGCAAGTGATTCTAGCTCACCCACTCTTTCGTGCCGCCTGTCTGCTTGCGTAACAAATCCACTTTCATACCAGTTATTTTTTTGCAGTCAAACCAAATTTCTTGCCATTTAATTTAAAAACACCTATATTTCGATTATTGATCGAATGAGGAGAGTGTATGACCCACCCGATTTCATTGAGTGAAGCCATTGTTGACATTGGAGATAATCAGTTTCTTTCTCATGTTACTCATGAAATACTCATAGAAAACAAAGTCATAGGTCACTTGCTGTACACCGAATATGATTGGGGTTTGGCTAACGATCTAAAAACTGCCAGGAGATGGCTTGACCGAGATGAGACCTATCTCGGAAGGCTTAAGAAATACCTTCTGGATGATTCTTATACCATTGCTACGATCTCTGACATTATCTCTCAGGGTGTGACTGGCCCAAGAAAATGTATCATCATTGATGATGTATCCATGACTCCATTTTACATGGGGCTAGGAATAGAGAAGCATGTTATCCGAAGGCTGCTAAAAGAAAGCGAAATGAAGTTTTCTTTCGCGATGTGCCCAGCCTGGGATTGCTTGTGCGACAGGATGGCAATTGAAGATGAGGATAAGGTTTCAGAAATGAACAAGCTCGGACTTTGCCCTATCGATGATTACATCATGATCAGATATCTCGATGATGAAATGCTGAATGATTTGATTACCGCAGAAGCATAAGAAAACCTGCCTCGGCAGGTTTTCTTTTTTAAATTAGATCGCAGGTCTTGCAATCCAGTCTGTGTATTCAAATGGCTCACCAGCAGTGCAATCACAAGAAGCAATCTTGTCATGATAAAGATGCTTGCACTTCACGCATTGAAAGAGACGAATTTCCTTTTCTTCATTTTCATGTTCCATTTCGAATGCAATTTTATCGAAGCTAATTACCTCTAGCGCACCCGCACGATGGACAATTGCTCGGTTATTATACCAATCCAAGCCCCATATAGGATATCTTCCGGCATCTCCTTTGATTTTGGCAACATATTCAGGTCTTGATGGGTGGATGCCGTATATCTTTCTATTCGCCATACTATCCTCGCTGAGTAAAGATTAGCGAAGCCCCTTGATGGCCTTATCTGCTTCGCGTTTCATGTCCTTGGCCTTCTCAGTTGCTCGCTTATCGTGCTGCTTTTTGCCTTCCGCAAGCGCAATCTCAAGCTTAACCTTCCCGCCGCTAAAATACAGCGAAACAGGAATGCAAGTAAAGCCTTTGCGCTCAACAGAACCAATCAGATGATCAATCTCTTTCTTGTTCAGAAGAAGAGGCTTATTTCTGACCGGATCACAGTGAGCATGGGTACTTGCCTGGATCATTGGAGTAATATGGCAGCCTACCAGCATCATCCTTCCGCCGATATTCATCACATAGCTTTCCTGGAGATTTACCTTCCCTTCTCTCAGAGACTTAACTTCCCAACCCTCCAGAGACAATCCTGCCTCAATCCGCTCTTTCAAAAAATAGTCGAATTCAGCCTTTCTGTTTTTTACAATAGATGCCTTGGTCTTCATTTCATACCCCTTTTAATTCTATTAATGAAATATAATACACCGCCTCTTTTTAGTCAATTAATAAACATTAAATATTATTGCAGGAATACTGATACAATATTTAAGCAGAAGAACTGAAACGAATTATTCGAATTAAACAATTTGCCAGGTCGAGCCTTGTGATGCCTGCACCTTTTTGTACTCATGTGAAGCAATAAGTGATCGGTTTTTGATCTTCATCACTTTTATTGCATCAACAGTTCAAAAAAAGCTCACTATCGCATCTGATGATAGCAATATCACCAAGATTAATTGTTACAAGATGTTAGCCAGCAAAGTCTGCATCAGACAGCAAGAAGACGCTATGCTATTGATGGCAAAGGTGTTTTTTCCTTACCTGGACTCGGCTGGCAAAAATATTTATAAAACCACATGTTATTCAAATGACAATCATGACCATATCGCTATAATAGGTTTTATGGGTTATACTATAGGGGTTATTGAGCTTCCCCGCCTTGTTCGGCTGTACAGCTGTGCCTTCTAAAAACAGACTTAAATGGAGATTTAGCAGCTAAATGGCTCGTCACCTGGAACCACAAGACAGATCTGAAAACGGTCAAAGAAAAGACATCTCAGCCTTTGCTTTGCTCATTGAGAGCGGAGCCATTTCTTTTATTCGTTCAATTCAGATAGTTCCGGTTAATGAATCAGAAATAGAATTTCGCTGCTTATTTAAGGCTAAGAGCGATATGCGCAATCACCTACTACGTCAGGTGATGAGTAATAGCAATGAAGCATTTCTAGTCGCGGATACGCTTATTGATATTCATCTTTCTGAAAACCCCTCTTATGATGCCATCATGCAGCAATGGAGAGCCGCTCTCGCAAACAGAGAATCATACACCACCACAGGTGTTCATGTATTCTGCATGTAGTTATCCTATATTGTTTTTATTTAATGGTTAATGTAAAATATATAATACCATTATAACAATAATAGCAGATTCAAATGGCAATAAATATAAAGGGAAAGGTTCAAAAACCAAGTTTTGTTCATGTAAGCATGGGTAAAATCAGGCTTCTTATTAGATTTAAGCTAGGCAGGGCAATGGAAGTGCGAATTATTGCTCTTTTTTGGCTTATGACAATATTGGTGTCAGGGTATATTTTTGAATCCGTCAGATTAAAGGGCGCTATATTTAATCTAAATCAAATGCACATCCAGATCATGGCTCTTATTGTCATGTGTTATTCTGGATATAAAATATTCGGGATGATGGTAAATGATGTATATATAAACATCAATCCAAGACAAATTACAATAAGCCAATCACCAATATCACTTATTGAGAAAAGCGAGCAACTGAAATCTAAAAATGTTGTTGAGATTTTTGTTGACTACAAGGACGGGACTTTTAGCAGAAGCTACATTGTAAGCGCCCTCATGAAGAACCAGAATAGCATCGAGATACTTACAACGACAAACAGGCGACTTGCCACCTACCTTGAGAGGAGAATCATAAAACACCTCAAGGAGCAGGAAGAAAAGGATAGGCTTGAAAGAAAACAAAAAACCTCGCAGTAGCGAGGCTTTTTTTATGCTGCTTTCTTGAAGCGGTCAAGCATGATGTTAATGTCTCTTTCGAGGCAGCTGTTGTACAGCCTGGACATGCTTTGGCACATGAAGCTTGATGCTTTCTCAATAGGGATCATCTTGAAGGCATCTGCCTCTGGCAGCTCTTCGCCATTACCATTGATAAAGTAACTGTCGCACTTGAGCTGACTCAGATCAACCTCATCAACGGGCAACAGGAACAAGAACAAGTCTTTGAACTTGTTGTACTCATACCAGCCAAGCTCGATACATTTTGATGGATCTACCTTGATTCCGGTTTCTTCTTCTACTTCTCTTACGGCTGTCTCAATCGTGGATTCGCCTTCATCCTGGGTTCCCTTTGGTAGATCCCAAAAGCTCTGCCCTGTTGCATGCAGCATCAAGATGTTTTTGTTTGCGTCTACGATAAGAATTCCGCAAGAGAGCTTTTTGCTAGCTTCTTGCATAAAAAACCCTCAGACGATATTAACAACATGTTAGACCAGCTAACACTCAAAACAAAAGCTCTTTTGAGCCAATTTGGTGAGGCCGTAGGATTCGAACCATACAGTGACCCTTGCAGTTAGGCCACATCCACCCTCTTTGCCGCTCTGCAACTAGCCGCGAGGAGCCTCGTAAATCATTCAGCACCAACAGTAAAAACATGGAGCTTTAAAAACATGAATCCTGGATTACAAACAAACCCAGGACTCATTTGGAAATGGTGGAGTAGGCGGGAATCGAACCCGCGTCCAGAACACCAGCACGTTGAACATCTACGAGCGTAGCCTCATCATTTTTTTAGCCAGGGAGATGATTGATGGGCAAATCATTCTTCCGGCGAGTCAGGTTACGTTTAACGTCTTGGCTACTGACAGAAGCCGCCACGCGATCTCAGGAATCTTGACCCCCCATATTCTCTAGGCCCTGAGCGGCCCTGAGTGGGGAGGCTGTCTACCGCTTATTAGGCGGCGACAGCGAAGTTTTCGTCGTTAGCGATTATTTGTTTTATGCATTGATTTACGTGTGATACATAACACACGACTCGCAATTCAGGCACCTATACCCTGTCGAAGCCAGGTCTACCCCAATCGATGTAGTTATTATAGCTATAATAAAACATAGTGCAACCCCTCTTAGATAATATTTATCAAAAAAATAGGCTTTTTTCGATCTTTTTATCAGAAACGAATGCTTTTTGAGCGTTATCTACATCAACCAAATCAAAAAACAGGCTTGAGATCAAAATATGTCCATGTTGAAGCAGCATGGCTATTTTCTCGATTGCGCCATTATATGTTCTGTCAGAAACAATGGTTTCGACCCCATTTTTTCTTAGGTAGGCATGAAATACCATGTCCCGAGGCTCTGAGTCATTCTTCATGTATATTTCAGGCGAGGAGATCGGGCCTTGGTCAAATACAGCCTTGTTTGTGGCTATAAATTGAGCGCAAACCACCAGCGCTTGGAACATGGAGCCTGGCTCTGAGTTATTTTCTCTGTCTCTTTTTATGTCGATACTGCGAGTCACTGGGTCGTACAATGCGAATCCGAAAAATGGGTTTCTATTGCAAGAGTCAATAAGCAAGCCATTTTCAGAAAGAAAATCAGATAATGAGATGGATGTGTATTCCTGCATAGCAGAAAATGCCACCCAGCCTATATTCTTCGCTATCTGATTCCACCCTTGACCATCAGCAACAGAACGCTGAACAAACGGCAGGCAGCCCTGGGCTTTCATACCAAAACGCACTTTGCCCTCCCCTTCAACAGGGAAGCTTAATGGATAGATGCTTTCATGCATTGCTGATGGTTCCTGTTAGTGAAGTTCTTCCAAAAGATCTTCATGGTGATTTTTTCTGTCGGATGAAATCCTTAATTCAGGAGGTGCTCCAAAACAAGGGTATTTCAGGTTGTTTCCTCTTCTTCTGTTGCACTTCTCATGTGAGATCCACAGGTTATCCATATCGTCCGTGCCGCCAAGCGACAGAGGAATTATATGTTCTAGAGTCGCATGCTCTTTTTTTACATGCTCTCCACAAACATAGCAAGGAACAATGCCATTATTCTTCTTTCCGATTATCTTGAATATTGTCTCTCTTCTTCCCTGCCTAACAGAGGAGAGAAGCCTCCCTTCAAGCGCCTTGCTCATTCTAATTTTTCTTGTGCTTTTTTTGTTTTTATTATTCATTTTTTCTTATCCATAACGAAAAACACTGCCTTTCGGCAGTGTTATCAATCTTCAACGGTGATGTCTACTGGCGCTTGCTGTGACGCTTTCGCTGGCTCACCACATGCTCGCTTGTCCGCCTCGTTCTTCTGGGCTGTGATGCTGCTATACATCGCCAGGATGTATGCCATAGCAAAGAACCCCTTCTCGCTAGGCAGCATACTTGCGTTGAACAAACCGATGGCAAAAAGAGCTACTGATGAGAACATTGCAAAAACAGTGATCAGCCGATACTTTTCACTTACCTGGATCCCTTCGCTTTTGTCACGAATTACCTTTTGCAAGGTGACAGATGAAAACAGACCGAAGAGCAAGCAAATGAGATAATATCCCTGCTCATTAAGCTGCATGCCAGATCGCCATACCCCAATAAGGTATGCGCCGATAGACAGGCAAATACATGCCGCTGTCGCTGCGACATAGGCTTTTGATGGTGATACATTACTTACCATAGGCACTCCATTTTATTGTTGTTAAGTCCAAGAACTAGCCATGTTCAATTGGTTGATTCTGTCATTATCACGAATAAATGACACATCCTGATGCTGGATGTCAAACAAAGTGATTCCCATTTCAGAATAATGGTAAGAAAGAAACTCTGCAAAATAGCCATGCTCTCGGCAATGGCAAAGAAGATTAGAGCCACTAATCTCCATTTCGCAAACCTCAAATGAAAACGCTTGATTGTTGATTTTGATTTCAACCAGATCACCAAGATTTACGTTTTCATCAGTGCAAAAAGAAAATGAAAGACCCTTCTTGCCCCTTCCGGTCATGCTAACTTTAGTGAGCACTGGGTTTAGTACGACATTTAGCATCATTTTTAAGGCCCTATTTTTATTTATTTTCGATATTATATTTAAGCTGGCAGAGATTAGTCAATAAGCCATCATCATATAACAAAAAATAAAATACAAAGCCACCAAAGTGATATTTTCAATATCATCTTTGATGGCTCTGAATATATTTAAAAGTGGTGGCCCTAATCGGATTTGAACCGATGACCTCTCCCTTATGAGGGGATCGCTACTTACCACTGAGCTACAGGGCCGTTTTAATATTTACTACACCATACATTCCTTATGGTGGCTTGTCTAGTCGCACTATATACAAGTCTTAAATAATCTAAACACCATAAATCCTCTATGGCGGCTTGCCTAGTCGCACTATATGCAAGTCTCAAGTCATCTAGTATTTTGGGGTGTTCCCCTCACCTGATGTATACACTATACCAATTTAGTTATTTATGGTCAATCTAATTCTTCTGCTTTTTTTAGTTTTTTCGTCATTGTCATTTATTTGGTATGTTTTTAATCAAAAAAAGCCAGACAAATGTCTGGCTTTTGGTGTGCTTTTTGATTACTTCGCTTGGCCTGACAGCCTGCCGATAATGTCTTTGCCGAACTCTGATTGTGCCAGGTTCTCCAGCATTCCCATCATTCCAGCACCACCTTTTGCGGTGAAGGCGTCAGCGATAGATGAGAGACCTGCATCGGGAGAGCCAGTATTGGCAATAACCTTGAGTTCTGCATTCTGCATAGCCTTGGCAGACTCGATACCAACCTCTTTAGCCGCCTCAATCTTGTTGGTGGTGATGAGGTATTCTTGGTATCCCTGGTTGCTACCAATCTCTTTGGAGAGAGCAATCTGAGCATTAACAGGGGCCATCAGCATGGCTTCTTCTGCTTTCGCTTTCGCATCACCGATGGCAATAACACCCTCAGACTCCATCCTGGCGGCTTGCAGCAAACCTTCGGCCTCTTTCACTTTGGCTTCTGCATGTGCAGCAGTATCGATCTTGAGAACAGAGGCGCGAGCATCCGCTGTAATTACTTCAACCTCTTTCTTCTGCTGAGCTTGAACAGACGCAACTTCACGCTCAATCTCTGCGCTGGATACCTGGCTCACTTTGGAGGCAAGCATCTCTTTCTCGATAGTGACAGCACGAGCAATGTGGTTTTCTTGCTTGGCTCTTTCATCGGCCAGACCAACGTTCAATTGAACCTCTGCGTTTTTCAGGCTGACCTGCTGTTTCGCTTCGATTTTTGCTGACTCGATGACTTGCGAGGCTTCAACCTCTTTTACAGTTGCTTGCTTGTTGTTTTCAGCAATCTGGGTACGAGACTCCATGTTGATGCGAGATTTTTCTTTCGCCATCATGTCTTCAATAACACTGGAGCCCTGCTTGTCGCGGATATCCATGAATTCAATCATCTTAACCGGAAGAACACCCCACTCTTCAACCTGGCGGGTAACCTCTTCTGTGAACTGATCACCAAACACAGAACGCTCGGTCATAATCGCATCAAGCTCAGAGCCACCCAGGATCCGGCGAACAGAGCCCTGAACGATGTTTTCCAACTGAGTTCGCAGTTCCTGGAAGGAGGCTACGCGCTGTGCTGCAACGCCAGCATCTTTAATCCTGAAAAATGCCACAATATCTACGATGAACGGCAGTTTTTTCTGATCGTATGCATCATAACCATTCAGGCTAACCTGGAAAATCGACTCAGGAAATTCGGTGACCATCACGCCCAGATACGGAATCCACTCAGGCCACTTGTAGTAGACGTTACCAAAGTCTTTGCCCTTACCGTAGGTCTTGGTCACGCTCTTGCTTTGAACGATATGCACCATGTTGGTAGGAACAACTCGGCGCAGACTGAGCAAGAGCTTAGCAAACGCAAAGCAGCCGACAAGAAAAACTACAAGGCCAAGCATGTAGAACACGTTGGTATCAATCATATTGAAACTCCGTTTTTTAGAAATAAAAAACATCACTCTGAGGTGATGTTATTATTTTTGTTGAATTAAATTTTTTAGGTACTGCTAAAACACAACTTCACTACTTGCTGATGCATTCCTGATGCATCACTGAAATTACGCACCAAGTGCGAGCTTACTTAACAGGCGATCTTCTAGATGAAAACCACTGTAATTGGTGCGAATGGTCGGGATCGAACCGACACGCCAAAGGCGGAACATTTTAAATGTCCTGCGTCTACCAATTTCACCACATTCGCATGTATGGCGGGACTGACGGGGCTTGAACCCGCGACCTCTGACGTGACAGGCCAGCACTCTAACCAACTGAGCTACAATCCCAAATTTTGGAAGCGAGGGCTGGACTCGAACCAGCGACCACGGACTTATGAGGCCCGTAAGCTACCAACTGCTCTACCTCGCATCAAACAGGCGAGCCTTTCGGCTCTCTTCTTGCCGACATGCATCGACAGAAGAAATTTGGCTCTCTCGACAGGACTTGAACCTGTGACATATGGATTAACAGTCCACCGTTCTACCGACTGAACTACGAGAGAATTGGAGCTGAAAGCCGGAATTGAACCGGCGACCCACTGATTACAAGTCAGTTGCTCTACCTACTGAGCTATTTCAGCTTCTGGTGCTGGCAGCCCGAATCGAACGGGCGACCTACTGATTACAAGTCAGTTGCTCTACCTACTGAGCTATGCCAGCACTTCCTTACATGCTCCTGACGACTCGTTTGTGCCTTTCGTCAGGGTGTTTTTAGATATTAATCCACAAATTAATGTCTGTCTAGTTCTTTTTTCAAAAAATATTAAAAATCATTCTGTCACACATACAGCCACCGCCATAACATGAGAGCACTCCATCTGAGCACTCCAGGCTCTTGTTCCATTAGGGGCACTATTAATGACAAAGCGGTGCTCTTCTCCACACCCACAAGAGCCCTGCCAATGGTGACCACCAGAAATGACTTTGGTGCCTGCTGGGCATGTTGCAGTTGAGGTTCCTCTACAAGCAGAGACAGGCCCGTAAGCAGTGGTGATCTGCATCGCTTGCGATGGGCTTTTCCAAACACCGCCTTTGCAGGTAAGAAGTCCTCCAGATGGATCCTTTGAGATTGCCCCATGCGCTACACCATGGCATGACCCGCCCTCCCATGCTGTGCTGTTTGATAGCAAGTATTGGCCCGCCGCATAGCCACCAGCAACTGTATCTCCGCTGGTGATGACCGTCCTGCCTCTCACCTCATTGGTTGCGTTGACATTGGTGGCATTGACGTTTCCACGAGCATTTAGCGTTGTGACTCGAACCTCGTTGAAGTTTGACTCATTATTGGGATCAACCAGATAGGCCGGATCATTGGAATCAACAAGCCTTTGGGCGAACAGCTCACCATTGAAGTAGCCAGAACCACTGATATTGAGTGTGCCTCCTGCGATCTTGCCTCCTGCCGTAATGTTTTTTGCGATGACATCTCCACCAAAGTTACCGCCATTGGCAATCTTGAGGTTTTGCCTGCCTTCAATCTCTCCGGCCACGGACAGTGATTTGCCAATAGAGACATTGCTCTGGGCTGTAACATCTCCAGTCAGTGTTGTCTTTCCTCCAACAGACAGGTCGCTTCCCGCACTTATGTCTTTTTTGATGATCGCACTTCCATCTGCCTTGAAACTTCCCTTTGTGCTTATATCCCCTTTTGCATCAATAGATGCAGCTACAACCAGTTTCCCTAGCACCTCTTGATCGGCATCGATGACAACCGCGTTGCTAGGGAGTGTTGCCATGCTTTTGGCCGAGTTACCGTACCTTTTTCCCAGATAGAGGTTATCGCTTTCGCCGTTGCTGTTCCCGTTGCCGAGATTGTAGATGCGGGCCACGTTGCGGATCTGGCGATTTACCGAATCGATAGCCTGAATATCGGACTGACCAGATGGCGTAGGATCACCTGTACGGAACTCCAGGACGTTCTGCATGGCGTTGCCGTGGTCAACCCTAAGCCACCTGTCAGCGGCGCTCAGATTGCGACTAAGCATCACGATAGAACCTTTGTCTCCCTGGCACACTGCATTGATAGGAGATGCACCTGCTGTGTCTGGGCAGTAGGCCACTGCGCTGTCCTGAGCTCTTACCGCCTTACCGTCTTCGCTGACGGCATAGGCACCAGAAGCGACCAATGCAGCCAGTCCAGAGAGATCAGCACGTTCCTGTGTGCTGCTACCACTCCCGAGGGAGAGCTTATCCATCACCGTGCGACCACTTAATCCGGCAGTCGGGTCATACTTAATCTCAGTGGTAAAGCCGAGACGGCCAAGCGTGGTTTTTCCTCCGCTATGACTGAGAAAGTTGCATGACAGCCATGCCTTATCAGCAGTACCTCCGCAGCTGGTGGACTTAAGCCAATTTACCCCCTTAAAAGTCCCTGCTACCGCTGCCGGATTTTGCTGGCCCGATTGATGGGCCAGGTAGTTCTGAACGGCTGAGTTGTACTGGAAAATCTCCATGCCAAGACGGCGGGCCTGAGCCTGCTCAGTCTCAAGCATTTTGTCTTGGAAGCTCACCACTGCCATCGATGTGGTGATGCCAATTACAAGCAGCAGCTCAAGAAGCGTAAAACCCTTATTTTTCACTTTATTATCCTTTTTAATTAAGGGAGACTGCTTTCATATTAAGTGCAGCATTGTCACCATCAGTATACCCATAAATAACACCATTGGATGGAGCATTAATTATAAAAACAGCACTCTGAGGAGTGTTACCATCCATCCAGTTTATATCCAGACTACTTGTAGTATCAATTACTCCGCCACTACTGTTAGTGACTTTGACAGGCCCCAGCCATGCACCCCTTTCTCCCTTGTCATCAGTAATCCCATAAACCGTGACAAGATATTTTTTGTACGGCGTCAATCCGCTAATTGAGCTATTACCAGAAAGAGTCTGCATATCGCTTTTTGAACCAGCCCAAACACCAGATTGGCAACTTAAAATTTCTCCCTGTGGGCTTTTTGCAATTGTTCCAGAAGGCAGTCCAGCACAGGAGCTATTTACGCCAACAACCTGGTTTGGAAGAATGTACTTTCCTGACGTAATATTTCCTGATGACACATTGCCATTAGCGCTCATATTTCCATTTGCATACACACTTCCATCAGCAGAGATATCTCCGAATGATTTAAGATAATTGGCATTTATCTGGTTAAGCCTGGACACATCGCTTGGATCTACATAATACCCGTTATTGTTAGAGTCAATTAATTTTTGAGTGGAAACAACTCCGCTAAATGTTCCGTTTTGATCTACAACAATGCTCTTCTTTCCAAAGATATTTCCGTTGAAAGTTGCATCATCTCCAACAGCCATTTTGCTTTTTGCTGTAACAACACCATTTATCGTTGCTGCACCGTTAATTGCAGCATCCTTTGTCACATTAAGTGAGTTTCCAACATTGGCATTTCCTGCTGAAATGAGATTTCCATTCGCATAGACATTTTTCTTTGATTCAATATCTTGGCTGGCAGTGATTTTTCCACCGGATGAGATATTTCCTTTAGCATCAATATCCTTTTCAGTTGAAATGCTACCCTTGGCTTCAATGGAAGATGAGACAATTAGCCGCCCTAGAATCTCTTGATCAGCATCAACAATGACAGCATTGTTTGCAAGAGTAGCCATTCCTTTTGCCGCATTACCATATTTTTTGCCGAGATAAAGGTTATCGCTAGACGAATTGCTATTGTTATCCCCGAGATTGTAAATTCGAGCAACATTTCGGATTTGCCTATTAACACCATCTATGGCAGAAAGTTCTGATTGCGTTGATGGCGTAGAGTCCCCTGTCCGAAACTCCAGGGTGTTTTGCATCACGTTGCCATGATCCACCCTAAGCCACCTGTCTGATGAGCTCTGGTTTCTGCCAATCATCACTATTACCCCTTTCTCACCCTGACAAGCAGCAGTGCTGGCTGTCGGGATCGAGGTATCAGGGCAATAAACAATAGTGCTGTCCTGGGCGTTGGCGGCTTTCCCGTCCTCACTGACGGCATAGGCACCTGATGCAACCATGGCAGCAAGACCACTTAGATCGGCCCTTTCTTGGCTCTTACCAGCTGTGCCAACATTCAGCTTGCTCATAACTGTTCTGGCGGTCAGGACGCTATTGTTCTCATACACTATGGTCGTACTAAACGAGAGCCTGCCAAATGAGGTTTTCCCATTTGTGTATCCAAGAAAATTACACGACAACCATTCTTTATCGCTCTCACCCCCGCAGCTGGTGGACTTAAGCCACTTTACGCCAACATGAGTTTTTTCCAGCGATTTAGGGTTGGCATTACCGGACTGGTGAGCCAAATAATTTTGAACGGCGGAGTTGTACTGAAACAACTCCATTCCTAGCTTTCTCGCCTGGTACTGCTCTGTTTCAAGCATCTTATCTTGAAACGAAACAATCGCCATTGATGTTGTTATGCCAATAACAAGTAGCAGTTCTAAAAGCGTAAAGCCTTTATTTTTCATAAAACCCCCATTAGATGAATTGCAAAGGGGATTACCCGATCTGCCTAAAATAAATATATCCAATACCACCAGTCACATAGAAGGACTCACCTTTTGCGACAACTGTTGAGCAGTTTTCATAACCCTGTCCGTATTTATCTCGTCCGCTCACAAGGCAGCGCTCTGCCCCATTAACTGATATTGATATCCAGCCGTTGTGTGATGATCGGACAACGATAAATCCATCTGCTGGCGCAATATGAGACATGTTTGCACCATAAGAAATCCAAGGCCCGACTTTGGACTCATTGCTTTTCCATAGGTTGTTAACACAAAGCAATGGGCCATTATTATATGCATTGCGACCAATGGAACCATTCCATCGGCAGCTAGCACCTGGATAAAATAGTCCAGGAAGTATTTCTTTCCTTGTTTCAATTGATTCAGCATAAATATGATTTACATAAGAAGAGCTGCTTGGATCAAGATAGTATCCGCCATTATCAATGTCTTTAAACACCCTTCCATAAATAGCATTTTTTGATTTAACATCGCCAGTTGCATCTACCATTCCAGTAATTGTTGCTGAGCCATCAACAAACAAGTTTCTTTTAGCGTGAATATCTTTGTTTGCAACAACATTATTGTTAGCTGTGACATCGTTATTTGCAATTACGTTTTTGTTAGCAATAACATCAGCCTTTGCATTAACATTAATATCAGCAATTACGTTTTGTTTTGATTCAATATTCTTGTTGGCTAGGATTTTTCCAGAAGCCTGTACATCGCCTTGAATAATTAGCTTGCCAAGAATCTCCTGATCCGCATCCACAACCACGGCATCATTTTTAAGTGTCGCGGCAGTCTTGGCAAACTCGCCCTTTCTTTTTCCAAGATAAAGATTGTCATTTTCGCCGTTTTTATTGCCATCGCCAAGGTTGTAGATCCTGGCAACGTTGCGGATTTGACGAGCAACAGAGTCAATCTTTTGGATCTCAGAAAGAGACTCTGGCGTTGTACTGCCAGTGCGAAACTCCAGTGTGTTTTGCATCACGTTTCCGTGGTCAACACGAAGCCACCTATCCGATTCACTCAGATTGCGGCTAAACATCACAATAGAACCCTCCCTGCCATTACAAATAGCAGCCATGCTCGGTGACTTAGATGCGGTTTCTGGGCAGTAAACGATGGAGCTATCCTGAGAGTTGGCGGCTATTGGCTTGTCTTTGACCGAGTAAGCGCCAGAAGCAACAAGAGCAGCCAATCCACTCAGATCGCCCCTCCTTTCCATGGTTCCATTCTTATTGAACTCAAGAGGGCTCACTACTGTTGTTGCACTCAAACCCTCAGAGCTTGAGAACGAGAGAGTTGTATTGAAAGACAGGCGGCCAAAAGTGGTTTTTCCGCCCTGCGCCTGGAGGAATCGACAGGCAAGCCATTCCTTCACAGCCAGGCCACCACTACAAGTTGATGAGGACTTAAGCCAATTTACACCGCTGTGTTTTACCCCATTCAAAGATGCCGGATTCTTGTTTCCTGACTCATGAGCAAGATAATTTTGTACAGCAGAGTTGTACTGAAACAGCTCCATGCCAAGCTGTCTTGCTTGTGACTGCTCGGTCTCAAGCATCTTGTCCTGAAAGGCTACAACTGCGATGGCCGTAGATAGGCCAATCACCAAGAGTAGCTCTAAAAGAGTAAAACCACTGTTTTTTTTCATGTTATTATTATGGCTTCATTGTTATTGTTATAGGTGCAGCCATATTACCATCAGAGCCTTATTATTCAAACAAATAATCATCATTTCCTGCGCTTTGATGGTGATTTTTTCATGCCATCCTCACAAAACCTAATAAAAAATCCAAGATATGAAAGCTTATTTAAACCACTAAATATTTAAAATGACAAATAATTTCATGTTGGTGGGTGTTATTTCATTAATATCATTTAATTCTATTTAATTAAATATCGGCATGGTGATATAATGCTAAAAGTTAATGAAAAACAGGGCGATAAAAATATGATGTACGATCTTGAAAAATGGAACAATAGGGTTTTGTTCAATAAAATCATGGATGTGTTGGAAGATAAGTTTGGTCAGCTTCCTGTCAGTGGTGTTTTTGCTGGTCAGGCTGTTGCATCCGCGCTCTATGAGGTTGTAGGTCTGCCAGTTCAGGGGCGGTACAAGGATCTTGATGTGTTCCTGCGTGGTGCTTTTGAGCATCGAAACTATGGCGTAAAAGATGGTGCTGGAGCCAATCTTGTTAGATCTGATGCGGGCGGAGGAATGACCATTGAGTCAAGCTTTGCAAATGAGTTGATGACAGGCCCGTTCCCTAAGTCTACATATCAAATCATTGCATCAAGCACTGTCCCTGAAAATGAAAAAATCAACAATATTCATATTTCCACATCAGGAGTGCAAGGCGCAGATCTTGCCAAAACGATCATCAAGTCGTTCGACATTAATGCCGTACAGGTGGCGCTTGATGTTCGCGAAAGGACTGTATGCTGGACTCCAGAGTTTCAGGACTTTATTTACACAAGACAGCTCAAGGCTTCGTGGTGCGGAACACCTATTCATACGTCTGTCAGGCTTATGAACAAAGCCATTGAAATGGAAAATGTATTCTTTAACGAAAAAGATGAGCTACGCAAGCTTCAAACCATCAAGGGGATTGTAAACGAATACCAGAAAAAGAATGACACATTCGTTCCTGGCAATCTCTTCTCTGATATCTATCAGGAAAGATATGCAAAATTGGAAGACAGACTTTCAAAATACTGGACTAAAGAGACGGTTTTCTTGGATGTAGAGAGCAATGAGCTAGAGGAAGATCCATTTCATGGCTTTAAGTCAGAGCGGAAAAGATTTGCAACTCTAAATCCTAAAAATTCATGTGAAAACACAGTGGCCTTTGCATCTCGAAATGAGATGTATCTTTACACCCCAAATGAAATTGAGGGAGCATACTCTGCTTTCAGCAGGGTTTATGATGCATTCAATGGTGGTACTGAGTCAAACAAGGTAATGAGCAAGTTCTTTAAAGAGCTGGATATTTCAAAATTTGATCTTAGCTCTGAAAACCCTTCAAGAGCAAAAATTCAGGCTGCTGTTGAGATTTGCTTCAATAAAGATCTTAATTTCTCCTCTCAAAAAGAGCTTGATGGATTTATCGAAAAGTATGTCAAGATTCATGATTTTAACTTTGGGATTTTGAATGCCCTTTCTGGCTCCAATAAAGATAAATTTGTAGGTGCTGTAGATAATATCGTCTATGCAATTGATAACAAGAAGGAGCTATTCTTAAACAGCCTTATCAAGGATGAGATCACCCTGGATGCTGTTTCTGAAATGGCCCATAAAAAGTGTGATGATATTGATGCCTACCTATGGAAGAAGTTTCCAGCGATTGATATTAAGCCAGTTATTGGGACAATCACTGATTCAGAGCTGAACAGTAAAGAGTTCTTTAATAACGACATCTATCAAGAGAAGAACGGCAAAATCACTTTGCGGGAAATCACCAACAAGAGAGACTCTCTTTTCGCTGATTCTACTCTTATTAGATCATTGAAAGATACAGTTAATGTTGGTGCTGACGAACTAACAAGAAGGCAGATTTCAACTGATTCATGGAAGGCTCTGTCGTCAAGAAAAGAGATTCTATTTAAGGCCACCACAACTGAAAATGGCAATGAATACCACTCTCTAATTAGCGTTATTCCTGTATCACATATTTCCAAGAAAAATAACGAGTTCACAAGCAGAGAGCCAATTTTTAATGCATTTGCCTGTCATGATTTTTGTGGAGGAGTTCACCCTTCAATTGCACAAGATCATGAGCTGGCAGCCACAAAGATGGAAATTGCGCTAACCAAGAAGGCAATGGAGTTCGACAGCGTTTATGAGATGCTTAAGAGCGTATCAGATGGGAAGGTGCTTGCCGAAATTGACAAGACAGCCAGACAAGAACAAGCCTCAAAATCATGCGATAGAGATGAGCTGATTCCGTTTTAATTCAGTATCACACAGGCCCCATGTCATGGGGCCTTAAAGGAAATAAACATGATCGATTTTAAAAATTCATCAATCATAAAGCTCTCATCAAACCAAGATTATTCAGAAAAGGTTAAACACCTTATTGTTCGTGGTGAAAGCATTATCGCCTCGTTTAAGGATATTCGGGATGGAGTGGTTTTTACAAACAAAAGAATAATTGCAGTTAATGTAAAGGGAGTGACTGGCAGAAAAACTGACTACACATCCATTCCATACAAAAGTATTTCAGCATATTCAATAGAAACGGCAGGAATGCTGGATCTTGATGGAGAGCTTGAGGTCTATGTATCCCCTATCGGGAAAATCAAGTTTGAATTTTCCGGTGGAGCAGACATTAAGGTTATTGAAAAGGCCATCTCTGAAAGTATTTTTTAACAAAACAAAAGTGACATCAGATCGCCTCTTTTGTCACTTTTATTTATACCCGCACAAGTGCGAAACAGAACCAGTTCCCTCGCCGCCCTACCCTATTCGCTCTACCGCCTGCCCCCACTGCTGGATAACCAGTGCAATAATTCCGAAAATAAGAGCAATCTCAACCGCGCCAGTGGTGTTTCTAACCAGTTTGCTTGATTTTTTCTTTTTGATTTTATTGATGATCTTGTGCATTTTGTCTGCCTTCTTTTTAGGATGCAAAAATCAGGGCTTGCCAGGCCCTGTTGCATCATTTTTATGTAGTGTTATCCACATTTTCTGTGGATAAAGTAGTTCAAATAGCTGTATGGATATTTAGCACATAAGAAAAAACCTTATAACTCATATGCTTATGAAATTGGCGTGTGCAGTCGGGCTCGAACCGACAATAACCTTACCTGGGGGCATTACTACCCAGTATGACAGTGCTTAAAACGCGCACCAACCTTGAAACGTTCTCCACACCTCAAGTCTGCATCTGCAAATTACCGCCTGTCATCAAAGGCTTCGATTTTATTCTTCACCAGTTCCGTTTACTGGCCGCTCTCCATTTCGCGTTTGCACACAATACGCACTTAATATAGCGCAAATTAAATATAATGGCAATAGGCAAAACAAAAAAATTTAAGAGGAGTGAGAACCTGGCTTCAATGCACAGGAACTGTGCAACACAGCGAAACTTGGTGGATGTGTCCTTTTTCGATAAGTGTTTTTTACTTATTTATTTTAAGGTATAATAACCAAATGAAAGAGCTGGGGGTGTAGATGGCACATTATAGGTTTTGGAAAGGTAAAGAAATCTCTGCAATGACAGGCAATAATATCTTTGTTTATGGCGCAAACCCTGAATTCAGAAATGGACTCGGCGCGGCAAAGGTTGCCAGACAGTTTGGTGCCAAGCCTTATGGGGGCGGCAGGGGAATTGTTGGAAATACATATGGACTGATCACCAAAAACCTGTCCGCTGGCTTTATAGAAAAAGAGACTGGCATTAAATATGACAAGGTTGGATATAGAAGTGTTTCGCCAGAGCAGATCAGTGAAAACATTGATGAGCTTTATGATTGCGCAAGAAAAAACCCCCATCTAAAGTTTTTTCTGGCCTATAAGCATGACAATGCAAGAAACTTAAATGGGTATTCAAGCAAAGATATGTGGGAGCTATTTACAAAAGATAAGGATGTTCCAGAAAACATTCGTTTTCATGAGACATTCAAGGCCCTGGCCTATCCTGATTATAAATTCAAAATTTCATACGAAAATGAACAGTCTGGGCCTTCAAGATAAGGAATAAAAATGAATAATGTATCAATCATAGAGCATGCTCATCTATTTCAAAGGGTAGTTAATCCTGCTGGGCATGGCTTTGTATCAGGAACGATCACTCTAAATAAAAAAGGCTCTGAATTTATTCAAGAAGGAATTGAATATATTTTTGGTAATAATGGCGGATTTATTGTTGATGGAAATTACAAGCTAAATGGCAAGCCCTCTTATTATGAGCAAGGCTGCATTGGTAGTCATTTAAGTGATGAATGCTGGACTGGCATTGAGACACCTGGAGTTTCAGCTTGCAGGCTTATCCCTATAGCAGAAAATGATACCCAAAGAGCCTTTCTTATCTATGGAGCTTTTACAAGTGCGCCATTTGACAAGAAGCTAGACACAGGAGATTTCTTTGAGATCAATGATGGGTTTCTGAGAATGACAGCCCCTCCAGTATCAACAATGGGACAAACCGCTGATACGCTGATGAGACTTCCAATTTGGAAGATTGGAACTCACCCTGGGGTTGCATTTGCTATTGAGCCTACAAGCACTACGCTTTTCAATGAGCTCAGAGAGTCAAACAGGCTAAAGCTGGATTTTTTCACTGGCAAGATTGATCATGAGTATATTGCCAAAAGGCTTGAAGGGCGAACCATCCACAATCCAGATCTTTACTCTGTGGGATCGCTTAATAAGGGCTCTTACATAAGTTCTCTGAATAAAGAATTTTTCCAGACGCTTGCTATCATGGATGAGAAAGGTGAGCTTAAGGCTAAAGAGAGAATTACAGATTTTGATGAAGTAAAAAGGTCTAACAAGGCCATGAGACAGGCAATTAAGGAAGTTCGTGAATCTGGATTGAATTATTAAGAGTGGCTCGCTTAACGCGAGCCTTTTTAGTATGAAGCCTCAAGATCCGGCGTTCTGGCCTTCTTGGTGAAGTTTAAATATCGGTCTTTTGTCTTGTCGCAATCAAACTCACCTAAGTAATCGCCATCCGGCGTAACAACGGTATAATTCATAAAAAGTGGTTGCGCACCATTTTTTATGTAAATCTCTGCCTCTTCATCTCCGTTTGAATAGTCCATTCTTGATCTCATTGTTTCCACAAGATCTATGTCAGATAACGCAACTTTTGCCTCAACCGTTACTTCAAACAAATTTTCGTTGTCTGGATTTCTGTCAATGAATTCATAATATTTCATGACAGTCCAAAACCGTCCGATATCAAAATCTTCCGTCTTTATTTTGTGAATTAATTCTTCATTGCACATGATGGTTCTTGTTATCGAATAGAGGCAATTTTCATCCCTATTGGACTTAAGCTCTTCTACAATGTCTTTTTTACACTTATTAAACCTGGATGATAGCCAATTACACAGGATTGGCCTAAAATCTTCGTGTCTCAGCGAATCATCAGGATCCATTTCTTGAAGATGTTCTGGAAGAGACTCTAGTAGCTCATCCTCGATAAGTCTATGCACATCTGAGCCGTGATTGCTCCATTTTCCTGACTCTACTATCCCATCCACATACTCTTTGGATAGAAATTGCTTTTCGTTAAACATTGTCGCCTCTTGTTATTATTATTTTCGCATCTTTGCTTATTATACTTTTGAGTGCTCGATGTTACAATAAAAAAGCCACCGATGTGTCTGGTGGCTTTTGTGGGAATTAGTGGCAAGGCTCCATATCTCTTGTAGAGGCAGGCGGGAAAATAACCACATTATTTTTTGATGCAGACGGTAAAAGGATTCGTTTGCAAAAACTACCTTTGATCCTTGTCTTTCTTATGGTTGATTGAATCCCGATGCGTTTTGCATGAGCTGATTTGATTAGCTCATTGATCTGGCGCTCTGCCTCATCTTTGGTTTTTTTGTCATCAAAATACCAGAAAAATCCATGCAGGCTCTCAATTGCCTTGTCGGTAAGACCCTTGTTGTCAGCGAACCCTTTTGATTTCAGGCCCATATTGATATTTCTGATCAGACTTGCAATGTTTTTACGCAAGGTTTTGCTTTTGATCTGGAAGAGTTTCACGATCAAGCAGTGTCGGTATGCTTTCAATTTTGAGTCTCCTTTTGACCTAAAGATAGGATTTGATCGCCACTAACCTTTCTGAACCCAGATGCTGACTCCATCATAATCAGGCCATAGCTGGTGCTAGAAATTTGGAACATGCAAATGCCCCTGGCGCTTAGCGCAGAACAAAGAGCTGTTATGAAGTGAATGTCTACAACCTCCAGGTTCGCAACCTGACCAATCCCTTTCAAAGACAGCTGACAGCGAGTTAACGATGAGTCCTCATTACGCTTCTTCATCGCTCTCGCGATGATTATGGCTGTTGAAACCGGAGTCTTAGGTCGCTTAATCATGTCTTGGTCAAACCCTGAGTTGCTTACATTGGAGATTATCCTATACGGCGAAAAAATCAGGGTCAACAACTTTTTTAGCGTGAGGCTCATCATGCACCACAAAAACGCCTCCGAGTCACATCTACTATCACAGCAACAAAAAAGTGTCTGATGGACACTTTAAAATCCATCCTGTGCATCACATAGAGTCTGCAACAGACTTCTGTGTCTGGGATGCACCATTAAATGCTTCAAAACACGACTTAAACATTGCTTGTTATTTATTTTAATGTATAATAATTACATTGAGATTAACCAGGAGCTACCAATGAACGACAAACATGCTGTTTCAAATTCAGTCATTTCGGCCAATGAGGGTCACCTCCTTGAGAAAGACGGGGAAAAAGGCATTTTCTTCATTGGTCAGTGGCACTGGGCCAAAGCAGTTTGGAATGACGATGGTCGCGGCGAGCACATCACAAAGAAAATTGGTGATGACCACTACTTCCTCATGTGCATCACTCACATCGGGAGTAACTTCATTGAGCTGAATGAGCCTAGCGGCGCGAGACTCTCATCGCTTCACAAGCGAGTGCTGTTTTCTGATGCGTTTGAGCAACTGATTTTTGAGCCATGCCATGAGCAAATCATCCAGGACTTCATCAATGCTGGCGAGCAGAAATCAAAGGCCATCCTTGGTCAGATATCTCTTCTCGCTGCAAAGTTTGGCTTGCAGGTAAGCGGTGATGTTTCGAGCTTCGTTTCCGGCAAGGCACTTCCCTCCCCTGTTCAGGAGTCCTCATCTACTGGCATTGCAGTCCTGTCTGATGTGATGGATGTGAATGCATTCAAGGGTGAGATGATCGTCTTTAAAGAGAAGACTCTGCCAAGCATGCAGGGTGATCTTGAGCGTACCTGCCAAGTCATCACAAAGTGGGTGCTTGCAAGCACCATGATCCCATCCGCAATGATGCAATCAATCAAAAATGACATGAAGAAGATTGATGATCGTATTGAGGATGTCGGTCTGTATGCTGGTATTGATGAGGACACCGTTCTTGTGAGGGACGGCATCCCAGCTGGAGCTGATGAGATGATCCATGTGATGCAGCGCAGGCTGTATATGGATGAGGAGTGCCTGCTGGACTACGATGCAGGCGGCATGTCATTTACAAAGATCTCTGAGTTTGATCGCTGGCTCTGCCGAAATGGGAACGCAGAAAGGCTTCTGCCATTTTCGAAGACCGTTGTTGCCTTCAAGGTAAGAAGAAAAACAAAGATCTATGAAAACTCAATCCATGCATTTGTAAGGTTCAACCTGGAAAAACAGGATGAGCAAACCTTCCTTTATGTCAGAAATGGAGAGAAGATCTATCGAATTTCAACGATGCTTGATTTTGATGAGATGATCTTCCCATCTGATGATGGCTTCATTAACGAGCCAGTGATGGTTAAGATGTTTTGCAGCAAGGTTGATAAGGTCATTACTGTTCGAGAGTACGAGCAAATCCTTGCTGAGACAGAGAAAAGAGAGGCTGATGGGGATTCCTCTCGGAAGTTTGGCGGCTTTGGCGGAATTCATGATGATGTTCGCCGAGGTCAGTACAAGGCGTTTGACAACCAAAACGTCTACTTTGATGAGATCAATCAGTATTTCTCAGACAAGATAAAAAAATACAACAAGGTCTCTGTTGTGTTGCAGGGTCTGTTAGACCGTTCGGAGGCGCTGAGCCCTCATGGCCGGATTTCCTTATCTAAGCCCAGTGACTTCATCAAGCACATCAAGTTGATCTATGATGCGGAATACGTCCTCTACTCTGGGGAGAAGCCTGACTTTGAAGCATTCAGAGCTGCGCTCAATGACAAAATTACCAGCGAGTCTGTTTTCGTTGGACAGCATGAGGCTTTTGTTCAGAGAGAGACAGATCGAGAGAATAAACGGCGACTAAGGTCTGCCTACGGCGATGAACTCAGAGAGCTCGACCGATACATTCCTGCGAACAATGAAGGCCCTGGAAAGCTCGCTATTGCATCCAAACAGATGAAGACAGGTAAGGCTGTATTCACATGGTATCGCGAGCCCTCGGTAAACTATATGGGTCGTGACTACTACGATAAAAAAATCAAGGATTCAATCACGGTTCCGTTCTCGATGCTTTTGAATGCTTCCGCTTACCAGAAGGGTGACTACAAGCGGTTCTTCTCTGACCCGAGAACCAGGCAGGAGTACCTCAAGTGGGCTCCATTCCTGCTCATGGCTGAGAACTATGCTTGCGGCATGGCAGAGCCATCTCGCCCAGTTTGAGTGAATTCCAACCAGAAAAGCCCCTTTTAACGGGGCTTTTTTATTTTCAAAAATAAACAAACGTTTATATCTTAAAAAAATCTTTACCTTTTTTGTTTTAGTAAATATCATTAAAAGCTAATAGTTTAAAACTATGAATTTACCAAATAACAATAATAAAAAAGGTGTTTCATAATGAATATCAAAAAAACATGCGTTGCATGTCTTGTTATCTCCGCACTTTCTTCTTTTGCCAATGCGGCTTCCGAGTACCGAATCATCATTCCGGCTGACGGGCTTACCATTCCATCAGAGATAACTCCTGAACCAGAGACTCCAAAAGAGGAGCCTGGATTAGAGGATAACCAGGGGGCATGGCTTGAATTTTTGAAGGCAGAAGGGAAGATCCCTAAGACAACCACATCCCTGGATGCATGGTCAAAAAACAAGATTTCAGTGGATCTTTCCAATCCAAAGTATAGCAACGACAATTTGCCAAAGTTCGCCATTGGTCTTGACCGTATTTATGGGTTGAACACATACAATTCAAAAATTCAAAATTATGATTTTATGAAGGGAATTAAGGCGGTTGATGGTTCCACCACTATTGGCCCAGAAGCATCATCGATTAGGGGTTTCTCAGATCTTGTTAGTGTTAATGCACTTTATATCAGCAGCAAAATACCATCATCTTCTGACTATAATTCGGCGCTCAAAAATCTTTCCCAGGCTACAAAAATTGATATATCAAAGTCAAATATGACAACCCTTCTTCCGTTTAAAAATATTGGATCTGGCGAAATAAATGTTGGGCCTGTTGCTCAGTACAGAGGGCAAAAGCCTGATTTCTCAACTCCATTTTGCAAGGGGATTCAGTCCAAAAAGCTAAAGGCAAAAGAACAGGTTGGGTATCAGCTCAAAGATGTTGCTGCAAAGGATGTTTGTAAGCCAGAAAACAACCCTTGGCTTGATTTCTACCACGATCATGGTCATTCCCGATATAGTGATATTCTCTCGCTGTCAGATTTGAGGGCAAACACCTATCTGAGTCATATGGCGCTGAATGGAGAAATGCTAAGTGATTCTGACTTCCCATCAGTTTCAATAACATCTGCGATTGGAGATGAACCGATCAGATCTGTGAGTCTCAAGGGTCAAAGGCTTCTAACAAACATCAACTGGATGAGCGGGGTTAAGAAAACCAGCATGAATGGCAGTGATAGCAACATGTTGTTTAGCGACATGCCATCATTAACCAACATTAGCGGCCTTTCTACGCTTGAAGTCGCTGGAACGCTCGATTTTTCCGGCGATTCTAGCCTATCTGATATTTCCGCTCTTGCAGGGATCAAGACCTCTGTGAGGGTCATCCTTACTGGCACTCCAGCCGAGAGCAAGCCAGATGTGCTCAATGCGTTTAAAAACATGAGTCAGGGTAGTATCCTGGTATCCAAGAGGCCATCAAAGGTCACAGGTAGTAGCGCATTCTGCCAAAACTACTCCGGTCGAATGGGTGTGGGAACTAGCGTTTATACCACGGCAGCTGGGTCAATTAGCTCTACAACTGCGCTATCCAAAGGGGATGTATGCCTTTGAGCCACAATTCCAAGCAAGCGCACTTAGGCCATCATGATGATGGCCTTTATTTTCGAATAAATTAATTTACATGGTTGTTGTCCACTTATATAATTCAGAAATTATCATCTCGGGGGTTTTGTGTGATTGAGACAAAGAATGATCATGGTCGAATCAGGGGCTTGACCATTGGCGATATCTCCAATATCGATGAGATTTATGAGGCCATGTCTTTTGGCGTGAATGCAAACCAAAACATGGTAGATCTATTTCTGTCTGCTATTGAGGAGCAATACAACTCAGTTGGCTTCATACAGAACGTGCTTGTAAATCAAGACAGCAGAGGCAAAGGCTTTGGAAAGGCACTGCTTGACGCATTTCTGCAAAAGGAATGCGGTTTTACAGAGGTTGATTTTCTGTTTGCTTCTACATGTCATGCACAGAGAAAAGGCTTCAATCTGATAGCTTTTTACCGCAAGGCGGGATTTGAGCCTGTGTTTGCATCCAATGGAGATATCTTCATGGCAAACAAGGGCCAGGCCAAGATCTTGAGGTCTCTTATGTTTGGCGAGCCAGAACCTGCCAGCAGTGTTCTTTCACGATAGTTCTGAGGTGGAAAATGTCTATTATTTTAAATATCAAAAATGCGATGAATGTTCGGGCCGCTACAAAGCATCTTGTGCGGATTGCAGAGATTACAGGTGATTCATTTAATGAGTCTCCATTTGGCATGTCAAAAAAACAACTCAAAAATGCAATCGAACTAGCGGTAAGAACAAGCATGCCTGCTGTAATCAGAGCACATGAACGCTCAGGGCTTGAGCGCCCATGTTTTCGCGCTATCGCTGCCCATGCAGCACTGTTTTTGTGCGACTACAGGCATAATAAAGGATTGATGAGTGATGTGGATGTTTACCTAACATCGGAGCTTGTCAAAGAGATGATTTACGCAAATGTTGATATGAGCGCTGTTGATTTATTTATGGATCTTTTCTCTGACATCTTAAATAATCATGAGAATGATGAGCCAAAATATGTTTTGGCATCAATGATTGAATCCAAGAAGAAAATAGCGGCATAAGTGCTGATTTTAGGTTGAGCCAATCTTGGGCTCAATACTGATATGCAAGACTGCCCCAATAATAAAAAAACAATAATAAACAAAAATAAAAAAAGAGGCAAAAATTGGACAACAACAAGACCGAATTCCATGAGATCGGGAAGAAAATCTATTTCCTTAACCCAGAAAAGTACCCTCTCCCACCGTTTCCAGCTACTCGATTCCAAGGCTCAAAGCGTAAAATCCTTTCCGAATTGGCGTCAGCATTAGGCAAGCTTGAATACTCCAAGCCACTTGATATGTTCTCTGGCTCTGGTGTGGTTTCCCTTCTGTTCAGGACAATCGGCAAAGAAGTCTCATCAAATGACTTTATGCTTTACAGTCAAAATACAGCTAAGGTTTTTCAGACTTTCACAAAGGAAAAAATTGAGAAGATTGACTTCAAAAAAGACCTTGAAGATCTTCTTTATCGACTACCTGTTTCTGATGGTCTGGTATCCAAAAACTACAAAGGCATCTTTTTTATTGAGTCTGAAAACACAGAGATCGACCGATTCTGTCAAAACATCAATAAATACGATGATTTTGAGCGCAGCCTTTATATTTATGCTGTTGGTCAAGCCCTAACAAAAAAACGCCCGTACAACTTGTTCCACCGCTCTAATCTGGATATGCGCACCAAGGAAGTAAAACGAAGTTTTGGTAACAAAATGACCTGGGAAACGCCAATTCTAAAGCATGCGATCAAATGCATTAATGAATTGAAAAACTTTAAGGGTGACATTTCTGAATGCAATGCATCCAGAGTTACTGGCTTTAATTCTGCATCTCTCAGTGATTTTGCCGATGACTATGATCTGATCTATCTAGACCCGCCCTACATTAATGGCAAAGGTGTTTCTGTTGATTACAGCGACTTCTATCACTTCCTTGATGGCCTTTGCGATTATTCTTTATTCTCATCTGGCGATGAAAGGTATCCACATCGACCTGTCTCTCGCAAGCCCAGTGCCTGGCTCAAGCCCGATACAGCACTTGCCGAACTCACTGCGATTTGCAACAGGTGGCCCAACGCAACCATCGTGTTTAGTTACAGGAGCGATGGCCTTCCAGTCCCCCTGGAGGCCGCCAAGGTGATGTCTTCGTTCAATAGAGAGGCAACCGTCTACTCTGCTGGAGGATACAAGTACGCTCTAAGCAAAACCGACTCAAGTGAAGAGCTGATTATCGTCTCAAAACCCAAAAAATAATGAGTCTATGAGGCTAATGGCGAGCACTTTTTGCTCGCCATTTCATTTTACGAGCCTGTCTTTTTCGCTAACATCACCTTATTGGCAACCAATATATTTTATGATATATTATCCATAATAAATATTTTGGATGGGGTGATTTGAAGTGGCTAAATTAGGCGTTCGATTAACAGAGGTTACTGACTTTACCAACAAAGAAAAACAATTCCTTGTTGAAAATGTAAAGAAAATGACGACAGCTGAAATGGCCGATGCACTAAAAAGAACGAATCGAGAGGTTGTTTTGATGTGCAGGCAGATGGGTTTAATAAAGGATGTTGTTTATGCCGTAAAGGGAAGTAAGAATGCCTGGACGGATAAAGAAGATAAATTTATCACAGACAACATCAATGAGCTAACTCATGGAAAAATGGGAGTGGCCCTTGGAAGAACAGATCTTGATGTTAGAAACAGATGTAGAAAGCTGGGACTAAAAAAATATCAAACCCTTGCAAAAGATCCAGAGTATGAGAAAAAAATGGATTTTATTAAGAATAATTATAAAACCATGACTCATGCAGAAATGGCAGAGGCCACTGGACTTACAAAAGCAAAGGTTTCAAAGATCTGTGCAAGAAAGAAATACACCAAGGAAAATCCGTGGGATGACGAGCAGGATATCAAAATCAAGGAATTGATTAAGCAAGGAAAGAACTGGACTGAGGTTCATGCCTATTTCCCAGAGAGAACACTCTATTCTGTTCAGCAAAGATGCTGTAAGCTGAAAAAAGAAATATAAGGGCAACAATCCCATATAAAATGCAATCTGGGGTGACTGATGACACCAGAACACCCCAGACAAATTACTTTTTGCTTGTGTTTATGAAGTACCTGGAGCTACCGCCGCCGCCAGCACCTTTCACTAGACATCCATTTTCCAAAAGCTCAGCAAGGTGCCTTGTTGCGGTTGCCTTACTGACCTTGGCGACAGATTGGTACTGGGATGCGCTAATTCCGCCTTCAAACCCCTTCTCTCCGCCATCCAGCATTCGATTCAAAACTTTCAACTGTTCTGGCTTGAGTGAGAGGCTTCGGTTTTTAAGCCAGAATTCGGCCTTTGCAACAGTAGTTGAAACTTTTTTCTGTGCATCATCGAGAGTGTGGATCAACGTGGTATAAAACCACTCTAGCCACGAAGTTATATCAGTGGTTCCTCGCTGAGCTCTCTTGAGTGCTGAGTAATATTCCTCTCGCATATCAAGAATTGAGACTGACATTGCATACAGTCGAACAGCATGATGATCTGCCTGGGCCAGAGCCAAATCCGTGAGCATTCTTGTCAATCTTCCGTTCCCATCATCAAAAGGATGCAATGTGACGAACCACAGGTGTGCTATTCCGGCCCTGAGTAACGGGTCTTGCTCCTGTTCGCTCCTGCTTTCTTCAAACCAGGCAAGAAACTCATCGAGCTGCTGCTCAAGACCATCGCGAGGAGGTGCCTCAAAATGCACCACAGGCCGATCTACCCTGCCAGACACCACCTGCATTACCTCTGGCCCTCTAAGCTCACCAGGAGAGACCCTGCTACCTATAATTGTGTCATCGCAATCAGGAAATAGGCATTCATGCCAGCGGAATAGCCGCTCTTTGGTTAAGGGTCTCTCTATTCCATCTCGACTCAATGCATCGAACAGCATTTCTGCCAGTCCTTCCGAGCTCTCGCTTACTGGGTATGTGCGCTCAGATGAAATCCCGAACCTCTTTGCAAGGGAAGATCGAACTGACTCAGCATTCAGTCTCTCATTCTCAATGGCGGAACTCGCCACGATGTTAGCCAGCAAAGTATCGAGGGCCTGAGAGTCCAGGCTTCCATCAAATGCAGACGCAGATGTCATCCCAAGCAACAATCCCAGCTTGTTTCTTACCTCCCTCAAAAGAGGGTTGATAGCAGCCCCAGACCAGTGAAATTGAGGCCATTTTTCATTTTCCCAGATCCATTTTTCCATCAATAGCTCCAAATCCCTCCAACGCATCCCCGTTAACACCAGGAACGACCACCGCTAAATCCTATCACAAAAAATGATTGGCTCACATAGTGAGCCGATTGCGAGCACTGATCGGCTCATGTTCCGAGCCGATAGCCATTGGTGAGCGACTCATTATGTGAGCCGACCACAACCCCTCATTGGCTCATTAAGTGAGCCGACCGACCATTCTTAACGGCTCACCAGATGAGCTGATGGGTGTGCCTCGCTGGCTCACACAATGAGCCAGGGGCTGGCTCATGATTTGCTTATGGCGTGATCCAGTAATTACTGCTGCCTTCTCATTTGCATTAAAAACAAACAGCGGAATTGACTTCATAATTATTATTGATATAATTAAATAAATACAATGAGAGGCAATTTTATGAATTTTCGAGGAAAGGTTGACCTGACAAGCAAGGTTAATGACGGCACCATCCCCTACTCCTTTGTACGGGCTGTAAGACACATGCTTGAAAAGCGAACTCTTGTCCCTATGGGTGATGAGGTTCATTTCAACAGAATTACCCCTGGCTTGTTTGAGGATGCATGCATTGAGCTTGGCTTCACCAGGCATGAGGATGTGCTCGAATATGTGGGTCAATTCCACTATTGCGATGAGAAGCCTTTCGCCTCCGTTGAATCCATCATGACTGCCGGAATCAAAGTTCTCGCCACCATCTACAAGGACACAGGAAAGTATTACTCCTCTGGTATTGTTGATATTGGTGACACAGAAAAGCTGTTTGATCCGACCGTTGTTTTCGCTGCGTTTGCAACCAATCAGAAGCTGCTTACCACCGATTTCAGCGGTTCCTATGAGTTCTATGTGTCCCTCAAGGATACAGCAGGCAACATGGAAGATCCGAACTACAAATTCACCGTTGAACGGCTTTATTTTCCAAAATAATAAAAGGCCATCCGATTAAGGATGGCCTTTGTTGTTCTGAATAGAAGCCACATTGCAAAGCACTCCCTGCATGCCAAGGTTGTAAGATCGAGGATTGACAGCCGGAGTGTAAGTCAAATAGATTGACAGGAGCTCCCGCCGCTCTACCTGCTGAGCTATACCCCGAGATTGCATTGATATGCAAAAGTTGGTGGAGAATAGGAGATTCGAACTCCTGTGAACTGCTTGCAAAGCAGTCGTCCTACCACTAGACGAATTCCCCGAAATTGGCGCTTGAGGATGGGATCGAACCATCGACACATGGATTAACAGTC